>CAMTDV010000009.1:60738409-61273409 GCA_947069175.1 Scalesia atractyloides
TTATGATTTTAGTCCATTGTTTGTTATGATTATGTTAATTTTTTGTGTTTGTTATGGAATTTAGATGTTCATTGTGATAAATTGTTTGATTAGAGTTTCTGGTGTTATGATTAGATGTTCTAGCAGCTTGCAGAAATTAAAAAACAAACAATATTCTCCTTGCAGACTGTATAGGTTTAGTTCACATATTCTACTGCAGATGTGGTCCGCAAACTGTAGACGTTTTACCTCTGAAAAAACAAACAACACCTTAGTTAATGACGTAGCATGTAGACAGGGTGTTTGGCATTGCTTATTTAACTTTAAAAATGCTTTTGTCAAGAGTGTTTATTGACTTATATGCCTGTTTCAAAAGAAGTTTTTAAAAAAGTGTTTGGTTTAGCTTTTGTAATGAGAAAGATAAAATGAGTAAAATGGATAGAATAAGTTTTCATGTTTAGTTACTATTTTAAAAGGGAGAGATATATTGGTAATTTTATGATAAAAGAGCCAAAAGCCATTTAAAAATCAGGATTTTGTGACTTTTGAGAAACAACTTTTTACATCTTTTTAAAAAATCCAAAATAAAAAAAACATTTTTAGTATTGTCAACCACTTTTTCAACTTATTGGCTTTAAAAAAAAACAATAAGTCATTTTCAAACTCAATTTCAAACACCCTCAATATTTTTAGATTTGTAGTTAAAAAAAGTTTAACATTTTAACTAATGAAATGTTAGTTTTATCTTTATTAAACACATACGGTTTTAAAATATAGTTTTATCTTTATTAAACACATACGGTTTTAAAATATAGCTTGTTGATTTAAACACATACGGTTTTAAAATATAACTTGTTGATATATTACATCTAATATATTAGAATTAAAATTTGACCGATAACTTTTTAAATTAAAATAAATATAAAGTTAAAAATACTTAATTTTGAACCCGGTGCCTACTACTTTAAAATAAGTTAGGGTGAAATGAGTACATTCCTCATGAGGTGAAGGGAATTTTTTTAATCCAATCATATGCCATGTCAGTTCTTCTCTCTAACTTCTCTCTTGCCCAAAAACGTAAGGGGTGAGGGGACCTTTTTTTTTGCTTTTTTATAAACTATTAATTATTTAATAAATGAAACTTAATTTTAACAAAATAAAAGTACAATAAATTAAAAAAAATTACTAAAATTAGTAAAAAAGTATTACATTAAATAAAACTAAATAAAATTACATTAACTAAAAAGTAAAAAAAAACATTAAATAAAATTAAACCTACTAAAAAACTAAAATCCATAAAAATATTTAGAAACTACATGGCCAATTATATTTTTCGGCGATCTTCCGTTTTCGTGCTAGTGTGATTTCCAACATCTCCGGTGGAACATTATCGTGCGGCCTATTAAACGTCACGAGATCTTTATCAAACCTAATCGATCTCAACGTCTCTCGATGTTCATCCGCCAACTCCATAAATTTTTCCTCTTGCTTCTTTTTAATGTCCACCAGTTCTTGCTTCATATATTTGTATTATTGGAGCTTGTCGGACATACCAACTGACCTTTCGCTCGATGTTGCGAGTGCTTTATCTTTCGTTATTTGCCTTCTTGTAGAGGGGTCTAAATTTATGTCAGGATATCACTTGTGAATTCGGTATTCGATGTACCCGCTTGGTAGTTACCCGAATCCGATGACTTTCTTTTTTGCCCCGAACTACCACTCTCCTCCTCGTCACCCAACAACGGAACCGGGGACCATTTCTAATTCTTTCTAATCACCTCCCACACCTCAATATGAGGAAACCCACCCGGATGTTTTTTTTGGTAATCTTTTAGCGCCTATGTCATAACATGAGCATCGTCACACCCGCTAGGACGTAAACGATCCTATAAAAAATATAAATTATATTTATATTAAAAATGGCCAACATATATGTGTAAAAAATATAATTTGTACCGCTTGATGGCAATATCCGTTGAATAAGTTCAACTTCGCTTGCATAGCTTTCCACTTTGAACGGACTTGATGGATGTTAAACGGACTTGATGGACGTTACGTGTGCTTCCTCCAACAGTTTTATTGTAATGTTCGGGAACTTTCCTCCAAAAACCATCCGATATTTGTTGATTTCCTTTTCTCTTGTTTAAAGTACAATGCACGAACGCCATTGCTAACGCCTCTTCTTGTTTCTTCGTCCATCTTTGCGGATCCGCCTTACCCTCTTTCCTTTCGGTTCATCGGCGCCTACTTCTTCGACTTCAACTTTTTCCTCTACATCATCTTCGTCTAAGTCTTGAGTCCCGGCTACATATTCTTCATCTTCCTTATCATCATATATTGGAAGCACGTGTTCAAAATTTTCTCTAGGAGATTGAGCTGGTGTACTAAAACGTGGAGCAAACGGGTCAAAAGCGTTTTGGGCTTCAAGAGGATAATTGTACACACCCGGTGCAACTATCATGGACCTTATGGTAAAGGAAAAAATTGTGGCAGATAGTTCGGTAGGGTTGGGTGTTGTAAATGTAACATCCGTCCAAAAACGGATTTACCAAACCCGCTCCGTTTATCAACCGAACAGTCAGTCAAATTTTTTCGTTGCGAATTAAATGCCCAAAATAATTTTAAACGATCCGTAATCACTTATTATGCGGGGATATATATTTAGTTTTTGAAAAACTGATAAAAATAACAAAATAAAAATGTTTTAATCATGCCGGGTTTCGAACTCGGGTCTCTACCGGTTCAACCAAACACTTAACTCACACACCGTAAACCACTCCGCCACTTTGATTTTCTGTTAAGTAAATGGATTTATTAAATCAAATAATGATGTGCGGAATTCAAACTCAGTCAACTCGCGCCCCAAACAGCTGTCGTCGGAAATTCCGACGACTTCGCCCATAAATTACGCAATCGCTCAATTTAACCAATTAGTTGACTCCAGCGACAGCTAGCCAACGTCTGGAAACCGCGTCATCATCCAAAATCGCCGGAGAACAGTTGACTTCGAATATAGACCGAATTCAGACCCCATTCATCTCGTTGCTACCCTATAAATACACCCACAACTCGCCAGAAGTTTTTCACACTCAAATCGCACCCTTTCTCGGCGAAAAATCACTCGCCGGAGATTCTTGATACTTCGCCGGAAAAACGTATCAGTAATCTCTGAGCTTACTGAACCCCCTAAACCTTCACCGAAGTCACCCACAACCTTTTCAAGCCTTCGGAAGACTCTCTGCTGCAAGATACTTGTCGCCGGAAAAAGACTTCTGTCGCCGGAGTTCTGCCGGAAAACAGAGTAAACTCAGTCGGTTTAATCTCACTTGTGGTTAAAACCACTTCGCGTGCATCCAACCTCATCAACCGAACGCACCCAATGTGAGTGAATCTTACAATCTCCCCTTTTAAATTACACGTTTTGGGGTGTGTCATGTGTTATGAAATAATTAATTTATTTATTTAAACTTGTGCCATACCACATCGTGACTTAAACTTAGATTGATTTATTGTTGTGATTTACTTATATTCCGTTTGTCAAAGTACATGAAACTCATACATTAAGCCCATCAGTTCCTCGTGGGAAACGAGTAGAACATCGCGTGCTTCATTTCAAATTCATTATTGTTCATGTGTGTTGTGTTATTCATATTATCATGTTTTATGCAATTCATTCATCAGGCCCCTCAGTTCCTCGTAAGAGACGAGTTGAGTATCGCGTGCCTTTAATTGTCCTATTATTATTCATGAGTGTTTCATTTAACATTCTATGATTGCCGATTAAGTTACATCTATTTTTACTCATGTATGGTTGTGCACATATTTCATAATCAATTTAAATAAATTGTTCAAAAGTTTTCCATAGGATTCACTCGCCAACATTATGTTGATCCAAAAACCTTTTTACACATGATACAGGTGAACAGGTTGAAGGAAGAAAAACATAGGATATGCCTTAGAAGAGAACCAAGAAGCTTAGACTGATAGTTAGAAGATGTTGTATAATTTATTTCCATTAAATTGTATTAATGAATATGAAACATATAATAAATGTCATGAGCTTTGATGATAACCCAATTATGCCCCGATCACCTTTTCCGCTGCGGGTCGGGGTGTGACAGATTGGTATCAGAGCCATGACTATAGGGATATAGGATAGGTTATTAGACCCTTGAAACCTATACTATAGTCTGCCTAAATTTTTAATTGATTAGGTGGTTACATACAAACTTGTGATATTTATTTGTTTCATATTTGTTTACATTTCAGTCAAGCATACATGCTCATTCATTATACATATATACATATATCGATGTTCATGTATTCAATTTATTTTCATACTCTCAGTATCCAAAGATTTTATGCAATTTTCAAATCTCATCAAAGTAAGTTCTGCGACGGGCATGTAGTAACTGGAAGGGTACAAGTGCCGGTAGTCGGAACGTCCTGTCTAGGTTGGCATTCGTATAAATCCAAAATAACGGACCAGTTTGCCTACCTGGGGACTAACGATGAGAGTACGACGGACCTATTAGGCCAAAGCATGCCACACCAAACGTCGTTCGAACTAACCTCACTTTGAGATGTCACCGTGTCTACACCTGGACACATTCCGAACATCACACGTTGTATACATATCTCTCGATTTTCTCCGGGTTTTGTGAACGCAACCAGGCAGAAACCGTGCGAACCATATGAAAAACCGGTATTCATGGGGGCCCACATGATTACACAGGTAAAGTATGGCGGCATGAAGGGCCTAACAGCAAGCAAAACCCAAGACATCCTATGGATGTAGTAGATTTATTTTTCTATATTTATTTTATGAACGTTCAATCCCAAACTCGACCCACGATCCCAAAGGCATCCAACTCATACTCTTGACATGTATTCCTTGTAGATGTCTTCTAGCCTCGCTCGTAGGAAAATGAGAGCAGGAAAAGCCCGTGAACGCATGGCTACCCAAATCGCTCAACAAATGGCTGCCGTAATACCCAATATTATAATCCAAGTTCAACAAGCACTTACCAATAATCCCATCAATCAAGCAAACCAAAACATTTTCAACTCTTCCCCAAATACCACTAAATGCACCTACAAGCATTTCAAATCATGCGACCCTCCGAAATACAAAGGGACTGAAGGCGTCACCGCTCTCCTCCATTGGTTTGAAGAAATGGAGAACACATTTTTAAATTGCGATTGCCCTGACGATCGCAAAGTGCGATATGCTACCGGTCGATTATATGGGATAGCACTTACTTGGTGGAATACAGAGAAGGCCAAACGAGGTGTTGAAGATGCTATGTCCTTAACTTGGAACGAATTGAAGGAAATCATGACCAGACGATTTTGCCCAAGGAGCGAAATCAAGAAGTTAGAAGATGAATTTTACTCATTGAAGCAAATAGAAGGAGACCACATCACCTACAACAAAAGGTTCCTCGAATTACATCAAATGGTTCCCAACATGTTCACTCCCCTCTACCGTTTGATCGAGCACTACATTCATGGTCTTCCGTCAAAGATTCAAGACCCTGTAATAAGTACCAAGCCTGCAACTTTGGAAGCAGCAATGGAGCTAGCAACAGAGCTCACCGAGAACCGAATCCGAAACAAAGACTTCAAGGAGGAGAAGAAAAAGGATAAAGAATCGACTGAAACCTCCGACTCCACTCAACCCGAATCCCCTTCTCAACCAAATCCTAAGAGAAGAAGAGTCGGGCGACTCTTCGCTGCTACTCAACGAAATCACCCAGCTTTTCACGCCATACCCATCCGAGCTATCCCAATCACCCAAGTGGCACCCAACTCAACTTACCCAAATAAGAAACCATATCTTGGACCTCACCCTCGATGCAACAACTGTTTTTATCACCATCCCCTTACCCTACTTTGTCGTCTATGTGCAACTTGTGGACGCTATGGTCATTTGAGCAATGTTTGTCGCACCTTTCAAGACCAAACCTCTTCTCCTACTCAAAACATGGCCCAAACTTATCATCAACCCCAACACCCCACGTTCCCATATGCTCGAGCTTGCTTCAATTGTGGCGACCCTACCCACCTTAGAAACACATGCCCTGAATTGGTTAACGTTATCAACACTCAAGCCCAGTCAAACCCAGTTAACCAAGTAAACCAAGCAAACCCCGCTCCACCGCCAGCAAGAGGAAGAGTCTTCAATATCAACGCCAATCCTGTCGAAGATAATGACGGCCCAAACAAAGATACTCAGCTAGTCTTCTTCGCCGGAGATCCAGAATCAACTCCTATCGTTTAGTTTTATGTTTTTCCATGTGTAGACTGTTAGAGAAATTATTGGATATTATATATATTGTTTTCAGTACATGCAATTTCATAGGCCGCCGCTCCCCATTACCTATGAGCGTGAGCTGTTCCCCATTACCTATGAGCGTGAACCTGGCGTGCCCACATTTATTTTCATTTTCAGTACATACGATCGGCTCCGTTTGATTGAGCCTTGATCGCACATACATTTTTCATTACCAGTATCTTGTGGTTGTTGTGTTTGATATAAAGTCGCATAGAACTAATCATAACACGCGGATAAAGTCAATGAGAATTTGACAAGAATATGGTGGATACGCCGCTGGTACTTCCTATATATAAGTATTCTTGTAAAAGGATCAGAGGCATTATCTGGCGATTATGAGAGGTTCCATGCATAGGCTGTTGTGTGATTATTGTTTAGATTAAGTTTATCATTTTCAGTATATGCAATTTCATAGGCCGCCGCTCCCCATTACCTATGAGCGTGAGCTGTTCCCCATTACCTATGAGCGTGAACCAGGCGTTGCCAACATAAGATCGGCTCCGTCCGATTGAGCCTTGATCTCACAGACATTTTTCATTTTCAGTACACACAATACGATCGGCTCCGTTTGATTGAGCCTCGATCGCACAGACAATTTCATTATCAGTATGTTGTGGTTGTTGTGTTTGTAGTAGAGTCGCATCGAACTAACCATAACTTACGGATAAAGTCAATGAAAATTTGACAAGGATATGGTGGATACGCCGCTGGTACTTCCTATATATAAGTATTCTTGTCAAATGATCGGAGGCATTATCAGGCGGTTATGAGAGGTTCCATGCATAGGCTGTTTGTGTGGTTAGGTTATCCATTTTCAGTACATGCAATACGCTCGGCTCCGTTTGATTGAGCCTTGAGCACACAATTTCAATTTCAGTACATTCAATACGTTCGGCTCCGTTTGATTGAGCCTTGAGCGCACATCCATTTCATTTTCAGTACATGCAATACGATCGGCTCCGTTCGATTGAGCCTTGATCGCACAGATATATTTCATTTCAGTATTTTATGTTTGTTGTATTGGTTGTAGAGTTGTAGGACTAATCATAATTCACTGATAAAACCAATGAAAATTTGACAAGAATATGGTGGATACGCCGCTGGTACTTCCTATATATAAGTATTCTTGTCAAAGGATCAGAGGCCTTATCGGACGGTTATGGGAAGTTTTATGTAGGATTTATTAGTTCTTGGTAACTAATCATAACTTGTGGATAAAACTAATGAAAATTTGGCAAGAATATGGTGGATACGCCGCTGGTACTTCCTATATATAAGTATTCTTGCCGAAGGATCAGAGGCATTATCAGGCGGTTATGAGAAGTTCCATGTAGGATTTAGTATTGCCTTGGTTGAAATTATGTTGCATTTATGTCATCTCACTATTTAAAGAAATTGGATTGTGATCCATTTTTATATAGACTAACCTCTCCATCATAACGAACGAGACAGGAACTGTCACCATTCAAACATATATGCTATCAGAATGTGGATACAATTGTTAGTTGTTGTGTTTATTTGTGTAGATTGTAGAATTTCTGCCTTAGGATATAACCCTAAGCATATTCAAACTCTTATGCATGATATCATTTTAGCGAATCATTCCTGCTTAACAATACTTATACAGTAGGCAACAAAAAGCGATTCCTGTATTAGGATACTTAACCTTTACAAGGAACGTTACCGCCTCAAACAAAAACCTAAACCCTAATTTTCTTCTAAAAATGTAACCGGCAAACTCAACACTATCATTCTTTTAGTCAACTATATCCCTAATTAAATTTCGGGACGAAATTTCTAAAAAGCAGGGGATACTGTAACATCCGTCCAAAAACGGATTTACCAAACCCGCTCCGTTTATCAACCGAACAGTCAGTCAAATTTTTTCGTTGCGAATTAAATGCCCAAAATAATTTTAAACGATCCGTAATCACTTATTATGCGGGGATATATATTTAGTTTTTGAAAAACTGATAAAAATAACAAAATAAAAATGTTTTAATCATGCCGGGTTTCGAACTCGGGTCTCTACCGGTTCAACCAAACACTTAACTCACACACCGTAAACCACTCCGCCACTTTGATTTTCTGTTAAGTAAATGGATTTATTAAATCAAATAATGATGTGCGGAATTCAAACTCAGTCAACTCGCGCCCCAAACAGCTGTCGTCGGAAATTCCGACGACTTCGCCCATAAATTACGCAATCGCTCAATTTAACCAATTAGTTGACTCCAGCGACAGCTAGCCAACGTCTGGAAACCGCGTCATCATCCAAAATCGCCGGAGAACAGTTGACTTCGAATATAGACCGAATTCAGACCCCATTCATCTCGTTGCTACCCTATAAATACACCCACAACTCGCCAGAAGTTTTTCACACTCAAATCGCACCCTTTCTCGGCGAAAAATCACTCGCCGGAGATTCTTGATACTTCGCCGGAAAAACGTATCAGTAATCTCTGAGCTTACTGAACCCCCTAAACCTTCACCGAAGTCACCCACAACCTTTTCAAGCCTTCGGAAGACTCTCTGCTGCAAGATACTTGTCGCCGGAAAAAGACTTCTGTCGCCGGAGTTCTGCCGGAAAACAGAGTAAACTCAGTCGGTTTAATCTCACTTGTGGTTAAAACCACTTCGCGTGCATCCAACCTCATCAACCGAACGCACCCAATGTGAGTGAATCTTACAATCTCCCCTTTTAAATTACACGTTTTGGGGTGTGTCATGTGTTATGAAATAATTAATTTATTTATTTAAACTTGTGCCATACCACATCGTGACTTAAACTTAGATTGATTTATTGTTGTGATTTACTTATATTCCGTTTGTCAAAGTACATGAAACTCATACATTAAGCCCATCAGTTCCTCGTGGGAAACGAGTAGAACATCGCGTGCTTCATTTCAAATTCATTATTGTTCATGTGTGTTGTGTTATTCATATTATCATGTTTATGCAATTCATTCATCAGGCCCCTCAGTTCCTCGTAAGAGACGAGTTGAGTATCGCGTGCCTTTAATTGTCCTATTATTATTCATGAGTGTTTCATTTAACATTCTATGATTGCCGATTAAGTTACATCTATTTTTTACTCATGTATGGTTGTGCACATATTTCATAATCAATTTAAATAAATTGTTCAAAAGTTTTCCATAGGATTCACTCGCCAACATTATGTTGATCCAAAAACCTTTTTACACATGATACAGGTGAACAGGTTGAAGGAAGAAAAACATAGGATATGCCTTAGAAGAGAACCAAGAAGCTTAGACTGATAGTTAGAAGATGTTGTATAATTTATTTCCATTAAATTGTATTAATGAATATGAAACATATAATAAATGTCATGAGCTTTGATGATAACCCAATTATGCCCCGATCACCTTTTCCGCTGCGGGTCGGGGTGTGACAGTAAAAACCTGGTTGTTGAAAAAATTGTGGTGGATAATTAGGTTGGTACGCACTCGATCCGCCTCGTCTAGTTTGCGAGCCGCGTCCCCTCGCATTTGAACCTGAAACTTTTTTCTTGCCATCGCTCTTGTTTTGCCTATCCATAGTATTGTTTGGTGAATTGAATGGGTAGTGTGAATGGGGTGAAAAATTGGGGTGACAAAGATGTATTTATAGGTTTTTTTTGTTTTTTGTTTTTAAATGTAACGGCTATATTGTCGTTGCCAAACGATCAAAAAGAAGCCAAATGTGCACATGTGAACGCGGTGACTCTTCACCGAATTTAAAACTTCCCGTGCGGTAAGAGGGGTTGGTGGCGGTGTGCCCCCCGCAGTGAAAGGGGTCTTTGCATCCCCTCCCCGCGAACGCCCCGAACACCCTTAGGACATGTCAGATTACTTCTCTATAAACATCTATAAATTGGAATCTTTTGAATATAGAAAAAATGATAGTTACCCTCTATATTTAGAGGGTTACTATTCATCAATCTTTATGCTTTGCAAGCGTATAAAAACCTAGACAAAACAATAAAATAAATGTTTGTAAGTAAGATAGAGGTGAAGATGGATAATCAGACGTGTGAAGACTTTTAAAAATAGGGATATTGGATTTAAATAACCCCAACTTTCACCCATTGGTTGTAACACTCCCAACTTTCGCTTTGTACACCAGCACTCCCAATTTCAACTTATTGGCCGATAACACTTCCTAACTAACTAAACCCTAACCCAGTTTGCTGATGTCAGCTGCCACATCATCAAAAATGCCATGCTAGCCGCCACATCATCGAAAAATGCCATGTCAGCTGCAACACTATAAAAAATGCCACATCAGATGCTACGTCATATGTCACGTCAGCAAAAAGGGCCATATCAGCAAAAACTAACTGGGTTAGAGTTCAGTCAGTAGTGTTATCGGCCAATAAGTTGAAAGTTGTGAGTGCTGGTGTAGAAATCAAAAGTTGGAAGTGTTATCGGCCAATTGGTGAAAGTTGGGGTTATTTAAATCCAATATCCTTAAAAATATATAAAGTTTAAAGAAAATTATATTTTTTCATTGAATTATATAGATAAATCCGATAATAAAGGTCTTCGAAAGCAAAGGAAAGGAAAGTTCCTTTAAATTGCTCCACACGTAAAAACAATATAAAAAAACTTTATATAAATAATTTTGTTTGGTTGTGATTGTGGTGTATGGTGGTGTTTGGAAATATGTATTCTGTGATATTTTCTCATAAATAAAGTTTCAAATGGTATAGGTCATGTTTGTATTGATTCAATTAAACTTATAATTTATTCGGGTTGATGTGTATAAAACGATTCGTGTCAAAACAAATAATCACGGTCTGATCAAACATGATATCGAATGAAAATTATAACGCTGATTTCTTTTGATTTTATAGTTTAAATTATCTACAAAATTACCCCTTTATTTATTTATTATTACTATTACTACAAAATAAAACAAAAATTACGACAAAAAACAAATATAAACAATAATGTCTAAATTATGAAGCTTGATACGAATTTCTATTTTATCTTTTAGAGTTTTGACAAAACATTCCCAAGTTGCATAATTAATGATAAAAAGACATTTTAAAAAAACTATTAAGATAAACGAGTCAAATAGGTCACCGTGTTAACATGGCGACCGGACACGTCCCGTTCTGGTAGTCATGGTGGATATAAATTCAAGTTGATTTATGATTCGACGTAATTTTTTGTCGGAAATGAGTCGGGTCAAATGTAATACGCATCCGTTCTTATTTTTATATTAGTTTCAGTTAGTGTATGTTTTAACGTAAAATTTTTACAGAACACCATGGCAACGCACGAGGCAATTACTAGTTTAGGACAATATAGATTTAGTTTTCTTCTAGAGAAAGGTGTCCGGATAGTCCCTGTAGTTTGCTTAGATTTCACCTTTAGTCCATACATTTTCAAAATTACAACTATACTTCCCAATTCGTTCTCAAATAGTCCCTGACGTGGATGGAGGTTAGTTTTCTTAGTTAAGTGAATGTGAAATTACCTAAATACCCTTATTGTTAAAAAATAAGAAACAAAACAAGTTATTACACAAATAATTCAGGTAGGGCCCATTTTATTAAAAACCTAAAATATTTCACCTCATCTTCTCCATAACTCCACCACCACCCTTTAACCACCGCCTCCACCCTCCATCTCCCCACCGCCTCCACCCTCCACCTCCTCCAATCACCGCCTCCACCCTCCATCGCTGCAACAAACCACCTCCACCTTTCTGATTTCTCCCTTTTTCTTCTCTCTTCTTTTGCCGGACAACAACCACCATCACAACCCCACCCACACCATTAGCCTACAAATCTGAAATAAAAAATCCAACCTACAACAAATATCCTAAACGAATCAAACTCCGAACAATCGTCGGACAAAAGTATCCATTCGAACTCCAACCGACAAACCCACCCCTATTGCACCCCTCCGGCCGGCCAACCAACTCCGAGCACCCCAACCCCCACCGTTGCGAAACCACCCACCAAAGCCACCGTCGACCCCCACGAAATTAATTTCATTTGATCATGCCCCAAGCTCTTTCAGCTTTGTGTCTGGGCCATTCGCCAAATGCGCAAAACATACAGAAAACAACCACATCGCAGAACCACCATCGTCTCAACGGACCACCGAATCACCTCTTAATTTTAATTTCAGTATTGAATTTGTAGTTTACTGACGTCTTGCATTATAGGTTCAAAAGAAGCAGATGGATGGCTGGCGTGAAGATTGAAGAAGGAAAAGAATGCTAGGGATTGCAAAAGTCAAAAGTATATGGGTGGACTCCTTTTTCTTATTTAATGTTTTAATTTAATTCATTAGGGTAAGGGTATGTTAGTAATTTTACACCTATTTAACTGAGAAAACTAACTTCTATTCACGCCAGGACTATCCAAGAATGAATTTACCAAAGTTATGGACTATAGCTGTAATTTTAAAAATTTGAGGACTAAAGGTGAAATCAGAGCATACCACAAGTACTATCAGGACACTTTTCTCTTTCTTCTATTATGAATGCTGTTTGTTGGGCCTGGGCTTTTCACAGTAACATCGTTGGGTCCTTGGTTTGTGTTTCAGATATTTTTTTGGTTTCACTCTCATAAAAGAATTTACAATATTATTATCTAAACAGAATCATACTAAATGTATACACACACTCTGAGACACCCTAATTTACAATAATGTACTTATCTATATTTACACATTTTAAATACTCTTATTTTGGTTTCACTCTCATAAAAGAATTTACAATATTATATTATCTAAATAGGATCACTAAATGTACACACACTCTAAGAAACCCTAATTTATAATATTGTATTTCTTATATTTACACATTTTAAATACTTTTATGAAATCATTATCATTTTTTTTCTCCTGCTCCTTGATAAATCATCAACGATTAGAGCACCCACAATAAGGGTGTATTTTAGTGTTTTTAAGGAAAGAATATGAAGTGGAGGAGAGAACGAATGAGTTGGAGGAGAGAGAGTGTGAATATGTATGTGATGAAGAATGAGAAAAAAATAAGTTATGTGAGTGGAAGTGAAGAGAGAGGAGAAAGGAGAGAGAAATGATGTTTTTATGGTTTGTAAGAGGGTCATGAGAAAGAAATGATTTTATTGGTTAGACAAATGTACATGTGACACTTAAAAACATCATGTAAATATATGCTTATTGTGGATGCTCTTAAAATATAACCTCACAAAATTTATAGAAGATACACATCCATCAATGTTTCTTTATTTGGTAGAGTATAAAATAAAAGAACATAAATGTTACAGAGTTAATCATCCATCATTATTATATTGTTATTTTTATTATTATTTAGATAAATAGGATACGGTTTAATTAAGAAGTGTAATGAAATTATATACTTTTCTCATAGTAAAGTATTATTATTTACTTATTGCACAAGTTGTAAAACAAACCAAAAAACCCAACAGAATGTAAAAAATCAGTAATATTTTAGCTTTGTACTCCCCACATAACATAACACATAAGTTTTTTATATATTTTAAGGACAAACACATGCTTGTCCTTTATTTAAATAGTTATTATCCATCCTTGTAGAAGGATAAATCCATAAAAAAAAAGTTGAAGGATGAATGCAAGCAGTGGGATGGTTTGTTGCTGTCCATGACATTGCCACCTTTATCATCCGCTTGACCCATGCACGTATAAAGATCACTCAACATGCAATCACACTAAGTTAGTGGTTCATTAGTGCTAGTTGTTTCAATTTAGCAATTTCCATACTCTTAATTAGCAACTTTAGTATACATTGGGTGTTGTATCATATGTTATAGGTGGTTTTAAAAAAAAAAGTGGAAATTTCACTTTTAACCCAAAGCTTTCCATTTCTTGCTATTTTAACCCTCACAAAATTGGTATTTATACTTATAATCCAAACTTTTTCATTCTTTTCAATTTAACCTCACAACTTTTTTACTTCCAACTTTGGTTCTCTATATTTTTCATCTTTATCAAATGTTCTTTTGTGTTTCGTACTAAATTTTGCGATTAAACAGCACAACATGCGTGTGGTTCAACGTTGTTACGTCTTTTTTTCCCATTTGACAGGTTCGTCGTAACGCACGGATCCTAGATCGACTTAGTTGTTTTTTATATGTTTTACGTTTCGGTCTAATCTTCCCATTAACACGTCGCAACTTCATGTTGGTGGTCATTGACACTTGGCGGTGGTGTGGCATTAGTGTTATTTGGCATGGTTTTAAGCCCTCGCTGCAACGCGGGGGTTGCTTAATTCTAGTTGGTGTTTAATTTGTTTCCAAAGCTATATATATCAATGGGTTAAGTTATTCTACAAATTGTAAAAAGTGTAAGAAGCCACCAGAGAATGACAAGTGTCCTATGAGGATTCAAGTGGAAGGGTAATTTTGTACACAAGAGGAGAGAGAATATGCACATGCAAGTCACATGCTATTCCCCCCCCCCCCCCCCCAATTTTTAAACGTCCGTAACTTTTTTATACATCATTTGTTTAAAAAAATTATACCGTAAAATCAAGCGTTTTTTTATCTTTAATATGAGTACCATATTGTTATATTTTTCAAAAAAAAAAAAAAACTCAAAAACCCAGTTGTGTATGACATAATGGACATGACATAAAACACAATGTAAAGTAGAGTAAAAACACAATCAATGACAACAGATAAAGACACAATGGACAACAGATTAAAACACAATGACCATGACCTTGACGTATAACACAATGGCCAACACAATAAGTATCAAACTAAATAAAATTACAATTGATGACAATAGATAAAAGACACAATTGATAACAGATAAAAGACACAATGAAGAGCATATGAAGACACGATGGAAAAAAAACTAGAAACACAATATACAACAAACTAAAACACAATTAACAAGAAACTAAAACACAATTGATAACAAATTAAACACAATGGAAAACAAACAAAAACACAATACACAACAAACTAAAACACAATTAACAAGAAACTAAAACACAATGGATAACAAATTAAACACAATGACCTGAACAAATAACGCAATTTATAGAAAACTCCGATATAACATCATCTTCATTGTGTCATATATTAAGTTATAGGTTCTTATAAAACATACACATGCAAAAATCCGAAAACCTAAACCTCCCACTTCCACCCCCCGCCCCCACCCCAGCCCAAAAACCTAAACCCCCCCACACCCCACCCCCCAAAAAAAAATATATACCTCACCAAAAAAACCACCCAAAAACCTAACCCCCCCCCCCCCACACACACACACAAAAAAAAAAACCTAACACCCCCAACCCAAGCTAAAATGCTAAAAACTAAAAACTAAACCCCAAAAACCTAAACACCTCCTCACCCCCCAAAAACTTAACCCCCCCCCCCCCCCCCCCCCCCAAAAAAAAAAAAAAAAACCTAACACCCCCAAAACCTAACACCCCCCACCCCACCCTAAGACCGAGTTAAAAGATACAATGACGTGAACCTTTAACACAATGCAAAAAAACAAAAAACACAGTAAAAATGAAAATTTTTGTTTCATTTTATATGACAATATGGTGCTCATATTAAAGATAAAAAAAACGCTTGTTATTATGGTGAAGTTTTTTTTTTAAAATGTCGTATGAAAAAGTTATGGACGTTTTAAATCGATGGGGGAATTGGCATGTGCTTTGCATGTGGAGAGAGAAAGTCAATAAATATGAGATTCCTTTTATGCCCTTTCATTCTTTTTTTCCTTGAGATTAATCTCAACCTTCCAAATCTAAGATCAATGGACCAGAATCTTTCTTACCATTCTTACAATAAGAGTCCTTTGTATTTGATCTTTTCTCATATATCTATATCTATCCAAAGTATATCTTCAAGTTGGAAAAAAAAAAAAGAAAATTTGATTATAAACCAAACCAAGTAAGGAGCTGTTTGTCAACTTCTGAATGGGTAAGTACTGAATAGTAAGAGATCGGAACCATTAACTGTTGAACCAGTAAGAGGTCTGAACCATTAAAAGTCAGTATAATACTTAACCGTTCAGAGGTAAATGTTTGACCAATTCAGATTAGGGGTCTTAACCATTCAGACTCAGTATAATGCTTAACCATTCAAAGACAAATATCTGATACATTCAAAGATCTACTTGCGAAACAAACAGAATGAACCATTAAGTACTCTGAACCATTAAGTATACTGAACCATTAAGAGCCTTATTAAAAGCTAAACAAACAGCCCCTAAGGGTTGTTTCAAATTTTACAACCCGGCCCATTTACAACGGACCGAGTTGTTTGGTGTTGAGATTTCGGACGGGTTTTGCCCATCTTCAGCTGCGGGTTACTCCATCCTTTCGCGGTTTTGTCACATGACAAAGCACATATATTAAATGTAAATGACATAAAATTCTTTATAAATCAAGATTCTGCCTTTCTTTCCTAAACTATAAAACTCAATGCCTCCAAAATGCAGTTTCTGGTTTGTAAACCCCAAATAAAACAAACAAAAAAGAAAGAAAAGAAAAAAAGTTACTTTCCTACTTTCTTGAATGGCTTGTAAAGCACCGTTGTTACAAATTTGGTGCGAAATCGCTGCGATGAACTCAAAGCAACAACGGGTTGATTGTTACCGTCTCTCTTAACATATAAATGGTTCAAATTGGCTGGTAATGGCTTGTGAAGAGCCTGTTGGAAGTTCTTGGATGAAGATGGTTGATTAAGAGGCATTTGTTGTAGCAACAGGGGCAGTTCGGGCAGTTTCTCGCCAAAATCTTGTAATGTGAAGCCGGCATTGTTGTAGCTTGATACCGGGGAAGAAGGGCATTCCGGGTCTTCATTTCGGCCCCCATTTTCAGAGTAAGTTTCCTGAAATGTCAAAAAGCCGAAACTTTGAACAAAAGATCAATTTTTTTTTTTCAAAATAATGAGGCATTTTGTTCATCAAGAACAAGTGTCACGTTCAATACAAAACCAATTGTAAGCAGAGTTTACATATTAAGATAGCGGACTTCATTTGTGTTGTCACATCCAATTACTTTCTCGTGAACATGCAGGACTTGTAAGCAGTGGCGGGTACATAATTTTGGGCACAACACGGATAGGATAAAAATGGGTGAGCAATATCATACCCATTGCATGTATGATACATATGTTTATAAAACAAATGCAAACTTAACTGTTCTAGTAATGTATAGTTGTATATTATTCATTTGTGTAGTCCGTAAATTTCTTTGTTAGAATTAGTTTTAACAAGTGTGTATTTTAAGTTGGATAACCGAAGAAGATTTATAAATTACCAAATAAGGTGTTCATACAAGTAAGTAATAACATATGATTTCTTAATTATTGAATTTTAAATTCGATTAAAACTAAAATCTGTATATGTATAATGATTCATGGCTACATTTAGGTTCTCACAGTGCTGCAAACAAACCGAACGTTCAACGAAACGTTCAACGAATAGTTCATGAACCATTTAGCGGGAAGTTCGTTTACGTTCGTTCGATTAGTTAAATGAACGAGAACATGAATAAACGTCTTGTTCGTTCAATTGTGTTCGTGAACATTCGGTTATGCACTCGTGAGTGTTCGTTCATTTTCGTTTATTCATGTTCGTTTGTTTAGGTTGTTCATTGATGTTCATTTATTTATTTTATCTAAATGTTTTATATTCTTTAATTCTTATTTATTTTATCACCATAACAAATAAAATAGGAAACCATATCTCCACCATGTTTGTACATTGTTCCCTCTCCTTCTCATTATTCACATCGACGAGTACTATTGACCTCCTTTCGATGATTAGGGCTTCACGTTCCAGCACTGCTCCCTCCGCCATGCAGCTTGTTTGTGTATGTGAACACGTTCATTTCCTTAATGAACGAACACAAACAAAAAATATTGTTCGGTAAGTGTTCATGAACACATTATTTCCTTAATGAACGAACACGAAGAAGTTGTTCGGTTCATTTGCAGCCCTAGGTTCTCATATTTATATTCTAGAAGGTTGCATGATGGGCACATTTAAATATAATATCTATACTATATTATACTACTTACTGGATGGATAGAAACGTAACTTCATCAAAATTAAGAGTTTTACTTAAGTTACAAGTTTTAAATCACAAGTTACAACCCTTTAAATAATATAATTGACTTTTAAACAAACTTTCTCCTAGGTCTTTTAAACGAATATAACATTTTTATATGTATGGTCTTTTAAAAAAATTACGTCATAAAATCGAGCATTTTATTCTCTTTAATTTGAGTATAGTATTGTTGTAGCTTCTTTTAATTTTAAAACATAGTAATACATGATTAAACGTTTCACCGGGGTTAGTTTTAAAGTAAGCGTAGTAATTGGTGGGAAAGACTCTTACTATGTGTCTATGTTGTGTGTCCCACCATATCGCGCGGGCACCGCATAGTAATTGGATGTGATAACACAACTCCACTATCTAAATATTCAGACTTCAACTTTAACGAGTCCACACTTTAGCCCCATAAGTCTGTTATCCTAGATTGCAGACTTGAGAAGTCAGCTAACCCAAGTATGCTGACTTGGTGAAGTCAGCTAACACATATTGCAACCTACTACCACGTTGCTTGTCATAATACAATGAAGTCCGCTATCTGAGTTAGCGGACAACCTACTTACACTCACAATTCACCCACCTAAAAGCACTCTTAAACTTTCTAAACCCACTACTTCTGAAAAATATCCGTATTTAAAGCAATAGGCATAAGTATCTATACGATTCTCGGAATTATGTGATCCAAGTTTATAACAAAACTTTAAAATCATGCAAAAATGAATCAAAACAAAGAAACGTGACAATATGCAACATACCTTCAAGACCAAAATGTTGAAAACATTCCCTATATCATCATGTTCATGTGGTAAATCAGAAGCATAAGTCCACCGCCCGTCAACAACAAATCGATAATGGTAAACGCCAACGTTTAACACCTTGACGATAGAGAAATCGCTGCCCGAACACTCTAACAACTCCCTGATCAACACAAAAAATACAAAAACATGATCAAGAAAGCACAAAACCATAACATTAATAAATAAATAAATACTTTATGAACAAACCTTGTCCTCCAGTTATCCCATGACCCCTCAATTGCAACTTCTGTGCCACCATGAATCCATCTTATCACCACTGGCATACTCTTTTCTTGATTCACATATCTATATTCATCTCTTTGAACCTGCACAATCTAAATCTGGTTATTAAACCATAAGTGGGACCCACAAAAACCAAACCAACAAATGTTTGATTCTATCAAGATTTTGACATGCTTTCTAATAAACTAATAAAACCACCATAGACACTGAATCTTGAGGATACTATATATAATATGTCTATATGTAATAGTTTGACTGTTTTGAGTTACCTGAGGCATGTGAGAAGCCCTATGGTGGGGAAGCATACGCGCAGGATAGCTGCTGCTACTGTTTCTATCACTAACATGCGCCTGACCATGACCATGACCATGACCACATTCCATGAAGCACTCATCTTGATCAAAGTGTTTACCCTTTTCTTGTTCTCTGACACTAACATTACCCATAACTTATTATTTACTGTCACCCACTCAAAACCCTAATCTTGATTCAATCAAGATCACGACTTTAAGTCAAGAAATGATGAAGAAGAGAAGAAAGAAGATACCCAAATGAGAAAGGTTAATTTTTGTTACTTAAAAAAGGGAAATTGACAGATACCCATCACATAGGAGGAGGAGCAGGTAACATGATTTTAGCAGCTTTGGTATGATTGATGGAAGCCCCCTTTTTGTCCTCTTTATCTTTCACACAAAAACACAAAGTGCCTCTGTTTCTTTCTCTCACTAAAACCCTGGTTTTTTTTGGAGAAGAAGGCTACTGTGTGTTTATTCTCCAATGAGTTTGGAGGATCTTTTGGTTCTAATATTTTTATATTTAGGCACTTGGAGGAAATTAATTTCTCTTTGTGGTTATTAAATTAATTGTTTATATAAAGTTCATTTTTTTATTTTTGTTATTGTTGTAAAGAAAATAATTAGGTATGAAAGAAGAAATTACCTTTTTAATGTTTGTTTTATACAAAGGAATGTTACATCATCTACATACATCATTGTGTATTTAGTTAATTATCCTTGATAGTCCTTTAGGACCTTTAACAATCATAAATTGTTTGTTAACACTCTATGTGGGTAGGAAATTTTGATTTTATGAATAGCTTGTCAGTTTTACATACAAATAACTATTTTCCACAATGTATTCTAATTTAAATATATATTAACATCTGAATGTTTTATAAAGAGCAGTGGCGAAGTTTGAAAATTTCCATTGAGAGGTCGGAAGTCATCGGACCTAAAAAATTCTACTAAATCGGGGGTCGAAAACGTATATACTTAAAAAATTCTATACGAAACGTACATACGTAACACTACTGAGCGAAAAGTTTGGGGGTCCCCCCCGCCCCTTGAAAGCTACGCCCCTGAGAAAGAGTATATTAGAGGCAAATTAAATTTAAATAATCTACTTTCTCAATTTGGCCGATAATAATCCCAACAAAGTTATTTGCCGATAATAATCCGAACAGGTCCACTTTTGGCCGATAATAGTCCATCGTTAAAAATAGCTTAATGAAGTTAAGTTTTTTTTCCGAATTACAAACCGATGTTTTAGGGATTTTGATCAGAACAAGGATACAAGTCAATTTATGTAAAACTTGCCTCGAAACAGTGCTCCAAATGGCTTGATTTTTGTTAATTGGAAGTTTAAACACCCGAATTGAAGCACCATTTTCATCGTTTGAGGCAGTATTTCGAGGGAAATTTTACATCAATCAACTCGTATCCTCGTTCTAATCAAAAGCCCTAAAACATCAGTTTGTAATTCGGAAAAAACTTAACCCCGTTAAGCTATTTTTAACGCAGACTATTATCGGGCAAAAGTGGACCAGTTCGGATTATTATCGGCAAATAACTGAGTTGGGATTATTATTGGCCAAATTGAGAAAGTTGAAATTATTTAAATCCAATTTGTCTAGCATTCACGTCCAACTCCCTATTTTTTACCATATACTACATTAAAAATCATTATATTTTATCTCTCCTTTTCAATTAAACAATACTTTTTGATATCTTTATCATTACATTTTCTTTCACTTTCACTTACAATCACTTTTAAAATATATTAAAAAAATTATAAGAAGTAAACAGTGTCTAACCAAATTTATGAACAATAACATTTTCTCTATTTATCATCCGTTCACAACCACCTTACAACAATTTTTCATAAAATAAAAACCCCCTCACATAATTTGAAGGGTTGAATGTGAATGCCCTTATTTCCTCATTATCTTTTACATATAAGTTTTTAATTTAAGCTTATTTACTTAAATAAACTTTTGTAATTTATGATTTAGAAAATATTTTAAATTTCTTATATATAACTTCGAACATAATAAACAAACTAAATTAATCCATAGTACTGAAAACCAATTATTATTTGATTAATAAGCGAGTGTGGATGACTTTTGGGTGCACTGGAGCCTCATAGTGGGTCGTAATATGGGGTTTTAACATAGTGGGTCTTCGGATAGTGAGTTTCTTCTAGAATGGTGGTGTGCTGAGTCGCTAGCATTGACTACATTCGTGGGTGTGGATAGCATTTTGCTATTGAGTTTACCAGAGTGATTGGGATTTTGTTGGCTGTTAAAAAAAGAGTAATAAGCAAGTTTTATGTTGGAAATACATGAGATCGGCTCTAGACTTATTAAGTCGACACTTTGCTTTTATAAATATAATAATTAACTTTTTGACACTATTGAGGAAATAAATAAGTGCTCCTTAATAAACTTGTTGATATATATTACCAAAAAGTTATTATATAATAAACTCTGCTATGATTAAGATATAACTTAAGAACTCTTGAAGAGAATTAGAAGATGACTTAAGAATTACTGAATATCATTTGCAAGTATATTAAGAGGCGTATTTTTCTTTTTTGACAAGCTAGTTAGGATATTATATCTTAAGAGTTACTATCAAAATGTCAAAACACATGAACATTACATCTTTAATTAGCTCATGTTTCATTCCTGTTAAAGATCTAATATGGGCATAATCGGGTTTTCTTAGTACTCGGAACCGGTTCCAACCCGAACCCGGTTCCATTTGGTTGACAATGGAACCGGGTTTGATGTGGAACCGGGTCCAGTTCCTACCCGGGTTTACACAACAGAATCTGGAACCGTTTGGAACCGGGTACGGGTATTCCACACTACAAGAAAATGAAGCTACTGCAACCCTGATAAAAAGTTACATTAGGCCTTGAAAAAGTTACACTAGGTCTTATGCAACCTTTTATCAAAAGCTGCATTAGGTGAAGTTGCATTAGACCTAATGCAACTTTTTTATTAGATAATGCAACTTTTTTTGAAAAGGTTGCATTTCCTATTTAAATGCAACTTTTTTATGATGCAACATTTTTGATATGCTAATGCAACCTTTGCTAGTTTAAAGGCAACCTTTATTACTTTAAAATGTAACCTTTGTTACACTCAAATGCAACCCTTTTTTACATCAAATGCAACCTTTTCTACAATCAAATGCAACTCTACAAAGTCATTATTTAGAATACTAAATTTCTATTGATATACAATATTATCTCAATTACACCAACACAATAATAACATAAATATAATAGAAGTTTTATATTGTAATCTAAAACATATCTAAATTAAAAATAACAAAGAGTAACTAAGATGAAGTTGTCATTTACAAAATGATAAAAGTAACAAAAACCTCCTACTCATCTCTAAGATCTTGAAGTTCTTGAATAAGTAGCTTTGTCAGATGATATTTCACATTGTAGCTTTTAAGTTGCTCATTGGTTATCAAAATATTTCTGCATAGCTTCTGGCTCTTTTTTTTTCTTTAAAGGTCTTCTTCAATTTCTTTTCCTACTTCAAGCACAATACTTTTCAACTTTAAAGCTTGCCTTGAATAATGCCACAAGCCCACCCAGAATCATGTACGGTTCCTCACTACCATCTATTTTTTTGTAAATACATCTGGCATAAAGTAAAAGGTAGCCATCATGCGCTATGTTCAACAATAATAGGATCAATGAAAAGGTTTGTAATTCTTTTGTTACTTCAAAAGAAAGAAAGAAATTATTTATTAACCATCGGTCAATAAAAAGGCTATATATGCAAGGATGCTTATATGTGCATTTTTGTTATTATACCACAACTGCTAATTCAATGTCTTCATAGGCAACTGATTTGAGCCATTGTAAATACCAGTGATAAACAAATTTTCTAGAAGAGACCACCTCTATCTCCAGCTTGCGTTCCACAAAAGTGGTGATGTCCGTTCTCTAGCTAGCTGCTACAAAACAACTTTTAGTAAGCTTATTTAAAAAGTGGTATTTTAAACATTATGTAATGCATGTAGTTTATAGTTTGTAATATTTTTATAATAGCTAACCCAACTAACTAGAAGAGGTGATAACCTGCAAATACAATAAAGTTTGTATTATGTTACACGACCACTTGTATGTACAAATAATTAATTTTAAAAAGGAGTACATTAAAAGATTAGAATTAGAATTAATAAGAACATGGTTACTGAAGATAGCAAAGAGATAATCTAAAGAAGGCCAACTCCAATCTCAAATATATATGCTGAGCATTGTTTTGTTTAATTCCACCCCCGCATAGAACTCTTCTAAGTAGTTCCCATTATAGGAACCACTAAAATAAAATAATAAAATAGAACGTGATTATAATCTCATCTGCACTGATCACATTATCTTAAAATGAAGAAAAGGTGGAAAATATGTACCTGTATAAGAAGAAACGACCAAAATGGCTAACGAATTTGCATTATGTTCGAAGCTTCGACATACAATGGACAGCAAAGCAACTGCAAATAATTTAAAATTAAAATTAATAATGAACATTGCAATTGTGTAAGAAAACATAAAGTAAAAATACATCAGTACTAACAAACATGTAACGCGAAGATTTGAGGTGACAAAAGTGAGGCGGTAAATGAAATAGATGAGATCCTTTGTTGCAACTACTAATTGAAGCCTAACTTGCACTCTGGGAATTCCATGACCTTGGTTTCTGCAAATGAATAAACCTATACCATCAAAAAATCATATATATTAAAAAATATTTGAACCCAAAACATTACCCCATAAGACCTCGGGGTGTGTGTGTGTGTGTGGGGGGGGGGGGGGGGGGGGGTGGGTTGGGGGGCTTTGCGTCGACATGTGGTGGGGGTGGGATCCACAAGCCAATTCTTGAAATCAAAGGGTGTGGGGAGGCGTGGCTTCGGCAGGTGTGGCCAGCCTTGTGGATTTATTTGGGTGGCTTAGATTGAACCAGCCAACCAAAGCCAGCCACAACCCCACGCCAGGCACCATACCCACGCCAAGGGCAACGCCATGCCCAACGCCAACCCGCGGTGGAGCTCCCTGCGTTTAAATGCCTCAACGCCCTAAATCCCAAGCCCACACCCGCTAGTCTAAAAAGAGTAGGATTAAAATCAGTGGTGGAGTCAAGATTTTTTACTACTGGTCATTTTTTCAGGCTTAGATTCTACCAACTCGAGGTTTAATTATTTAGGTCAGGCCAGGCCAGGTTTTTATCACTAAAGTTCAATTAAGTACGACCAAAAACACTTGAGTTTCACAATTATGTTCAATCAACTAATTTTTTAATCAGAATCAAATTTCACGTGTAATTTCAGTATTGCTGAAGTAATGAAATGTAAAACTTAGAGAAGTGAAAAGAACATACCTTAAAGGTACGAGTAGCAGATGACGGGGGATGGAAAAGCTTATTACCATAAGTACACTATATTCAGCGTAGCTAACATCAATAAAAAATATGCTAAATATATGAAGATTATATCTCACCTTAAGTACGCTCATAGCCAAGCTATTGGTGGGGTCCGGGTGAGGTTAGGATGTAGACAAGCCTTACCAAAAACAATGAAAAAGAGACGAAAACGGCATGACCAGATAAAAGTCGGCTAACACAAGGTGTGTGGTTGCTGAAACAGCGAAAAAGAGATAATAAAAATGAACACACTTGGATTGTAAGTTTTCTAAAGATCATCATCAGATAAAAGTCGGCTAACACAGGATGTGTGGTTGCTGAAACGGCGAAAAAGAGATGTGGTGGCGGCAAAATGAAAAGGGTGTGTGTAAGGTTTTGCTTTTCTAAAAAAGATCTCGTCTTTTGCTGGCAAAAAAGGTATAGAAAACAAAGGAGGAAGATTAGAACAGACAACCTTTGGGTTAGAAAACACACGCTTAACCACGAGACCACATACCGATCTGTGTTAGTATTTTCCACTGGTGTCATTATATAAAAAGATTGGTGTCAACCAAAAATCTAACACTATACATGCTACATAAAACGTAATAATCACTTGCGTCGCTTGACCCGTTCTCACCTACATAGCTCCACCAGTGGTTGAAATTAATGGAGAATATTGGGAAGACTTGTTAAGACAACATGATGACTAACAAAAAGAAAGATTAGGATTTATCTTAACATTTAAAAATGTATAATGTACCATATATAGGACACTTTTGCAGGCACCACTAGAAATTATATAAAAAGGATGTCTTTATCAATTTAGCTATTGTAAAATTATTTAATGAACACATAGAAAGCTTGAATAAATAACTCGATTATGTAAGGATAAAACAATAACGTTGCATTATTACAAGCTCCAACTTGTTTTGAATGCTGATCATGCTAGCCTATTTTTTCAAATTCAAAGCTTATACTTAGTCTTCCAAACTAGGCCTTTTTTTCCAATGAGTGCCTGGTATTTTTTTTTCCAAAAAACAGCGTTAAGGCTCTTAAAAGATCGTAAAAGTTATGTGCCAGACATTCCGCAAGTGAGAGCTAAACAAAACAAGCAAATTCCCGAACGTCGCAAAAGACATTAAACCTATAGAAGATCAAGACCCAACATAGTTTACATAACAGAACACTTCACCAACAACAAATTCGCTTACATAACAGAACACTTTTAATGTCTATTGAATACCTAATCTAAATTACCCTTTCCACAGGACAAGTTCGCTTACATAACAGAACACTTCACCAACAAAACATTTGTTGCTTTATTTTCTAATCATTTTAGAATAGAACAAGTATACCTGCTAGAAAACATAATGCTGGTTGTTGGAAAAAAAACCATTGTACCTTGCAATGAGGTGACGATCTACAAAACTCACCCTTGTAGATGATTCGTCTAGCGTGCCTTGCTGCCAAGCAAAAACAAAAGTTTATAGAAAACTCACTCTAGCATAAAGATATAATACCTTGTCATAAGAGCATGCAGTCCCTATATATAAAGTTGTAAACGAACCGAACGTTCAACAAACAGTTCATGAATCGTTTGGCAGGAAATTCTTTTACGTTCGTTCGTTTAATTAATAAACGAACATGAATAAGAAATTTTGTTCCACTCGTTATATAAACGAACATGAACAGAGGTCACGTTTGTCCGATTGTGTTCATGAAAGATTTTTGTACTTTTATTTTATCAAAACTTTTTTATACTTTTTAATTTTTTTATATTTTATTACACTAACAATTCAAAATAGAAAACCCTATTCACACTTTGTTTATGAATCATTCCCCTTTCCTTCCTGAATATTCACATCGACTTCCATTCCACAATTATGATTTCATGTTCCAACGCCGCTTCCTCTGTCATTCACCTTTAGCCTCCATCGCTTTCGCCAATTTTATTTGTGTTAGTTTGTGTTCGTGAACACGTTTATTTCCTTAATGAATGAACACCATTCAGTAAGTGATCATGAACCGTTTGTGAACACATTTATTTCCTTAACAAACGAACACAAACAAGCCCTTGTTTGTGTTAGTTTGGTTCGTTTACAGCCCTAGCCATATATAAGAGTAGACACACCATGTTAGAATGGTTAATAAGAACTAGTATAAAAATAGCAGCCACATGGACAACAAGAACATGCAGAAAGAACAACATACTTCCAATTAACAAGAACCAGCAGAAATAAACTTACTAATAATTTTGGACTGGGTTAAAGACTTCAGGGTAGACTACTGAATTTTTCCTAAATTGAACAAAAAGGCATAAAACACCAACTTCAAAGAGCCTACAATAAACACAACAAATAAACAAAACAAACAAAGACAGTTCCAAAGACCTCAAGAAAGTCGATTCAATAGCCCAAGACAATTTCAACCTTAATTTTGCAATGAAAAGACGGAATACATGGCATATAAAACATGAAATCATTATATAACGATTCAATTTTCAAAACAAACACTAAGTGTGCAAATGAAGCTCTGTATCAGATTGGAATACAATTAATAGTAACTGCGAAAATTAGGGCGAAGAAATAAAGAGAGTACAGACGATCTAACGCTATAGAACTTTGGTTTAACGATAACTTTAACAACTCAGGGTCAAAACAACTTGTTTTTTTATGTGACATTTCATCGAACAGGTTGCGAACAAAGCCAACATATAAAGTAAAACTATCCAAACATAAAAGACACACAAAAACAAAGCCCTTATAGTAGAAAAATTCAGAACTAAGAAATCAGGGAAAGAGAACAAACAAGGAATGTTAAGGACGAAGTGGCCAGTTCCCACCACAGCTGCTGATCGAGAGGTAGTTCAGGAATGGTCGGTCCAGGGACGAAAGGTGGAGTGAAACACTGATGATCGAGATGTGAGTGGATCAGGGTTCGGGGAAGTTAATTTGGGTATGTGAGGTTTGATTGATGTCATATCCCTCTTAATGTATAGATGTTAGTATACCACTGGTATTAAAAAAATATATGATAATCTAAATATTCAAAAGAATACATATAATAGATTCGGTTCGATTTGGGTGGGTATGAAAACCTTGTTAACTATAATCGAGCCACTATTGTCAATTTTTAGAAAGTCATTAAACCGTCTCACTGGTTTTGGGTACGGTATAACCAGTTCGGCTTCATCGATTAGTTTGGTTATGGGTCAACGGTTAATTTGGTTTTTTATACACACTCCTACTTTTAACAATGCAACCTTTGTAACAAAAGTTACAATTTCAAAAAAAAATTGCAACCTTTCAAGAAAAAGGTTGCAAGTTTTAGTAAAATTGCAACTTTTTTAATAAAAAGGTTGCAAATTCGTTATAATTTGCAACTTTTTGTGAAAAAGGTTGCATTAGATCTTTTAACACAACTTTTATATTCGAAGAAGTTGCATTAGAGTCAAATGCAACTCATTTAGAAAAAGTTGCTTCTAAAAAGTTGCATTAGGCCTATTTTCTAATAGTGTCAGAACCGGGTACAGTAGGAACCGGGTACGGGTATTGTGTGGAACCGGTTACAGGTACAATGGGGAACCGGTCATGTGGAGATGTTTATTATGTTTAATTTTTACTAATGTTTAGTGAGTTTAGTAAATTTAATGTTTTTTTATTCATTGATAATAAATTAGTTACATTAAAAACATTAATAATAACTAATTATTAGGAACCGGGACCGGGTACGGGTAGTAACCGGGTACGACCCGATTAAAATTAAAAAATGTGGAACCGGGTAGGAACCATCTGGTATTTTGAACCCGAAACCGGTTCTACTTTATGTCGGGTAGGAACTGGAACCGGGTCCAGTTCGGTTCTACCGGGTCGGGTTTGGAACCGGTTATTATGCCCATCTCTAATTCCTATGTTGTGAACTGAAACTTGTTGTAGGGAATGCTTTAGTGAAAAGATTTTCTGATTTTGTATACTTTTAAGTTTTAATTCGCTATAGAGAAAGGTCGGATTCATATCGAAGAGAGAAAATTGGGTGAAAGTCGCCTTAACCCCATGCAATGTTAAAAAAGGTTATATAACAAAATGACATTTTTAAAGTGGTTCTTAAATTTTTGATGGTTTTCATTTGAAGACAAGAATGTGTATGGGAGGGACATTAGCTTTAGTTCAGTTGTGACCAGTGATAGCATATAGGTCCACACTCTTAAGTGGTACTTAAGAATCACTTTGATTAATTCCACTATAGCCTATATAACCACTTAATCAATTATAAGCCAAAAAATTTTAAACATTCAAAAGCCCTTAGAAAACTTTTCTTTGATTCGTTTCTTTCATATAAAATAGACTCTTTCCGTGTATAATACGTGTAAGATTGCTAGATCACCTTATAATGTATATCCGAATAAATACTACGTTATCTTTGTGCATGAAAAAGTCATTTGTATACCTTAGATATGTAGGATAATAAAAATATAGAGGCTTATCCACAAGATGGTGGATTACTATCAAAATTCCTACATCCAATATGTTCATAGTATACTGGATTTGAGGTTACAACTCTATTTTAAACTACAACATATCGATATCTATCATGAACAAAATAAATAGATATCCATATATAGTGTATCTCTCCGCTTTGGTTTTTTATTTTTATTTTGGGTCAAGCGCAATTACACGTCAACACACCATTCGCAGTGCTATGGGGGTTCGTTTGGTTTGAAGAATGTTATAAAAGTAACTGGAACGTGATCAAAAATCCGTATTTGAATAAACTGTAAGTAGTTCTACTAAACATTTGTGTGTGATGTTAGGTTTGTAGGTTTTTATAGATGAATTGAAATGCTTAAAAGATCAAATTATAAAGTTACCCTTGTCAAACCCCCTTCTCTTGCCTCATATTAGTTTCGTTTCATCAACCAATAGATTTGGTTTCATCATCGAGCAGACATCTAAGGCTCCTTTCGTCTTTTAACAGACTTCTGATAAAATGACATAATGTTCACTACTATCTCATGACTGTATTTCTACGATGATCCGTTGTAAGGTATGATGTTTGGGCTGCAACGTTGCTCCACACCTTTAAACAAGCATTTTCCAAAAATTGAAGTTTTGAAATACTTTTAACTGTGGTATTCACTTATATGGTTATTGCAAATAATAATGTTGCGTTATAACATAAAAAAAAGAATTCTAATATTAATGTGCATAGTTATAAAATCAAATAACAAATTAACACACATGTAATACCAACAAATAGTTGAAACTCAAAGAGAAGCTCCTTGGGGAAATGATCCAAATCTTAAACACACTTTGGAGATACCCCATAGTAATTAGGAAGTAAAGTCCATACACATCTCATTAGAGCATTACATTCCTAAAACATTTAGGAGATGGTAGTAACACGTTTTTACAACATTAGTACATAACTAATTTCGCTTATATGCCATAAAATTATATCATATTTGTGGAAAACGTTTTAGCTAGTAACGAATATAAAACCCAAATTTACAATTTATGCTATAAGTTATCTAATTCATTAGCTAGCATACAGTCACTTGCAACCCTACTTAAAATGTCTGTTGTATAAACACATTTTGGCACATATTTATAGCTATATAAAAAGTTTACTAAATTAACAATAAACATGCCATTTGATATAACAAATATGACTTCAACTTAGCAAACACATGAGAATGAAAGAGGAACTGATGTATGCATTGTATAATAAACCTTATGTATTCACCTTAGATTTATTTAACTTAACTGACCCAAAGTGACATTACACACTTCCTTGTCTCAACACTATAGTCACTTGTGATCAAGCCAATTGATCATAGTTTCACAGTTAGGGTAAATTGGGCAAGACAACTAAATTGATCAACCCTTTTACATATTTATAAAGTCACACTTTTTCATCCACAATTTTCATCCAAAAACATGTAGTTGATGCTCGTAATAACGCCTAGTCATAATCAAGGTTCGATGCCGTTTTGTATAGAAACACGTTATATATCAAAACTACCATTCTTCCATGAAAACCTAGTATGCACATAGCTGATATCATACATAATAGGAATATTGGATTTTAATAATCCCAACTATTTGTCGTTGGCCGCCAACAATCCCAACTTAAAAATAACCACTAGCAGTCCCTGTCACACCCCAACCGATGGCGGAAACATCGGGATAGTGGCACTAGACGAATCAGATTGATCAAGAGATTCCATAACAATTAATTAAAGACATTAATCAACATTCAATATCCCATACTATTAACTCATAAAATCTCCAAACAATTATTACATAATTCGAAATAATCTCTTAAACATATAAATCCGATCTGATCTTCCCTAGATTTATTACAAGATATTCTAAGGCAAAACCTAACACTAAGCATCCAAGCTAAAGTCCTCAACCTGCCACATATGTTAAAATAAAACGTCAATACAATTAAGTAAAGGTGAGCATACAGGTTTTGCGTACATAATAGATATAAAAGCGTTTAGCATACACTGCATGACATACGTAATATATGTGAATGATGTAACTACTTAGATTCATGCAAACCAACAAACCGCGATTGATCGAGGCAAAGCGTCCACATCCTAAAGAGAAAATAAATGTGAAATAAAAATGTGAGCCTTAACAACCCCGGGCCTCCGGGTGGCGGGTCAACCTCTAGTTATAATATCATGTTAAGGGTGGCGTACAAGCTGTAACATTTGTCAAAAACGGGTTTTCCAAACCCGCTTCGTTTGTAATCGAATATCAAGTTATAAATGTTTCGTTGCGTATTTATGTTGATTTTAATTTTGAACGATGCATAATTAATAAACAAACTAGAATATAAAAGCTATAATTGATAAAAAGTAAAAATAAAATAAATAAAATGAAAAACAGGCTGCCGGGACTCGAACCCGGGTCAGCCGAAAGGCTCAACGACTTAACACGCAAACTTATAACCACTCCGCCACTTGATGTTTTCTGTTAGTTCTAGGAATCAATTAAATCTTATGTTCAACCATGAATCGATCTGTTTACGCTAACTGAAACCGTTATCGGCTTCCAAACGTCCAGGACGTTTGAGTGATCACGGAATTCTGATTATAACCGATAAACCGACAATTTTAATCAATTTAGTCTTGAATGGACTTGAATTCATGTGGTGATCGGTTTTAATAACCGAAAATCTGCACTTCCTGAATTACTCCAACCATAGCCCCCTCTCGCGACTCAAACTCATCCGCAGAACCTTCAATTTCACTTTCGCTCTACTTTCAGTTCGTCGGAAAAGATTTTTGAACTAGCCGGACTTTCGCCGGAAAACCGTGTCTTCCATCAAATCAGTAAGTTTCTCAATTCTTTCATCGTCTATCAGTTGTTAAGCTTTTGCTAACTCAAACCCTTCAATCAGAATCAGTTTCAGACGACGATATCGGATAATTAACTCTCGCCGGAAAACTTCTGAAAGTTCCCAATTCTCGCTGTGAAACGGTATAGCCTTTTAAACCTTCTGGTAATTCTTGTTCAGTGCTTCAATTCCGCATCAGCTAATCAAAATTGTTAATCTGTCCGCTCAGACGAAATCCATAAAAACAGAGCCGACGACTTCGCCGGAATTCTGAGATAGATCGTTTCTCCGGTATGTTTACTTCCAAAATCTTCTCTGCCATCTCATTTTAGTCATTTGAATGTTTGTCAATCGAATTAAACAAGAAACAGTAGAGTAATCGTAGTCTGTGATATTGTAACGAAGAAGATAAAGTTAGTTTGTTTATAAGTTTAATATAAATTGGATATTATCTCGGATTAGACACACAGTCCAGCGGTGGACTGTGTGCGCACATATATCACACGCCGCGAGTTCGATCCTTGACACACACGTATGCTCCGTAATAAAGATGTTTTCTTTTTCTAACTGAACCAGATTAACTCATCGAAGTTGTTAAGTATAATAAAAATCGGTATATTAACCAGGTTAGACACACAGTCCAGCGGTGGACTGTGTGCAACACTAACCCACAGGTCCCGGGTTCGAGACCTGTTGCACACTCCGGTTCGTTGATTAAAACCCTTTTTGAAAATAAAAGAATTTTGAATAAACTAAATTAGTATATAAATATAATTAAAAACAGAATTATTTCGGGTTAGACACGTAGCTCAGTTGGTAGAGCTGCGTGCACGCGTACGGGAGGTCTCGGGTTCAAGCCTTACCCGGCGCACACTTACACTTTAGCAAACCGGTCAAACGGTCAACAGTCCCGGTCAACGGTCAATGGTCAACGCAAAAGTCAACATTTTTTTTTATATTTTTATTTATTTATTTAGTTTAAAAGTCAATTAAAAATACTTAAAAATAATGCTTTTACAGATAGAAAATAGTCTTAAACTCACAAAAATATATATAAAAATCTTGTTAAAATTATTAATAAAATCCACTCATTTACCATACTTCCCGTTATTATTTAGGTTAGTTAAGTCTCGTCGATCAATCCTCCAAACTCGTGCGCATTTCATCATCTTCAACCGAACGCACCCAAGGTGAGTGAATCTCTACAAATTCCCCGTTTTAATCACGTTTTTAGGGTGTATCATGTGTCTTACCATTTATTATATTTAAATCATTGTGCATACATCATATCCATGAACAAATGTGTTTTCAGCTTGTATCAACTGTTTGTGTGGTTATTGTTTAGATTTAATTTATCATTTTCAGTACATACATTATCATAGGCCGCCGCTCCCCATTACATTATGAGCGTTGAGCTGTTCCCCATTACATTATGAGCGTGAACCGGGCGTTGCCAACATACGATCGGCTCCGTTTGATTGAGCCTTGATCGCACAGACATTCATCATAGGCCGTCCGTTCCCCATTACATTATGAGCGTGAACGTGACGTTGCCAACATATACAGTTTCATTCATGTTATATATTCATGCAAGTTGATATGTTATTGTATGTTATTGTTTGTGGTTGTTATTGTTATTGTATGATTATTTACATTTGCTCACATATGACTATTGCACAATTTTTCCTTGATAAAGATAACAAGAAATTAATAATAAATGTTTATCTAACAAGGTTCACTCGCCAACTTATGTTGACCCAAAAACCCCTATTTTTACACATGATACAGGTGATCCAGCTGCAGCAAGAAACACATAGGATTGACTTAGAAGAATAAACTGGTTTAGAGCTTGGATTGTTTAGTTGATTATTTTCTTTGTATTTGTATGAACATGTTTGGAATATTGAGGATATAATTTTGACTTAAATAAATATGAAACATATTAGTAAATATCATGAGCTTTGGTGATAACCCAATTATGCCCCGACTCTTATTCCGCTGCGGGTTGGGGTGTGACAGATTGGTATCAGAGCCATGACTATAGGGATATAGGATAGGTTATTAGACTCTTAGAGCCTATACTATAGTTGATTAGAAATTTTTAAGATTTTTTGTGTGTTACATGCAAAATTCATGATGTTTATATGTTTTATGTTTAATGTTACATTCAATGTTATGCAAGCATGTTCATAAGTACATATTATTATATAATGCCTATCATGAATCATATTCTCATAACATATCATATCCATGAGAGCACACATCACATCATTTTCATGATTGTTTTTACAATGATTTTTGTATTTTCAAATCACATCAAAGTGAGTTCTCATGACGGGCATGTAGTAACTGGAAGGGTACAAGTACCGGTAGTCGGAACGTCCTGTCTAGGCTTGGCATTCGTATAAATCCAAAATAAAGGACCAGTTTGCCTACCTGGGGACTAACGATGAGAGTACGAAGTACCTATTAGGCCAAAGCATGCTATACCAAACGTCGTGTGAGCTAACCCCACTTTGAGTTGTCATTGTGTCTACACCTGGACACATTCCGACCATACATCTCGTAAACATATTTCATGGTTTTCATTCGGGTGATGCGAGTGTTAAACCGCCAATACTAATGTGAATCCTACCAAGCCAATAGTCATGGGGGCCCACATGACTATACAGGTGAAGGTATGGGGGACATTTGAGGCCCAACATGAGCAAACCCAAGACATCCTATGGATGTAGTTGCATTATTGATATTTATGTTATTTTCATTTTCTTTAAGACACATGACACCTAAAAAGACTCCATAAACTCACAATCTTCTTATGTATGTTCCTGTAGATGTCGGCTAGGCAACAACGAGGGGGTAGAAAATCAGGAAGGTCACACGAACGCTTGGCCACTCAAATCGCAAAACAAATGGCCGCGGTACTTCCTGACATTGTGGTTCAAGTACAACAAGCTCTCGCCACAAATCCCACCAATCCTCCCCAGCAAGAAGACCAGAACATCGGCAACCCTCCTACCAACAAGTGCTCATATAAACATTTCAAGTCTTGCGATCCTCCGAAATTTGAAGGGACCGAAGGTGTCACTGCTCTCCTCCACTGGTTTGAGGAAATGGAAAACACCTTCCTCAACTGCGATTGTCCCGAGGATCGCAAGGTACGATACGCAACCGGGAGACTATTTGGGGTAGCTCTTACCTGGTGGAATACTGAAAAGGGTAAGAGAGGAATCGAAGATGCAATGGCCTTAACGTAGGAGGAGTTAAGGGAAATCATGACGAGACGATTCTGTCCTAGAAGTGAGATTAAAAAGTTAGAGGACGAATTTCATTCATTGAAGCAAAAGGAGGGAGATCATACTTCCTACAACAAGAGGTTTTTAGAGTTGAACCAGATGGTCCCTAACTTGTTCACCCCAGTTTACCGTTTAGTCGAGCATTATATTCAAGGTCTTCCCTCGAAAATTCAAGATTCAGTTCTCAGCACTTCGCCAGCAACACTTGAAGCTGCTATGGAACTAGCTACTGAACTGACCGAGAATCGAATTCGCAACGGTAAATTTAAAGAGGAGAAAAAGAAAGCCCCCGTTGAGGGCCAAACTTCAAACCATTCCACCTCCTCCTCTAAGTTTGCTAACAAGAGGAAACGTAACACCAGAAACTTCGCTGTCACACAAACCAATTACCCTATCCCTGCTGCACCCATTACCCAAGTTGCCCCCTCACCTGCACCATATAAAAAGCCATACTCTGGCCCATTACCAAAATGCAACCGTTGCCAATACCATCACTTTCCTGATCATCCCTGCCAACATTGCACCGGCTGTGTCGCGCAGGTCACACTGTTCAAACCTGTCGCATACCTCAGCGAACGAACCGCCACCAGCCCTCAACTCAAACCCACCATCAAATAATGGGTCAAACCCAACTATCCCATGGTGCAACCTATGCGGGCTTGCTACAATTGTGGAGACCCAAACCACTTTAGAAACACTTATCCACGTTTGGTGAACATTATACATGCTCAAGCCCAAGAAAATCCGGTGAATCAAGCTAACCAAGCTCCTCCACCTGCAAGAGGAAGAGCTTTCAACATCAACGCTAATCAGGCTAGAGCTGACAGCAATGTGGTTAACGGTACGTTCCTTATCAATGGTAGTTATGCATCCATGTTGTTTGATACTGGCGCGGATAAAAGTTTTGTGTCCTTAGAGTTTGAACCCATCCTAAACCAAATTCATGATAAGCTCATGGAATCCATAACAGTAGAAGTTGCTGACGGGAAACCGATCTCATTAAACTCTATTATACGAAATTGTACTCTCACCTTAAACGATCACGACTTTCCAGTTGACCTCATTCCTATGTAGTTGGGAAGCTTTGACATTATAATTGGTATGGACTGGCTCAGCCAACATCAGGCTGAGGTTGTATGTCGCGAAAAGTTTATACGCATTCCTCTTGCAAACGGTCAGACTCTACGAATCTTTGGAGAAACCTCATCGAAAGGGCTCAGATTAATGTCCTGTCTTCAAGCTCAAAAATATCTCCGCAAGAATTATGTCGCATTTTTAACCCATGTCGTCAAAAAGGGAACCATGGAGAAGAAACTTGAAGACATCCCAGTAGTAAAAGATTTTCCGCAAGTTTTTCCTGACGACATTTCAGGACTTCCTCCCGTGTGAGAAGTCGAATTTCGCATCGATCTTATACCTGGTGCTACACCAGTTGCAAAGTCTCCTTATAGGTTAGCCCCCTCTGAAATGCAAGAGCTAGCTAGTCAATTGCAAGAGTTGACTGACAAAGGATTCATACGTCCTAGCTCCTCCCCTTGGGGTGCACCTGTCCTTTTTGTGAAGAAGAAAGATGGAACGTTTCGCATGTGCATCGACTACAGAGAACTCAACAAGTTAACGATCAAGAATCGCTATCCATTACCTCGCATTGATGATCTTCTTGACCAACTTCAAGGCGCCAGCTGTTTTTCAAAAATCGACCTTCGTTCTGGTTATCATCAACTTAGAGTACATGAAGAAGACGTCCCAAAGACCGCCTTCCGAACTTGTTATGGTCATTACGAATTCATGGTCATGCCATTTGGTTTAACCAACGCTCCAGCTGTCTTCATGGATCTAATGAACAGAGTCTGCAAACCCTATCTCGATCGTTTTGTTATAGTCTTCATCGACGACATCCTCATTTATTCAAAGTCTAAGTCTGATCATGAACGGCACCTTCGACTCATCCTTACACTCTTAGAGAATGAAAAGCTTTACGCCAAATTCTCCAAATGCGAATTCTGGTTAAAAGAGGTACAATTCCTTGGACATGTCGTCAATGACAAGGGAATACATGTCGACCCCTCGAAGATCAAAGCAGTACAAGAATGGCAAGCGCCACGTACACCAACCGAAGTAAGATCATTCCTTGGTTTGGTTGGTTATTATCGCCGTTTCATTTCAAATTTCTCCCGCATTGCTGTACCACTCACGGCTTTAACTCATAAAGGAAAACCCTTCATATGGGGACCCAAACAAGAAGAAGCCTTCCAAACCCTTAAACAAAAACTCTGTGATGCACCAATTCTCACTCTTCCTGAAGGTTGTGATGATTTCGTGGTTTATTGTGACGCGTCAGGGCAAGGACTAGGCTGTGTTCTAATGCAAAGAGGAAATGTGATAGCTTATGCTTCTAGACAACTCAAAACTCATGAGAATAACTACACCACCCACGACCTAGAACTTGGAGCCGTTGTGTTCGCTCTTAAGATATGGAAACATTATCTCTACGGTACTAAGTGTGAAATATACACTGACCATAAGAGTCTTCAACATATCTTCAACCAAAAGGAGTTAAACATGAGGCAACGAAGATGGGTCGAACTTCTTAATGACTACGACTGTGAAATTCGATATCACCCTGGCAAGGCAAATGTGGTGGCCGATGCACTCAGTCGAAAGGGTTATGCGAACTCCATTCGTCTTCTATGTTCGCAAATCATAACCGACATCAAAGATCAAATTCGAGAAGCCTAACATGTTTCAATAACAGAAGACGACGTACGAAAGGAGCTGTCCTGTGGAGCTGAACTTAAAGTTGAAACTAAATCTAACGGTATTCTGTACTATCTAGATCGCATATGGATTCCTGACCACAACAACCTTCATGAATTCCTTATGAATGAGGCACACAAAACACGATACTCTATACACCCAGGAGCCGACAAGATGTATCAAGACCTTCGCTACACCTACTGGTGGCCTGGAATGAAAAAGGATATTGCTGTTTTTGTTTCCAAGTGCCTTACTGATTGAACAAGTTCGGGCGAACTTGTCTGGTTTCCTAGGAAACAGGCAAGTTCGAGCGAACTTGTCCCTTTTGTTGGGGGAAATGTACAAGTTCGGGCGAACTTGTCTGATTTCCTAGGAAATCAGGACAAGTTCAGGCGAACTTGTGGTGTTGTTGAAGGATGGTGCAAGTTCGAGCAAACTTGTCTAATTATCTTGAGAATTGGAGAGAGTTCGGGCGAACTTGTGCCATTTTTGTAGTCTTGTCAAGTTCGAACGAACTTGATGTAATCCGAGTGAACTTGATCGTTTTGGCATCCAAATCTTGCGTTTTTGCACCGTTTGCTGAGGAAATCGAGTGTCCATCCCTCCAACCTTAAGCCACTGAGTAAAACTTAGGCTGGAGAGGTCTTTTGGAGCGAACTTAGCCATTTTACAGAAACTCGGGCTAATCCGGGCGAACTTGATGGTTCGTACGGGTTAGTCCAACTTGTGTAAAGTGACGATTTCGTCCTTGTTCTTCCGGATCTGAGATCTTGCTTGACAACGCCTCGTTCTACTCAAAAGTGAACGAAACATACGTCATTAGTCCGAATATTGTGTAGAAATCAATGTTTTTGAAAGGTTTTACTCAGATCTAGTACAGATCTGAGTGAAAAACAGAAGTTTTGTAGAAAAAGATGAAGATTTTCGTAAACAGAAGAGATTTGATGAAAACGAAGGCAGAGCCTTGTGCAAAATCGTTGTAAAACGTTGTTGAACATCATAGTAGTTGAAATCGGGTTGAATCTTACTTAGAAAACAAAGGGTTTCGGGTTTGGGGAGCTCCGGGCGAACTTGCAGTAAGTTCAAATGAGAGAATGGAGCTGAGTATTTATAGGTGAGGTGAGATTTGGGAGTGCAGACATCAAGTTCGGGCGAACTTGTAGCAAGTTCGGGCGAACTTGTAGCAAGTTCGGGCGAACTTTTATGTTTTTATGAGTTTTCAGACAAGTCCGGGCGGACTTGTTAGGTTGACGGGTTTAGGTGGTCTTAGAAAAGTTCGGGCGAACTTGTTATATACAAGTTCGGCCGAACTTGACCTAGAGGCCAAGTTTTGTTCGTTGATTTCGTGTTACGAGTTCGTTTGACGATTCGGTTCGTATTAGATAGATATATTAAGCGTTATACTTGATGTAATAGTGCGATTTAGCAATTCGAATAAGCGAGAGCAATGAGATAGCGAGTGTAATCAATACATAAACAAATATAACACACGTAAAACATAATTCCACATGATTAACTGTGATTTGCGATGCGATGAGATAAGCGATGCGGTGGTACAAGTGTTTATTAAACAATAACACACTTGGCCCGTATGGTATCATAATTAGTTGCGATTGCGATTAAATTAGCGATGCGTATAATAAGCGTTTAGATGCGATACAATTGAAATAAAACGTATTTAATTAACACAACCTTTTCATAAATCAAATATCGGGATTACAAGAAGAGATACAACGGGAAAAAAAAGAAAAATATAACAACGAAAATTTAGAGTTGTTACAGTCTCCCCTATTTAGGAAATTTCGTCCCGAAATTTAAGTAGTGGCCGTAACAAAGAGGTGCGGATACTTAGCCTTCATGTCACTTCTAATTCCCAAGTGAACTCAGCACCGCGTTTGCCTTCTCATCGGACCTTCACGATAGGGATGCGAGAGTGTCTAGTTTCTTGGTTTCTCGGTCCATGATCTCGACAGGCTTTTCCACGAAATGGAGAGTCTCGTTGATTTACAAATCTTTGAGAGGTACATGGAGATTTTCTTCAGCTAGACATTTCTTGAGGTTAGACACGTGAAAAGTCGGATGAACGTTGTTAAGTTCCGCCGGTAGTTCGAGTCGATATGCTACTTTTTTATTCTTTCCACAATCTTAAAAGGACCTACATATCGAGGCGCTAGCTTTCCTTTCTTCCCGAAGCAGATCACTCCCTTCCAAGGTGCCACCTTTAGAAGAACGTGTTCTCCCACTTCGAACTGTAGGGGCTTGCGGCGTTTATCGGCGTAACTCTTTTGGCGACTCCGAGACTTCAAGAGATTATCTCTAATCTGGAGGATTTTGTCTGTCGTTTCTTGAATCAGCTCGGGACCAGTGATTTGTGCTTCTCCGATCTCGTGCCATGCAATAGGCGATGGACATTTTCTTCCATATAGTGCCTCAAACGGAGCCATTTGTATGCTGGTGTGATAACTATCATTGTACGAGAATTCAATCAAAGGTAAATGTGTATCCCAGTTACCACTGAAATCTATGATGCACACACGAAGCATGTCTTCGAGGGTGCGGATCGTGAGCTCAGTCTGACCGTCGGTTTGAGGGTGAAATGCGGTACTGAGATTAAGAGTAGTACCGAGAGCGGATTGAAAAGTCTCCCAGAGACGTGAGGTAAAGCGACCTTCGCGGTCAGAGATGATGTCACGAGGCATTCTGTGTTGACAAATGACTTCGTCGGTATAGATTCGGGCTAACCGTTCGACCTTAAAGTCTTCTCGTATAGCAATAAAGTGTGCTGATTTAGTAAGACGATTAACGATAACCCAAATGCTATCATGACCCGAGGAAGTACGAGGGAGTTTCGTAATAAAGTCCATAGCTATACTCTCCCACTTCCACATCGGGATTTCGGGTTGTCCGAGCAAGCCAGAGGGCCTTTGATGTTCGGCTTTAACTTACGAACAAGTTAAGCACTTTGAAACGCAAACGGCGATATCCTTTTTCATGCCCGGCCACCAATACTTAGGACGAAGGTCCTGGTACATCTTGTCGGCTCCGGGATGAATGGAGTATCGAGATTATGAGCTTCAGTCATTAGCAATTCACGAAGATTATCACGGGTAGGAATCCAAATACGATCGAGATAGTAATAAATACCATTAGGTTTAACAACAAGCTGAGTTTCGGCACCACATTTCATTTCTTCTTGCAGAGTATTCTGGTTAAAACAAGCGAATTGGGCGGAGCGAATCATAATTTCAAGATCATTCAAAGCTTGAGAGTCACGAACACTATACACATAGCTTCGTCGACTTAGAGCATCGACTACGACGTTTGCTTTGCCGGATGGTAACGTATCTCGCAATCGTAATCGTTGAGAAGTTCAACCCATCGGCGTTGACGCATATTTAGTTCCTTTTGATTGAAGATATGTCGTAAGCTCTTATGGTCGCTGAAGACCGTACACTTAGTACCGTAAAGGTAGTTTCGCCATATCTTCAATCAAAAACAACTGCACCGAGTTCGAGATCGTGGGTTGTGTAGTTTTTCTCATGGATTTTGAGTTGTCGAGACGCATACGCGATAACCTTGTCTCGTTGCATAAGAACACAACCAAGACCAAGATTAAAGGCATCACAGTAAACAACAAAGTCGTCGTTTCCATCAGGAATAGCGAGTACAGGAGCGTTGCATAGCATACGCTTGAGGGTTTGAAAAGCTTCCTCTTGCTTGGAATCCCAAACGAAAGGTTTATCTTTATGAGTTAAAGCGGTAAGCGGAACGGCGATTTTCGAAAAGTCAGCGATGAATCGACGGTAGTAACCCGCCAATCCAAGAAAAGAACGAATTTCGGATGCATTCTTCGGCGTAATCCAACTCTTGACGGCTTCAATCTTTGTAGGGTCGACGTGAATTCCTTGACTATTAACGATGTGGCCGAGAAATTGGACTTATTCGAGCTAGAATTCACATTTAGAGAATTTAGCATAAAGGCGATTACCTTGGAGAAGTTCGAGGACTAAACGGAGATGGTGCGCGTGTTCGACCCTCGACTTCGAATATATAAGGATATCATCGATGAAAACAATGACGAAATGATCTAAGAAGGCTTTACACAGACGGTTCATCAAATCCATGAAGACCGCGGGTGCATTGGTAAGACCAAAAGGCATGACCACGAATTCAAAATGGCCATAGCGAGTACGAAAGGCGGTTTTTGGAATGTCTTCTTCCAACAAGCATAACTGATGATAACCGGAACGTAGATCGATCTTAGAAAAGCAAGTAGCACCTTGAAGCTGATCAAATAAGTCGTCGATACGAGGAAGAGGGTAGCGGTTCTTTATCGTGAGTTTGTTAAGTTCACGATAATCGATGCACATTCGGAACGTCCCATCTTTCTTTTTCACAAAAAGAACGGGTGCGCCCCAAGGCGAAGTGCTCGGGCGTATGAAACTTTTATCAAGAAGCTCTTGAAGTTGGCTCGATAGCTCGCGCATTTCGGATGGTGCGAGACGATAAGGAGCTTTAGCAACGGGAGTAGCACCGGGAATCAAATCGATACGGAATTCAATATCTCGAGTAGGGGGTAAACCGGGTAAATCGTCGGGAAAGACCTTAGGAAATTGACGAACAACAGGAACGTCTTTAAAAGTCTTCTTTTCTTTCTTCGGTTCACGATATGGGCTAGAAAAGCAACACATTGCTTCCGCAAATATTTGTGTGCTCAAGTACACGACAAAAGCATCAACTTCTTTGAGGGAGTTTCACCATAGACATGGAGTTGATCGCCGTTTGAGAGGGGGAAGCAAATCATTTTATCGAAGCAAACAACTTCAGCATGATTTTCACGAAGAAAATCCATGCCTACTATGATATCGAAGCTACCTAACTGCATAGGTATGAGATTTATCGAGAAGGCATGTTGTTGAGATCGAGAGTACAACCACATAGGACAGAGTTAACGGTAACGGTTCTTCCGGTGGTGACTTCCACATCGAAAGTCTTTGGGAGTTTAGCGCGTTTACATTTTAAAACCTTTTCGAATTCCAACGATATAAAACAATTATTGGCACCAGTATCAAATAAACATGAAGCATAAATACCATTTACGAGGAACGTACCGTTGACAACATTGTTGTCATTCTGAGCATGGCGATGATTGAGGTTAAAGGCTCGTCCCCGTGCAGCCTGTTGTTGCTGCTGAGGCTGAGGCTGCTGCCGCTGCGGCTCTTGTTTCACAGGCTTGTTTGGGCAGACATTACTGAAATGATTCGGATCACCGCACGTGTAACAGGCACGTGCCCTTGCCGCTTGCTGCTGATTGGCCTGAGGAGGAGCTGGTAGAGCTGGTGCTGCAGGGGCTTGAGGAGCTGGCTGACGGGGACCACTACGGCAGCTGACAGTAAAGTGGCCGTAGATGTTGCAGTTGGTACAGAAGCGGCAATTGCCTCCAACTGCGTGATGGTAAGTGCACTTTGAGCACAAAGGATGCTGGCCAGTATATGCACGCTTTGCCGGCTGTGCGTTGGGTGCTGCAGACTGGAGTGGCCGAGGGTTTGCTGGAGCAGTAATGGCAAAGTTCTTGCTCGGGTTTTCTCGCTTGCGGCCACGGCGACTGTTCTTTGACTCTCGAGGCTGATCGGTTGGAGCTGCTGATTCGGTGACTGCCTGATTTGCGACCTTGGTCTTCTTAAAGTAACCAGACTGAACCCTTTTGTCATTGATCTCTGCGGCTAGCTGGTAAGTCTCCTCGATAGTAGCAGGACATGCTGCTTGAACAAAGTCAGCGACGCAGTCGGGGAGAGCATTGAGGTACTTCTTGATTGCTTTCTCGGTCGTTTCCACTTGACCGAACAGATGATGCTCAACTGTTTGAAGCGAGCTATTAGACCAACATTGTCGGGTCCGTCTTGCTTGATTCCCCAAAATTCTTTTCCAAATTTTGGATTTCATGAGGTGGGCAGAACTCTTTGATCATCAATTTCTTAAGTTATTCCCATGCGAGTCCGTAGGCTTCATTGTTTCCCCTCCTGTTACGCTCCGCAGTCCACCAGTCGAGAGCCCTGGACTGGAAAAGGCCGTAGCGTTGATAGTGCGAAGGGGTTCGGGACACCCACTCTGGCGAAATGTGACCTCAATAGCATCAAACCAGTGGAACATTGCACTTGGTCCTTCGGTGCCAGTAAAAGTGAGGGGTCCACAAGCCTTGGATTGCTTGAAACTGAAGGATGTCTTGGGCGGGTCGGCTTTGGAGTCCACAGAAGTGTTACTGCTGACAGCTTGAATCTCGCTGACGATTTGCGGGATCACTTTGGCCATTTCCTTCGCCACTAGTGATGCGATGTGTTTGTCAGCTTGGCTGCGCTGATGGTTCCTTCTAGTGTTCGGTCCCATTGAAGACATCTACGTTGAAGGATTCGATTGGATGAGATTCGATTATAATAGGTTTATGTTAAAATATTTATTATTATTATTCATGCAAGGCACCAATTCACATAAACACGTAGACAAGTAAACACGTAGGCACATAAGCATGTAAGCACATAAGCACGTAAGCACATAATTCACATGAGCATATACTTTGCACATATTCACCTTCTTATAAGTACAGCGTAGCGCGTTCGAGATGCGATATATAAGCGAAATAATCGAATAGCACCGTGTATGAGACACGAATGTCCTCATAGGCGTAAGCGAGTTAAGCATTTTAGTTTGGTTGGTGTATTAATTAGCATTTTAGATTACGAGAGCTGTGCAAGTTGTGCATATATCGATGGAGCGTAAAAGCGATAAATCGAGAAATCGATAATACGATAAATCAATAAAGCAAGAAATCGGATAAGCGAAAATTCTCAAAGTTTAAACACATAAATAATAATAAACTCGATGATGCGTAAATCGACGATATAGGCTTAAATCAATTGAGAGCGTCCTGGGTTTTGAGACGTTGACTACCCAAAGTGGATCGAGAATCCTCCGAGTTCGGACACACGATTTGGCCTAATAGACTGTTCTCGCCGTACAACGGTTAATGGCATTCATCCTTCCAGTTACATCGTGTTCCTAGTCGTTGAATTAATCGAGACTTTGGTGAGATTGAAAATCGAAGAGCGGAATTATTTATTAAGATGCGGGTTTCACCCCTAACTTAACAACTTCATCCCTAATTGGGGATACACTCATCGATCGAGTCGGGAGTTCCACAAGATAGAAATGGAGATTTTCGTCGAGGTTTGGATATCACTCCTAACTCAACGAAGGTATCTCGTGCGATAGAGATTGCGTGGAGTGAATGATCTTATCGAGAGTTCGCAGTTTTCACACCTAACCTCGACTTGATCACTTGTTTTGTGTTGATACGAGCGTTCTTCAACGTGTGTTGTGGTTGCTTTAGGAAAAGCAAGGTTTAGAAGTTCGTGTCATAGGATTCTGATCAAGTTCGGGCGAACTTGGCATCTAACTGATGTCAAGTTCGAGCGGACTTGACTAATCCCAAGCGAACTTGTTTAGTTGAGAGGGGACAGGCAAGTTCGAGCGAACTTGGTCAAGTCCGGGCGAACTTGATCAAGTTCGGGCGAACTTGCTCAATTCGAGCGAACTTGTCACCCCAAGTTCGGGCGGCTTGTCTGTCCGTGTGAGTTTTCAGCGTTAATCGATGCGTAACAGTCTGATTTGGTATCCTAACTATAGTCTAAGGCAAAACATGGCAGTTCTACCTAATTTCCCTATAGTTATGGCTCTGATACCAATCTGTCACACCCCAACCGATGGCGGAAACATCGGGGTAGTGGCACTACGCGAATCAGATTGATCAAGAGATTCCATAACAATTAATTAAAGACATTAATCAACATTCAATATCCCATACTATTAAACTTATAAAATCTCCAAACAATTATTACATAATTCGAAATAATCTCTTAAACATATAAATTCGATCCGATCTTCCCTAGATTTATTACAAGATATTCTAAGGCAAAACCTAACATTAAGCATCCAAGCTAAAGTCCTCAACCTGCCACATATGTTGAAATAAAACGTGAATATAATTAAGTAAAGGTGAGCATACAGGTTTTGTGTACATAATAGATATAAAAGCGTTTAGCATACACCGCATGACATACGTAATAGATGTGAATGATGTAACTACTTAGATTCAGGCAAACCAACAAACCACGATTGATCGAGGCATGCGAACAAGCGTTCACATCCTAAAGAGAAAATAAATGCGAAATAAAAATGCGAGCCTTAACAACCCAGGGCCTCCGGGTGGCGGGTCAACCTCTAGTATACTATCATGTTAAGGGTGGCGTACAAGCAATCAAGCAATACATACAATTCAGCAGATTTCACAATAGCCCAAGTTTCTGGTTTCCTAGGAAACAGGTAAGTTCAAGTGAACTTGTCCCTTTTATTGGGGGAAAGGTACAAGTTCGGGCGAAATTGTGGTGTTGTTGAAGGATGGTGCAAGTTCGAGCGAACTTGTCTAATTCTCTTGAGAATTGGACAGAGTTCGGGCGAACTTGTGCCATTTTTGTAGTCTTGTCAAGTTTGGGTGAACTTGATCACCATTCCGGTGAGAAGTTCGAGCAAACTTGATGTAATCCGAGCAAACTTGATCGTTTTGGCATCCAAATCGTGCGTTTTTGCGCCGTTTGTTGAGGAAATCGAGTGTCCATCCCTCCAACCTTAAGCCACTGAGTAAAACTTAGGCTGGAGAGGTCTTTTGGAGCGAACTTATCCATTTTACAGAAACTTGGGCTAATCAGGGCGAACTTGATGGTTTGTACGGGTTAGTCCAGCTTGTGTAAAGTGACGATTTCGTCCTTGTGTTTCCGGATCTGAGATTTTGCTTGACAACGCCTTGTTCCACTCAAAAGTGAACAAAACATACGTCATTAGTTCGAATATTGTGTAGAAATCAATGTTTTTGAAAGGTTTTACTCAGATCTAGTATAGATCTGAGTGAAAAAACAGAAGTTTTGTAGAAAAAGATGAAGATTTTCATAAACAGAAGAGATTTGATGAAAACGAAGGCAGAGCCTTGTGCAAAATCATTGTAAAACGTTGTTGAACATCATAGTAGTTGAAATCGGGTTGAATCTTACTTAGAAAACAAAGGGTTTCGGGTTTGGGGAGCTCCGGGCGAACTTGCAGCAAGTTCAAATGAGAGAATGGAGCTGAATATTTATAGGTGAGGTGAGATTTGGGAGAGCAGACATCAAGTTCGGGCGAACTTGTAGCAAGTTCGGGCGTACTTGTTTCAAGTTCAAGCGTACTTGTATGTTTTTGAGAGTTTTCAGACAAGTCCGGCGGACTTGTTAGGTTGATGGGTTTAGGTGGTCTCAGACAAGTTTGGGCGAACTTGTTATATACAAGTTCGGCCGAACTTGACCTAAAGGCCAAGTTTTGCTCGTTGATTTCGCGTTACGAGTTCGTTTGGCGATTTGGTTCGTATTAGATAGATATATTAAGCGTTATACTTGATATAATAGTGTGATTTAGTGATTCGAATAAGCGAGAGCGATGCGATAGCGAGTGTAATCAATACGTAAACAAATATAACACACATAAAACATAATTCCACATGATTAACTGCGATTTGCGATGCGATGAGATAAGCGATGCGATGGTACAAGTGTTTATTAAACAATAACACACTTGGCTCGTATGGTATCATAATTAATTGCGATTAAATTAGCGATGCGTTTAATAAGCGTTTAGATGCGATACAATTGAAATAAAACGTATTTAATTAACACAACCTTTTTGTAAATCGAATCTCGGGATTACAAGAATAGATACAACGGGAAGTAAAAGAAAAATATAACAACGAAAATTTAGAGTTGTTACAGTCCCAACTATTGACATATTGGTCACGGATGGACCATGACTAACAGAAAGCTAACGCCTTTAGTATTCGGTAGCCGGAAAAACGTTTTTGGCCGGAAAACTTATTTTTGGCCGGAATACTTAATGTTTTCATCCCAAACTTCTTTGTAACCTTATTACGGACCTTTAGGAACTTTTTTCTAGTAAAAGCCCAATTATTGAAGTCGCCGGAAAACTCTTTTTTTACCGGAAAACTTCTTTTTGGCCAGAAAACTCAACTTTTTGGCCGAAAAACTTAACATCTTCGTCCCAAATCTCTTTGTAACCTTACATCGGACCTTTAGAAAACTTTTTCTGGCCAAACACGGTTTTCCGGCGACCGGAGACTAACGGCGTTAGCGTTCTGTTAGTTAGGGTCCATTGGTGGCCAATATGTTAATAGTTGGGACTGCCATTAGTTATTTTTAAAGTTGGCACTGTTAGCGGCCAACGGCGAATAGCTTGGATTATTAAAATCCAACATTCTTACGTAATAAAACGAAACACTTCTTACTTGTTACGAATACCAAATTAATTATTATAGACTAAAGGATGATATAGTATGGTTGAAGAACAAGTCATGAAAGTTAAAGTCTAGGGTTAAGATGGTTACAAAAGAGGATGTTTGCCCACTTTGCTAATGACTAAATTTTAAGTATTATATCAACCTCAAGCTTTAAAACATAACACTTTAATTTCCGTAGTTTAGCTATGAATATGGTCACAAACGGACAAACGGTCGTCAACATCCTTTTTTTCGTTTCACTAGATACCAGACTTAAATCTAGCTAACTTTGGTCTCAGATCTTGACTTTTATTGACTTTTTAGTAACTTGACAACTTTAAAACTTATAATTTAAGTAAACATAAATAAATGAGAAATTAATCAACTATGTTAGCATGTTACATTAATAAAAAAAAATCCTAATATAATATTACAGTTATACCTTTATGGTACTCTTATGGTCTTACCGAATTAAATATTCAAGCATTATTCATCCAACATGTTGAATTCTCAACAACTATAAGTTTTATGGCATTCTTAGTGTCATGAAATGCAACTACATCGACTCTAAAACTGATTTTGTTAATACATTAATAATTAATTAGATCATAAGATCTCTTATCATGCTTGAACCTAGAAACTCAAATGTTATCAAATGGTTTGAAAAAAAAAAGATCTAAATTATTGTTCAGACAGTTTGCAATCATCGCGTGTTTAATTGCATATGTATTCAAGAATCAAGATCTCACGAGCGTGGCTCTAGTGGTAAGCATCACAATCAAGCTAGTGAGCTGGTTAAGAGGCTTGATGGTTGTTTTTGGGCATGTTAAAAGTAACACTAGCCTAGAGACAATGCATTGATCACATGTTGATATGTTGTCTTTTGGTTATATTACTAAAATACAAATAAATCTAAAGCTTGTGGTAGTCAAGTTTTTTTAAAACTTTTTTTTTTTGTTAGATTCAAATATCTTATATTTTATATTTTATTGTAGGTATTTATTCGTGGAACGAGGATAATATAAGTTAAGCTTTGTTACAACTATTGAAGACTAAGAAAAACCAAAACGAATAAAATAATAATTATTATCAACAAGTGTAATATGATGAGGGAACTTGATGACATGCAATATGGAAATGTTTAAAGAGAGTGGACATCTCACGTTTGTATTTCAATAGATCGAAACAACCTCAAAACCATATGATAAAAGAACACACAATTTTAATCAATTGATAGGCATGAATATTTAGAATCTAAATTCCAAGAATCACTGCTTTGAATAAAGTATAAAAAAAGGTTCTTGTTATTTGCAAAGATGTTAAATTGGTTGTTAGATGTTAGCATCACATAGTTGGAAAGATTCTTGAGGAGTCACCTTGGCAATCCCATGGACTTTTATGTGTTCCAACTTTTCTTAATCATTAAATCCCAAAATGTTAATTTTTAAAACCCTCAATTTTTTCCTTCTATCTCAACGTAAATGGGTTGACGGTGAGATGAAATTTAATTATCTATATGAATGCATACGGCTGAACATGGCATGAACCTAGAAGTTGGGTCGGGTAGAAGTAGGGGTGTGCACGGTTCAGTTTGGTTTGGTTATTAGCATTATCTGTAACTGTAACCGAAGTCATCGGTTAATTAGGTTAATTTGTTCGTTTTCGGTTCGGTTAATCTTCAGTTAATAACTAATTCAAACAAGGGCTAATTTTTTGCTTAGAAATACATGTAATGGAGATATAAATACATGAAATAGATGTATAAATACATGAAATGGATGTATAAATAAATGAAATGTAGGTATAAATGCATGAAATAGATGTTTACATATATGAAATGGAGGTATAAATAAATGAAATGGAGGTATAATTACTTGAAATGAAAGTATAAAACATGAAATACATGAGATTGAGGTATAAAAACTAGAAATGTATAAAAAATAATGGTTTGGTTCGGTTCGGTTAACCGAGGGTAAAAAAAATATCCGTTAACCGACTTTCGGTTAATTCGTTTTTGGTTAATTTCAATTCGGTTTTCGGTTCGGTTTTAGGTAATAGTTTGGTTATTGCACACCCCTAGGTAGAAGAACCTAAACATGACTTGTGTATTGGGGATTAACACATACACAATTTTCTAACCCAAATATATTTTGTTTTGTAAAATATTACTACTCTAAAATCACAAATTTGCACCCAAAAGATAAATGTTTGTAAATGGCTTCTATTTAACTACAAACATAATGCTTAATTTTTCGTTAAACTTTTAAATTTGACATAATTTTTTTTGTAAAAATTTGTTCATATATTAATATAAAAATTGGCTGAGTTACATTAAAATTGCAGGTAAGCGAAAAACAAGCTGCGCCGCTACCCTCTTTTGAATAACAAAACCCATGAAGTATCACTTAAATTTATAAACATAAACGGGTAAACCCATGAATCAGACGGGTATACCCATGAATCAGACGGGTATAGTGACTTGTTTAGCAAAACAAGTCCACATGGATGACCTGAAACTAATGTTTCATTACCTAGTTAGGCTAATTTAAAACCCACAAAATTATATTAAGATTCACACTTTTAATTTTTATATTCATTATAAACTCAAACAAAGGGATACTTTTTATGTATCGAATCTAGTAAACTCGTCTTTGTTTGTATACCTGAAAGCAAATAAGAAATGATCTTAGAAAAAACAAAATATGTAAATGGTTATTTATTGGATTTTATCACTCCAACTATTGGGTACTGGCCGTTGTCATTCCTAACTATCACTTTGACTCTCACCACTCCTAATCGAACACTTTGTTTGTTGTGTTACTCCGGTTGAGTGGTTTTTGGCTCTCAATTTGTCTTTTAGGAGTAGATTCACATGCAGTCATTAGTAATTCACAAAGTGTTAGCCTAGTATTAATCGTATCATTAATAACAAAAGTCGAACACTAAGAAATGTTCACATGCAGAGTGACACAAAACACAGGGTGTTAAATTGGGAGTGGTGGGGTCAAATTGATAGTTGTGAGTAGCAGCGGTCAATATCCAATAGTTGAGAGTGATAAAATCCAATAACCCTATTTATTATGTGATTTTTCCTGAACTTTTGTTGATAACTAAATTTGTAAGAATTGAAACTCATACGGTATTTTTGAAGTTAATACTTTGAATTTGTAAGGATTGAAACTCATACAATTTTTGTGGAAGCCAAACATCATACAACTAAATGTATGTCCCTAAGATAGTCGTGTACATCCCACTAAGTGTTGCGAGTTAAACTCTTACAAAGGACATATATGGTAATTTAATGTGAAACTTAGGGGGTGTTTGGTTCGCGGAATGTTTTGGATTTGGAATTGGAATTTGTATAGGAATTTGAATTTGAAGGAATTGGATTTGGAATTCAAACATTCCAATTGGAATTGACAATTGTTGGAATTGGAATCTCAATTCCATTTATGTTGTGTTTGGTTGTCAAATGAATTGAAATCCATCACCTCGGTACCCACAACCCCCGGTTCGGGTCAAAACAATATGGGTGGAACAAGTACGGGTCAAAACGGTACGGGTCAAAACGATTCAATTCGAAACGGTACGAGTCGAAATCGTTCGCGCGCCGAAACGGTACAGGTGGAAACGGTTCACATCGAAATGGTACGGGTCGAAACGATTCGGGTTGAAACGGTGCGTGTCAAAACTGTACGGGTCGAAACGGTTCACGTGAAATGATTCGCGTCAAAACGGTTCGCGTCGAAACAATGCGTGTCGAAACGGTTCGCATTGAAACGGTATGGGTCGAAACGGTTCGCGTCGAAAAGCCGGTTCGGGTCGAAACGGTGCGCGTCGAAACGATTCGCGTGGAAACAGTTCGCATAGAAACGGTGCGCATCGAAACGGTACGGATAAAACTGTTCGCGTCGAAACGGTACGGGTCGAAACGATGCGCGTCAAAACGGTATGGTTCGAAAGAGTTCGGATCGAAACAATACGGGTTGAAACGGGGCGGGTTGAAACCGTTCAGGTCGAAACGGTCGAAGATTCCAATAAATTTACTTTAATTCCTTCACATATAGGAAGGATTTTGAATTCCCTTAGTTAAAGGAATTTAAAGGAATTCATGCCTAATTCCAATTCTAATTCCATTGTCAACCAAACACATGAAGATTGGAATTGAGATTCCAATTCATCAAATTCTGTGAACCAAACATCTTAATAGATGGAATTTAGATTCCAATTCCCTTAATTTACATGGAATTCATACGAACCACACGCCACGTTATATTTGGTCAGACAATTACAAAATGTATTTCAACGCTTTATTATTTAAAGTGGAATTGAAATACTGATAACCGTACTTTCAATTATTTGTTCAACAACTAAATAATACAATACATTAATGCAAAAAGGTAGGGGCAATGCTAGTGAAGTAGTGACACAAAGTACATATATGATACTTCTTTTAAGGGCAAGTACATGTATGAATTAATATGTCTTCGGTTAAAAAAATAAATAAATTTCGGTGGTTGGATCAATTGTGTCTTTTATTAACATGTCGATTCTCGCGGGTCATATGAGATTGGGTGGCCAAATGGTGCAACATGTCGTCATTCTTCTTTTTGATATAAAGGACTCAGTGAATTTTCATAATCATGTGATGGGGTCTAAGAAGTGGAGGAAAGCGGTATGCACAGTGATGCAAACTGCACTGTGGTGCATCTGGAGGTGCCGGAATGATAGTGTCTTTAACCAAAAGCAACCGAACATGGGAAGAGTCGTGGAAGAAATAAAGGTTTTCGGCTTCCTATGACTCAAAAACCGGTCAAAAGTACACCATTTATCTTGGAACTAATGGTATAACTTCGATTAATCTTATATGGGTGTGTAGATCTGGGATTTTTTTTTGGGGTGTATTTGACTTGTGGTGATGTGTCTTTGGTTGAGCTAACCCTAGCTGAATTGTTAATAAGATTATGTTTGTTGGCCACTCAAAAATGGATGGTGTTAATAACTTAATGAGCACATCGATCCACTATAAAATAATAATTTCCCGATTTTTCGATCTTAAATTTATTAAAATCGTATAAATTTTGGGTTCTCTAGCAAAACGAAGAAGAATTAATTAATATAATAATAATAATTCTAGCAACTGAATGATAAGATATAATTCTAGCAACTATATCCAATAATGATTGTACTTAACTAAAACTGGAGTTAAAATTATATAACAATATAACTTAACATTTATAATTAAAACAGGAATTCATTTAAAACAAACCAAATTTCGTATCTTAATCTTTAACAAATTTAAGTACATTTCTCTATTGTCATAACCAGGTTAGTGCTAAAGAACCTAGGGTGTAATAAGTTTTACATATAAAGGATTGTAAATATGGAGACTCAAGTTTAATCCCACTTGTGTCATATTGGGGCGGATATTGGGCAATGATGGTGACAAATCCATCGAGGGGGTCGATCCTGAGCCGCACCCCGGTTTTCATCCGGCTGTTACTTCAGCGAGGCAACTCGTGTGGAGGCAGTACGGTTTCCGGGGGAACGCCGTAACCAAGTCTGACCAACCCAGCGCGGGCCCGGTTAAAACAATGTTGTCTGGGCAGATCTTGGCTAGGGCTGCCGTTTAGACGATGTGACATTGGGTCACTCAAAAGAAAATCACCATTAAAAAAAAAAGGATTGTGAATATAATTATTGAAGTTAAAGGGCATACATTGCAATCTGATACAAAATTAAAAGATGAAAAATTGTAATTTACACTAAAAAAGTAAGAAGACACAAAAGGAGTTAGTATGCTACTATTAGTATTTACATCTAACCATAGAAAGAAACTCTTGCGTTTGGTGTTGGTGTTAAAACTTGTAAGTATCAATTTCATTGATTCAAAATCACGTCAAAACGTTGATTTAAAATAAGCATGTCGCAATGAAAAATCTTAAATTTTATAAAACATCATATTTTATTGAGTTATAAAGAGAAATAAAGTAAAAATACAAAACATTTAAGAAACTTTGATGAGTTGTATTTTATACTTCGATGACTTGTATATTATCACACACCCTCGGTAAAATCTGCTCCAAAATGTAGATCAATAAACATAGCGCAACGTCAAAAACTTATAAAATGCCATATTTCAAAAGTTATCAAAGAAAAACAACAAACTATGCGTGGGACAAGTGTCAAGATTTGGTTGAGGAAAAGAATATAGAAAAACAAATAAAAAAGTGTAGGGTCTAAATGGTAAATGTATTGTAAATTAAGGGGTTTATATTGTAATTTAATAAAGGGACATATTGTAACTTGGAATTTAATATGCTTAAACCGATGATGGTATTGTTTGTGCCGACTATCAGTTTTAATACATATATATATATATATATATTCAAAACCTTACAAACTGTAGAAACAAATTTGAAGTTGACATTTGACACATGTGCTAACTTACACTAAGAGTAAGATTGTTAAAAATTCTATACACATATCACTTACATGTCAATGACAATGCACATATAAGTTACATGCATTTTCCATCATGTTTATTAAATACACGTAACTTTTTATAGGTGATTATTTAGAAAATAATACATGTGTGTTCTTATCTTTCCAATAAGTACACAATTGCTATATTTTTTTAATTTTAAAAAATGACATAAACTAGGTGTTCGTGAAATTGGGTGTTTTTATGACGTTTTTGCACTGTACACTCTTATGGTGTACACTCTTATGGAGTTTTTGGGTTGTTCAATTTTATGGAGTTTTTAGACTGCAATTTTATGGAGTTTTTGGACTATGCAATTTTTATGGTGTCACACCCTCAATTTCCACTTACGGAGTTTTACCGCGAGACGTGTGAACAAACCAGAATCTAAGACACTAGTACGTCGAACGACTCTATATGATTTGATAATACGTTTTCCAAAATCATTTGTTGTAAATTTTAGATTACCAATATTTAGCATGAGTATCAGTTTAAAATTTGAGCGGAAGCATAATTAAGTAATGATGCGGGCGCCAACACAAACGCCAAAACAAATAAAAAATCCCAAAACAATATAATTAAATGAGACTCGATAAGGATGTCTTGTTCAATGCATGTGCGTGCACCTAGAGCTCCTAGCTTCCTGAGAAACATGTAAAGATACAAGTGTCAACATTAAAGATGAGTGAGTTCACAGGTTTTCATAAAAGCGTTTGTTCGGTTTTAGTTTGTTACTCTGTTATCCCCAACCCGGGATAACTAATCAGTTCCATTATTCCAATCCCGGAATAATAAGTTGTTGCTTCCAATATTCCCAAACCGGAATATTAAGTTGTTGTTTCCATTATCCCCAACCCGGGATAATAAGTTGATGTTCCAATATTCCAAACCCGGAATATTAAGTTGTTCCGTAATTAAGTTCAATATTAATGTATATAGGTAGCTAGCCTAAAGTCATGTCACTAAGTGTTCGCGATCGAAGCTGACTGTGTGCCTCCGTTTTGCCAGGCCTATCACATGACCATGGCGGTGTTAGGCCAATTATACACCCGTTGACCATACCCGGTCGGCTAGCGCGACTAGCTCGGATGGGGCTCGTCAGACCCAGTAGTACTACTTATAATTCCCCCGCTACTTAACCCAAATACTAACGATCCGAGGAGATTGTCGAGGACTTAAGTGATAAAGCTGCATAGTGACCATAACATTACATTAACATTAACTTAGTTACCGTATAGTTATGTGACGTTAGATTCGTATAACGTAAAGAGATTGAGTTTGAGAGTGTATACATGTTTCTCCCCCTGTTGTTTAAAAACCGGATAAAGTTAGGGGCCGTGAACTCACCTTTATTAGCTCGGTTAGTGTAGCAAAGATGTTATAAGAGATGGGACCGCTAGTTGCGTCCTAACAAACCAATTAATTCCACGTTAGTGTGTAATCACACCAATACAAATTTCACACGTAATTCACTCACAAGGTGATACACACAAACAACATAACTAACACTCAAACATGCATGCAAGTATTCTCATATAATCATAGTGATCAAACAACTTATCATGAACACATTCCAATTCCATGCAACACTTTAATGCATAAAATCACAAGTTAACAACTTTCTGCTTAACACTCAATTATTCAGCTGTTTTCTAGGATTTTTATAAAATAGTTCCAGCATTCTAAAAATTCCCATATTTTTACAATAGGTGACATTTATACCATAGAAATTTATATAATTTTTCCAAGTCCTAAATCTTTACCAATTAACCATAATTATTAATCCACTAAGCTGCAGTCAGATTTACTGCTTTCTGACTGCAGTCCACGGAAGAATTTATTTAAAAATCACTGATCGTCCGATTAACAAAATTCCAGTTGGAGTTGCCCGGAAATTTCTATACCTAGTTGCTGTACAAAAATCATGACTCAACTCCCTACTGATTTTAAAATCTAGTTTGATAAACAACCAACAAAATTCCAGAATTTTAACAGCTTTACCTACTGAACTTGTTTAGCCCTTTAAAAATATCAAACGATTTCAGAAAATTATGAATCCAGCGCCATTAGATTCCTTATTCAAATCTCTACGTTCTAGACATCAGAAAATCCATTTTTCGACAACTAACGACCAAGTTACAGCCAGATGAAGTCGGCTGTAACTATTATTCAGCAGACTGTTTCAGCATTATTGTTACAATTATTTCGCACAATTCGATCATACGGTTACCCTAGGTGATTATAAGCCGATTTCTACTCATAGATTAGGACTAATAACCTATCCATGCAAATCTACTCAATAACTTCTAGTTATTATAACAAAACACACTTGCTAACTTATGATTTCCGAGTACAATTCTGCGTATGAACAATGATCAATTCAGCCGATTACTTAACACTCACATATTCTGAAAACAATACAATCAAACACATATATCCGCAACAACTAAGCATCCAAGCATACATATAATCCGAGACAATGAATCATTCAAGCATATACGTAATCCGAGACAATGAATCATTCAAGCATATACGTAATCCGAGACAATGAATCATTCAAGCATATATGTAATCCGAGACAATGAATCATTCAAGCATGCATATTTATCCGAGACAATACAATCACACGATCTGAACACAACAAAGTCACACACACGTATCCGATTATGGTCTTGTATCATATGATAAGGTAAACGAACCGTGACTAAGCTAGAGGATCCGGTGATCAAGGCTGCTTGCGGCCGAGAGGAAAGATGTCGCTGATTGCTGCTGCGACCGGAAGAAAAAGAACAGAAAAACTGTTGCTTGCTGCGACCGAGATGATGATGAGGGTAAGGCAGTTTGTTTGCGACTGAAAAGATGAACAAGAGCTGATCTCGATCGGTTAGGAGGAGCAAGGGAGCTGCCGACGGCAGGTTTCTTTTAGGGTTTTGGAGTTGTGAAAGAAGTCATGCAAGAGATGATATATATAAGCGCAAAAGAGATAGGGTTGCGGTTTGGTTTAGTACACGGCCGCATGGGACTTGGGTGGTTTCGGTTTGGGTTTGGCCTTGGCCGAAACTTGTTTGGACTTGTTCTCGGTTTGGGTTTGGGCTTGATCTCGCGGCCAAAGGTTAGGGTGAGTTGGTTTGGTTTGGGGTTTTGCGGCCGAGCGGTTAGAGAACTAAAGTTTAGGTTTGATCTTTGATTCTTGTTCTCTTTTGGCCGAAGACTTGGGTTCCAAGTTTCTTGGTTTCACCAAGAGTTTGGTTTGTGTTTGTGTCGCGGTTCGGTTCGTGTGCATATTTACAATAATTACTTTATAACTAAACAATCACACAAACACTCATCACGTATTCATTTCATGCACGTTTAATACTTAGCACATATATTATTCGACAAGTGTCACGTGTAAGTTATCCGAAAAACCCGGGATATCACATTATCCCCATGTTGAAAGAATTTTCGACCCGAAAATTGAGTAAACGCGGTTTAGCATGTAACGTACATGTTTAGAGTGCCACGCACAAAGAGTTAGTTTGTTAATGATGGTACGCAACGTTACAAGAAGTTCCCAAGTGTCATACACAAAGGTTTCCAAGTGCCATGCACAAGAATTTAGTCAACAATAGTACACGAAAGTATGAGAAAATTTCCAGGTTGTCACATATGGTGTTTTAGAGTGCAATTCACTCCATGAAGTTATCAAAGAGAAAAATGGCATAAAAACCAAGTTAAAAACATAAATAACCTATTTTTAAAATGAATAATGCCATGAAAAATGTCAAATTAAAAACGCCATAAAGATCCAGTTTAGACAAACACACAATAAATTCCCCCAATCTAAATACACCATCATTAAACCTAGTTATGAGAACACCATAAATTTTCTAGTTGAAAAAACGCCATAAAAACACAGGTCAGAAAAACACCACAAAAATGTCTAGTCATAAAAAACTTGGTTTATTTTTTTTCGAAAGTATATCACTAATATACTTGTTGGAAAGATAAAAAACGCTTGATTTATGGTGTAATTTAAAAAAAATAACAACGTATAAAAAAGTTAGGAATGTTTAAAAAATGGGGGTATTGTTAAAAAGTCAACAATTGTTGTAATTACTATCCTACCCTTCCGACCATTTTTATTCCTTCCATATGATGTGGCTCGCCTACAACAAGGGTCGTTCCAACCTTTTTGGAGACCCAAGACGAAATGAAATTTTGGGGCCTTTTTTCCTTAATTAGTTTTTATAAACGATACTCCTTTATCCTTGTTTAAACCAAACAAAAAACGAATACAACTATAAGAGGGAGTGGTTTGTTTGTATAAGAAATCAAACAAATTTAAAAGCAAAAAGTTTGCACTAATATTAATAGTTAGCATATTAATTTTCTTTTAAGTGAAGCCCTTATTTTTCAGGAGGCCTTATGCCGCCTGGATTACTGTCCGACCCCGCCTACACCCCCCCCATCTCCAAAATCAATGACTGAAATGTATTCCTACAGTTTGTAAGATTTTTGCTATTTGTAACCAAACTCTACACTGTATCTATATTATATTATAATGCATTTCAGAAGGAGTTCTTAATGTTTAACTAATACAAGTATGATTGATTAAGTTACAATAATTATTGCACAGGTTAAAATATTTTAAAGAGTAAATTTGTCTTTTAAATAATATTTACACATTTGCTCCCTTAACTTTACTTAACTTTTGGTTATTGAGTTAAATGCTTGGTTGGTCCCTGTGGTTTGCAAATCTTGCAGACTTGGTCCCAGTGGTTCACTAATTACACACTTGGTCCCAGTAGTTTCAAATTTTGCACTCGGGTGGTCCTTACCACTAACCCTTGTTAGATTTTTCAGTTAAGTATATGCAAAATTACTATATTACCCTTAACTCAGGTTCGAGCCTCAATCCCATCGGTTCAGACCTCGCCGGTGACGTCACTCTCACGCGCCGCCGCACACGCCCAAAACCGTTCCATATTTGTGACGTCACTCGCTTACTCGCCGCGGTTAAACACTGCACCACCTCCGCCATCGCCGGACGCTTCTCCGCTGTGGATCTCACACACCTCGCCGCCAACACCGCCAGCATCCTCACGGCAGTTTCGTCAGCCGTGACTTGTTTGTTAAGAAAATACAGCTCCCAACAAAAATCTTAGACTCGTTTGGCGTCAGGATTGGCAATGGGGACATTATTAGTTGTCACCAAATTTTTAAGAAGGTGCTATTGAAAATTGGGGGTCTTCAAATCACACAAGACTTTTACCCATTTGCATTAGGGGGCGATGACGTGGTACAGTAGGCATTCAGTGGCTAGCCACCCTAAACACGGTTCAAGCAAATTGGGGTAAAAAATTATGATATTCACTATCAATGGTCGCGAACATAAGTTGCAGGGGCTGCAATCGGAAGCTCACAACTCAGCTACTTGCCACCATCTATCCATCCAACCTTTCAAGAAACAATCGCTGATTGGGACAGTCTGTTTTCGCCTAATCGACTTGAGGGCAAGTCGTTTCTTCAGGCAGAAGGTATTGATAAGACTCCACCTTAACAGTGTCTCGGTTCAGTTACTTAACCGATCGGAATGTTGACGTCACGGCTGACGAAACTGCCGCTGAGGATGCTGGCGGTGTTGGCGGCGAGGTGTGTGAGATCGACGGCGGAGAAGGTCCGGCGATGGCGGAGGTGGTGCAGTGTTTAACCGCGGCAAGTAAGCGAGTGACGTCACAAATATGGAACGGTTTTGGGCGTGTGCATCGGCGCGTGAGAGTGACGTCACCGGCGAGGTCTGAACCGATGGGATTGAGACTCGAACCTGAGTCAAGGGTAATATAGTAATTTTGCATATACTTAACTGAGAAATCTAACAAAGGTTAGTGGTAAGGACCACCCGAAGCAAAATTTGAAACTACTGGGACCAAGTGTGTAATTAGTGAACCACTGGGACCAAGTCTGCAAGATTTGCAAACCACAGAGACCAACCAAGCATTTAACTCTTGGTTATTTAAACAATAAATTCACTTTACCCCTTATTTTAAACTAAATGTCTCCATATTTTTAAACGGCTATAACCTTTTATAAGTTAATACTTTTTAAAAAAACATACACAATAAAAACAAGCATTTTATTTTCTTTAACTTGAGCATATTACTACTGTAGTTTTTTTTTAACTTAACAAAAATTGATATGTTACGTGATTAACAATGTCTATGGGTGAGCCACAACTAAATCGTTAACTGAAACCAGATCGAAAACATACAAAAATAAAAGCGAATTCACTAAAAGCTGATTAATTGAAAATCAAAACAACCAAAAATTAGTTATCTGCTTTTTTTTTGTACCATCAGTTAACCGAAATCAACCGAACTGAACCATTCATATTTTCATATATTTCATGTTTATGCCTCCATTTCATTTATTTATGTATATACCTCCATTTCATGTATTTTTGGTTTGGTTGGGTCTCTATCAATAACTAGAACCAAACTTGAGCAAATAGTATTGCTTAGAAATAAATTGTATAACATTTTATACGTTATATATTTTTTAAATATAAACCATAAAAAATGAGTATTTTATTCCCTTTAATTTTAATATAGTATTGCTATAGTTTTTTAGCTTAACAAAAATTGATAGGTTATGTGATTAACAATGTCTATGGGTTAGCAACAACTGAACTGTTAACTGAAATAAAATCGAAAACAGAAAAAAAGAAAACCGCGTTCACTAAGAACTAATTAATTGAAATCGAATTAACCAAAAATTGGTAATCTTTTTTTTCTTGTACGCTTGATTAAACGAAAACAACCGAAGTGAACCATTCGTATTTTCTTATATTTCATGTTTTATGCTTCCATTTCATTTATTTATATATTATACCTCAATTTCATCTATTTATATCTCCATTTCATGTACTTATACATACATTTCATGTATTTAATCTCCATTTTATGTATATCTAAGCAGTGTTATTTACTCAAGTTTGGTTTTCGTTATTAATCGAAATAAACCTAACCGAACCAAAAACCGACAATTTAACTCAATAAACTGAACCGTTTAAACAAAAAGCTAATTGGTTAATAAAATAGATTAACCGATGATTTCGGTTGAGGTTGAGGTTAATAACCAAACCTAACCGAATTGTGCACACCCCTAGCAATGTGTGTGTTGTAAACAACCCGATCTTTCATATTGTTATCCGAATTTCGTTATTTTCGTTATTTCCGTTTATTTCCGTTTCAAAACCCATTTGTACTCTGAGATTCATTGCAATGGTTAAACTATTTTAAAAGCATATCATATCGCTTATTTATCGCATTTAAATCGCTTAATACTCGCAACTCTCAACGCAAACTCAAATCGCGGTTAATTATATTACATTATGTTACTTATGTGTTATGTGTGCTTTATGATTTATGGTTGTACTCGCTATCGCAACGCTCTCACTCGCAAGAATCGCTAAATCGCATTATTTTATTATCCCAACGCTTAGCCTCGCTAAAACGCTTAACATAACCATCTAATACGAATCGAATCACCAAACGAGCACCTAACGAACGAATAACGAACAAAACTTCGCCACCAGGCCAAGTTCGGCCGAAGTTGGACCAATTGCGGAAGTTGACCAAGGGTAAACTAATGTGCCAATTTCACCCAAACTTGTCCAAACCAAGGAAAAGGGCCAATGTTCGCCCGAACTTGTTGCATGCCCTCTTGTTTCCTCTTCACCTATAAATACCCAACACTCCATTCGTGCTCTCCTTGCTGCAACTTCGCTCCAGAGCTCCAAAAACCGACTTTCCTTGTTTTTCCAAGTAAGAAACACTCGTTTTATGCAAACCACAACACTTTACACTACGATTTACACAAGGATTACCTTCGTTTTCATCAAAACTTCTCTGTTTATAAAAATCTTCATCTTTTTCTACAAAAACTTCTAGTTTTAGCTTAGATCTACACTTAAATGGGTTATTGGACTTAGCCTTGGCTCTCCAAGCTAGAAATCTTGATGATTTCGACTCACCGAGTGTTAGATCTGAGAAAACTATTCAAAGCATTGATTTTTACACCTTATACAGACTAACCGAACGTTTGTTTCGTTCACTAAGAAGTGAACTAGGCATTGTCAACAGGAATACTTGAAATATATTTGGAATCACGTCTGTTTCAAACAAGAACTCAGATCCGGAAGCACAAGGACGATACAGTCACTTCGCATGAACTGGACTAACTCGTATGAACCGACAAGTTCGCACGTATTAGCCCGAGTTCCTGTAAAATGGCTAAAACTCGCTCTCAAATACCTCTCCAGCCTATGTGTTTGCTCATAGCACAAGGTTGGAGGGATGGACACTCGATTTCCTCAGCAAACAATGCGAAAACACTCGATTTTGGACAAAAAAACAGAGAAGTTTGCTCCAAAAGGGACAAGTTCGCTCAAAGTTGTCACCTAACTGGTGCCAACTTCGCCCGAACTTGTGTTGACCAAAGAGAATTGGGACAACTTCGCCTGAAGTTGTTACCAAAACTCAGCTTTGGTACAACTTTGCCCGAAGTTGTTACCAAACCTCATCTTTGGTACAACTTCACCCGAACTTGTCCACTGCCTCTTCATGTTTCGACCGTTTCAGCACTTCGAAGACTGATGCATTTATGTTCTCGCTTAAAGGCTGATCCCGGCGCTCCCTTCAATCCACAACAGTTCGTGTTTCTTCGCTGAGCACCGACTGTGAGTATACTTGAACCCTTTTTCGCTTTAACGCACTTTTGGGTGTTACATACGTCTTTATATCAAAACATTACACACAACTCTAAACTCTTTTAACGCTAACCGCTCTCGCATGTTATACGTGAATCGCTGAATGTTATTTTGCTATGTGTGAATAATGAGGACTTGTAGACCACCCTTAGCAACGATAGTACTATAGTTTGGACTCAGCACCCGATTGGTTTGGGGGTTGTTAAGGCTCGCAAAATTTACTTTACGTGCATGTTTGCTATTGTGAACACGTATCGCGCATACTCACATCGCAGTCGTGTTGGTTAGCATGTATCATTATTGTTAGCTTACTTAGATTCACTTTCTCTACGTATACATGTTGGTTATGCGTAAATCGCTTTATCACTATTATTATGCTGTTAAACTGTATGCTCACCTTTACTTTATTGTATTGACTTGTATTTTAACGTATGTAACAAGTTGAGGATTTTCTACTTGCAGCAATGGATTTAGGGCTTATCTTAGAAACTCGCATAATAGAAATCTAGGTTGTCGAACTATGTTTGTTTGAGAGATTTGATATTTGTAATGACTGATTGGGGATTTTATGTTTGATTGTATGGAAAATCGGACCTTTTAAATATTATCGCTTAATTAGTTGTTATAGGATTCTCTTGAGCAATCTGGTTCGACTAGTGTCGGCCCCGATGATTCCGCCATCGTTGGGGTGTGACATGTGTTCCCCACCGCATCGCGGGCACTCTTGATTTTAATATATATATATATATATGTATATTTTAATTAGTTATTATTGATTGTAGGGATCCTAAGAGAAGAACACCCTATTTGAGAAACTTGAGAAGCATTCTGGACCACATATTTTTCTAAGCAAAAAATGCAAAAAAATAAAAAAAAAAATCACAATTTTTTTTGGAAAAATCGCTGCTTTTACTATGAGGTTTTATTTTAGGGATTTATACACATGTGTATATTATTAATCTTTTAACTATACATATATGTATATTGTCAATCTTATAACTATACAAATGTGTATATTATGAAAAATATATTTCTTAATCTAAACAAGTGTTGGAAACCGGGTCAAACGAATGTTGATCGAGCTCATTATAGCGACATTGAGACCGACTCATTAAACAATAACCAAAAATCTCTAAACACTAAAACTAAACCCTATGCTAAAGCCTAAAAACTGAATCCTAATGCTAAACCCTAAAGCTAAACCATAATGCTACTAAACCCTAATGCTAAACCCTAAATCTAAACCCGAAAGCTAAATCTAAACCCTATCGCTAACCCTAAAGCTAAACCCTAAATACTAATGCTAAACCCTAAAGTTAAACCCTAACGACCAATACTAAACACTAAAACTAACCCTTAAACCCTAAAGCTAAATCCTAATGCTAAACCCTAAAGCTAAACAATAATGCTAAACCCTAAATCTAAACCCAAAAGCTAAATCTAAACCCTAACGCTAAACCCTAATGCTTAACCTTAAATTCTAATGCTAAACCCTAAAGACCAATACTAAACACTAAAACTAACCCCTAAATCCTTAAGCTAAACCATAAAGCTAAAGCTAAACCCTAATTCTAAACTCTAAATCTAAACCCTAACGCTAAACCCTAAATACTAACTAAACCCTAAAGACCAATACTAACACTAAAACCAATCCCTAATGCAAACCCTAAAAGCTAAACCCTTATGCTACACCATAAAGCTAAACAATAATGTTAAACCCTGATGCTAAACCCTAAAGCTAAACCATAATGCTAAACCCTAAATATTAATGCTAAATCTTAAAGCTAAAACTAAACCATTCACCTCAATTATAGATTTACAACACTTATTTTTCAATTTTATACATGTATATACACATATGTATAGTTAAAAAATTGACCATATACACATATGTATAGTTAAAAGATTGACAATATACACATATGTATAGTTAGAAGATTGACACTATACACATGTGTATAAATTCCTAAAAAAAACTAATAGAAAAAGCAGCGATTTTTCCAATTTTTTTTTGCGTTTTTTACTCTTTTTTTGCTTAGGAAAAATGTGTGGTCCAGAATGCTTCTCAAGTTTCTCAATTAGTCTACTACTTCTCATATGATCCTAACCCTATATATATATATATATATATATATATATATATAGGGGTTGGTTAACATACAAATTTGCTTAACGTACGATTGGTACGCTAACCAAATTACAACATGCGTGATTATTCCATATAACATGCGTGATTATATAAAATTTCCAGAACGCCTGAGTTTGATCAATTTCGTCGAATTCGTTTCAAATTTCTTTTCGTTTCACTTCAACTAGGCTATTAGTTTCATCGAATTGGGTTCGAAATCATCGTTTATTTTGAAAAGTTTCATCAAAATATCGACCCTAGAATTCAAACCATAGAACAAAGGATGAAGAAACATGACCAAGCTTTGCTTCAGACCGTAGAACAGAGGATGCAGGAACATGACCAAGCTTTGATTTGATTGTAGTTATAGGACAGTAACAATGGTTCAGATCGTAGAACAGGGGATGCGATTTTTGAACTGGGAGGTAGGGCATGCGTGATAACGTGCGTGATTTATGTTTCCTACATGCGTGATTAGGTTTTTTGAGTTTCTAACGTGCGTGATTTTCAAATGAACGTGTGTAATTTTGGTCGCATACACTCGTACGTTAAGCCGTAATGTATGTTACACTTTTATATATATATATATATATATATATATATATATATATATATATATATATATATATATATATATAAGTGTAAAATACATTACGGCTTAACATACATTACGTACAACAACGTGCGTGATTTTACATATAACATGCGTGATTTTTTGAAAAGTGCCAGCAAATTCACGACTCAATCTGGGTTCCAATTGGGTTCAAGTTTCTTTTCGTTTCAGTTCAAATTGGCCATTGTTCGGTCAATTTCATCGAATGAGGGTCAAATTCATCATTGATTTTGAAAAGTTTCATAAAAAACGTCGACTTGAAATAAAAACAGTAGAACGGAGGATGAACACGACAAAGCTTTTGATTCAGATAGTAGAATAGAGACTCAAAAGCAGACTGTAGAACAGAGGATGCAGGAAAACGAACCCTAATCACGCATGTTATACGACTCGAAAGCCGCATGTTGATAAAAAATAATCCCGCATGTTAAAGGAAAAATCTCGCATGTTGTATCTGAGTCTCGTACGTTAGCGTACGTTAAGAGAAATTGTATGTTAACCGCCCTCTCTCTCTATATATATATACATACACACTATATTATAATACACTAGGTCAGAAACCCATGTTTACGCGGGTTTAATAATTGCAATTTTAACGATTTCATTTATTTTCATTTTTTTTTAAGATTGTTAAAAGGAATGATTCGTTTTATCATGCGTGTTATAGCAATATATTGTGTTATTCACAGATCCTTTCACACACATATATACCCACCAATATCAAATAATCGTAGCAAGTATAAGTCTAAATTCCATTTGATTATGTAAATCAAATTACGAAACATAATTTAATTTTAATTTCAATTTCAATGTAAATCAAATTACGAAACATAATTAATTTTAATTTTAATTTCAATTTCAAGTAAGAGATGTCTTCATATTCATTCTATTGAAAACTTTTAAATTATTGTCGAATATTTATAAAACAAACGACAATGCGTAAAATGGTCCGAGTGGCGTCTTGGAATTTTTAATTATTGTCGAATATTTATAAAACAAACGACGCTGCCTAAAATGATCTGCGTGACGTCTTGGAATGTTAGGGATATCAAATCAACGTTTAAAGCTTAGATATTCACGGTATTAATTGGAGAGAATAATGCCGAAACATTGACAATTTAGAAAACGAAAATGGAGGTGGTCCATAAACATAAAGTTTACGTTGTTTCGGGAAATAATGATTTCGATATGGTCCATAAACATAAAGTCGCCCCTTCTCAAATTTTATAGTTAATAAATATATTTTAAACTTTTTTTACAAACTTAACAAATAAAATATTTTCATTTTATAGTGGTGCACAAAGTCATAAATCAGGTTTTTTAAGAACTGGTTCCATAGACACAAGTAAGATAAGTGTAAAAAACCCTCCCTATAGGAACCGGCTCGGACATGGTATAAAATTAGGTATTGAATAACCGGGTATTAGATCCAGTTTAAAAAGAGTATTTTACACAAAAATATATATGTTCGATAATTAAATTTGCTTTGTAAGTTGTAAGAATAATTAGAATAAATTACAACATAAATTCTTTTTAAGTCAAAGCTATTTACTTTATAATATATATTGTTTAAAAAATAAAGTATAAAAATAGTAAAATAAAACATATAAATATATCTTAAATATTCGCTTTCTATTTATTTAAAATTTATGAATGTACAAGAACATAAATTGCAATAAATTACCAAACACATAAAAATTACTAATGCATCTTATTTATTGGTGTTTAATCGTCTTCGTGTTGTTCCGTGAATCATAATCTTTGTTGTTCTGGTATTAAAAAATTGGTTTCGGGTACAGCGTATATCCAAGTTCTGGTATACAATTTGGATATAAAATCAGTTTCAATTACGGGTCGTAAGCTTAAAATGTATACCTTATCTATACCCTATCAGTAGTGGTGCATAAAAAATCTGAACCTGAAAAAAAAAACCCTGACCGTGTAGTATAAAACCTGGGATTTTTATACCCGACCCCTATAAAACCTGGGATTTTTATACCCGACCCTACCCACAGGGTAGGGGTCGGGTATGCATTTATGTTATAAAGCCCAAACTTGGAACCGGGTTTTTTTATACCCATTTTCAACCCGGGTTTTACGAGTACCCGGTTTCAATCCGAACCCGAAACCGAAACCGGGTTTTTTCAATACCCGGTCTGGGTTTTCTAATACCTTGTTCGGGTTTTTTTTTCTTCGAGTTTTGCACCTTGGTAACGGCTATACAGCCGTTAGAAAGTGTATGTTGACCCTTTTTTGGTTTATATTGTATCTCTATACCTTATGAAAGGGGTTTTTAATGTTTGGTTTAACCACAACTTATCAAAGAACATATTAATCTCTATATATTTGGATTCGTCGGGTTCTACAACTCGAACTACTTGATTATCACCTATTTGGAAGTATTTGGACTATCTAAGTATGCCTTACGGTCCAAACACGGCTCGATGCGTTCGTTGCGAGGTGTCATGTATTTCTATGTTTTATGAAATAAAAAGGTTTTGCATTTTATATTTCTATGTTTTATGCAAAAAAATGAATACCCGAACCCTGCCTGAGGAATACCCGAACCCTGCCCAATGCATACCCTAACCCAACCCAATCCATACCCGAACCCGGAAATAGGGCATTATAATGCCCAGGTATTAGAAAACCGACCGGACCCTACCCGAACCCGGGTATATAGGGTATACATTTTTTTATAAAATCCGGACCCGACCCGACCCGCCCGTGTATTCTAATACCCGATTTTGTAGAACCGGTTCCATATCCGGAACCATGTATTCAGAAAACCCGATTTGTGCACCACAAACCTATCAGGTTTCAAACCAGTTAAATTATAACCGGATATAAAAATCTGTTTTGGGTTTTTTGGATCGAATACTGGTCCATACCCGATTTTTTCACCACTAGCTGTACTGGATCATACTAACGAAGCGGTAGTCTGAAATTGGCACACACTAATGGTTTAAGCGGCCCAGATGATTCTAACCTGCACATCCATTGGGCCTACACCTCTATAGACGTTTAGCCCATGCAAATTGAGTCTTTTCAGCCCATGCAAATGCAATTGTAAATACAAGTTATATATACTCGTGTTATTCAATTTATAACTATAGTTTAAAAAATCAAAACATTAGTTTCCACTTTCCACTATTTTCATGGTTGGTATTTTTTAAGCTTTCCAACAATAACCAAGTTTATAACATATTTCGTGTTTACTCGAATGCGTAGGCAGGTGTTACAATCCAATGATATAACGCGACCGTTAAGAACTCATGAATTGTAATGAATGGGTACATACATTGATATTCTTGTTAGATAGAAAATGGGCACAAATTGAGAAACTGTATCCTCAAAGGGAACAAATGTATAGCTAATGGTTGATAACACGTGTCAGTAAATCAGGGCTCGTCTTTTCCTGGCCAGAAGAAAAGGTAACATCGTAAACTTAACCGGTTTGCCCCATAATTTAGCAACAAAACATAAAAAAGAATCCAATATATAAAAGTTACAATAGTTTAGGGGAGATGGTGATTAAAGATAGCCTACCAATGTTGGACGATGTGTTATTTACTTTAAAGCGTGGCTTTTGATTCAACAAAGGTTGTAGGGGACCATATCTAAGTGTTGATGAATGTTCTTGGTTTTATGAAGTTAAATATATTTTAATAGCATATGTTTTTAATCCAGAGACAAACACTCTAGGATATGGTTAGCTATTTCATGGCTATATGGCTATTTATCGATAAAACAATAGTTATACATATTAATTGCCATTTATCGACTGTTTTTCTAATGACTAATTTCTTTTAATCTCTGACGTTTATGGGAATTGAACCTAAGATCTTCCTCTCTCAAACCTAAATGTCTAAAAGCTTTACCAGTAATATGAATTTAAAGTGTTTTTTTTTTTTTTTTTGCAATTCCATCTTCGTATCAATTGACCTTGTCTAGATTCAACATTTATTGCTAGATTCAATAAGCACTCAATGGTATTATTTTAATATACACAAAAAGGTTTATCTAATGGGTTGACTTGTACTAGTTAAAGTAGTTGATTAGAGAGTTAATGGCATACCATAAGGTTTCTAGGTTGGGGAAGAAGCAAATGGACATAGTTCGGGCTGATCATCATCGTTTGTTGGAGTATTTGAAAAGCGAAAATGAGAAGGTTTTTTCAACAAAAATTGCATCATTAAGAATATTTTTGAAGAAATCAAGTCAATAGTTTTTTTGGATTAATCATAGATCGAAATTTAAATCTCTTTAACAGAGAGAATGGTGTAATTGTTTCTATTGTTGGCTGCCCCTATTGTTTTAGTTGGATGTAGGGGTGTGAATTTCTGACACGACCCGAAAACACGACATGAACCTAACACGAAATTCGCGGGTTTAGGTTTAGTCTAAACGGGTTCGGGTCAGTTTCAGCCGCGAACCCGTTTAGCTAAACGGGTCGGGTTCGGGTCAACCCAGTCGGGTTGACGGGTTGACCCGTTTAACCCATTTATATCACATTTTATTTTTTTTTACAATAAGTTATATGTCATAAATTAATTTGGGTGTGTATATTATGCATAATTATAATTTAAAAAGAGAGACTAACATAAAGTTTTATAATTAAAAAGCAATTTTATTATATACATTTGTGTTTTTTTTAGTAAAATTTTAATTCTTATATATTAATTTGGGAAAAAAATTTAAAAATTCGGGTTGAACGGGTCGTGTTCGGGTCAACCCGCTAATATTCGGGTCGTGTTTGGGTTCATATATATGACTAGATTTTTGGGTCGGGTCGGGTTCGGGTTCATCTAAAATTTTCGGGTTCGGGTCGGGTTGAACCCGCCAACCCGCAAACCCGACCCGTTTAGCACCCCTAGTTGGATGTAATGAAGTTCACAGCTAAAAAAAAGTTAAAAGTAGTTAAGCCTTAAGATTTTAAAAAATGATTTTTGAAGTGATAACTTTAGTTAAATAATAAGATGTGTATAGAAAAATCCTACAGGAATTAGATTGAAAATTTAGAGTTTAAAGTTAAAAATTTTGATGAAAAGTTAAAAAGAATTCCATTCAATAAAGTAATGAATCGTTAGGTTTTACTAATCAACCGAAAATACCAACCGTTTAAGAAAGTATCGTTTAGGTTTTAACGATATTTAAGTTGAACGAGGATTCAAACTATAAGTAATGATTTTTAGACTCTCTAAACCTAAACCGAAGTGTCACCAAAATTAAAACCAAACCAAATCAAACCAAATCTATGAACAGTTCGGTTTTATAGTTTCTACATACGGAATTTTAAATATATTTAAAAATTTAAATATACATAAAATGTAAGGTTGTAAGTCAGCAATACAACATCTACTTCAACCATAGAGCACATCAAGATTCAAACATAATCCAATAACTTAAAAAGCTAAAACATAACACAACATAAACAATACTCACATGAAGGTATAAACACAACAATATAGAATGGATTACTGTTAAATCTACCATCAGATCTAACAAAGAAGCATGTGACATCCAGTAAGAACAAAATTCAGAAAATGACTAGAACAAAACACATTAATACTGTCGGATATCTGTACGTAGATTCTATAAGAACATGACCATGATGGTTATAAATTGTTGGTACGAAGAGACGTGGTCATGACACAAAAAAGAGTGTTGCGTATATATACGCACATGACCCATCATGTATACACTGCTAACGATATAAAAACCTAGCGGATCACACAAATAATATATATGTGACATAATTTGATTATGAATGTAGACAAATTAACCATTAAACTTGTACTGTTTGGTCAAATCGAACTTAAGTGTCACGTGGGGGAAAGTTACATATTAATGTTCACAGCATATTAACACTTACTATGTAGCAATGATGGTATCATTAGTTATGTCATTGTCATCTATATGATGTTACCAAAGGGTTATAGCCTAGTCCCTAGAGGTATCAATGTGTGTATACAATGGTTTTTGTCTCTCATGAGGTTAAGGGTTCAAACCGCATAGAGGATCATTGGAGTAGGAATAGAGTGGTTTGTGTATTTGTTGTTCTAAAAAAGTTAAATGTGATGTTACTTATGAGTTATGACCATTGTACCTTTGATGGAGATTATCTACAATTTTGATGCAAAATAAAGATGGGAAATAATTCTCATATAATATTAATTGCTTTAGAGTTGCAAAATTAAGAAAAAAGTTTGATATTTGTAAGAAGTGGCGGAGCTTGATCAAAATATATATTTTATGTTAAAAATTATATGCAAAATATTATTGGATAGAAAGTATTTTAATTACCTTTTTTAAAACCTTGAGGAGATGGAGTATGGACTAAAAGTAAAACGAAAAAAAAAAATTCCTTTATACGCTTTTGTTGAGGAACAACATTTATTTTCTTCTTACCCATGTCACAAATTTTAAGTTTTCATTGGGCCCTTAAGTATATATGTGTGTTTATGTATGTATTCTTATGGTTAAAGAATCTTTCATTCTTTTATACATGGGACAAAAAGCTAGTTTAATTAAGACCAGTTTGTTTATTACCATTGTTAATCAGACCAGTTTGTTTATTACCATTGTTAATCTCATGTGTATATAATATTTGGGGACATATTGATGGCACATTGCATGAAACCATCATTAGCCACAAATCATCTGAAAGCATGTCTTTTAACTTTGTACTTAATATATCGTCAGACACATTAAATTACCATTGTTAATTTCATGTGTATATCATTAAGCCACAACAACATAAAACTAACCACATTAGTCATTTAAACCAGAACTGGGAAACAACGGTAACCATGAGGATTGAATGCAACAGAAAAAAAATTACAAAAACTAAATTCAAGATTTTAAACAAACCACAAGGACCACTTTTCTAATTTACTCTAACAATTTACTTCTTCTTCTTCTTCTTAAAGTATTCCTTAACTTCTTCTTAAAGTATTCCTTAACATAATATTACACTTTAGAATGTTACACTCATTGTGAACATTATACCAAAACAAAAAACAAAAAAAGATTAAGGATGGGGTAATGGAATTGACGAGATAATGGAATGGACGGGGGAATGGAATAGTCGAGATTATGGAATGGATGAGGTAATGGAATTGATCATTACCATTTCATATCTTGTTTGGTCACCATGTGAGAATGGAATAAACCATTACTTTTTGTTGTTTGGTATGTGAGAAAAGACGAAGGAATAAAATCGGATGGTGGTGGTCAGTGATGGATGGTGATGGTAGATGGGTGATAGGTGGCAGTTATGGTGGTGGTCAGCAGTGGTGGTGGGTGGAGAGGACGACGGGTGGTGACAACGGTGTTGGTAGAGGGTGATGGCGGAGGTGGGTGGAGGTGGTGACGGTGGTTGTAGGTGGTAGAGGCGGCGACGGTGGTCGCAGGTGGTAGCAGTGGTGGCGGTTGATAGCAGTGGTAGACGTGGGTAGCTACAACGGCAGTGATCAAAGGTGGCAACGACGATGGTGGCGATGATCACAGGTGGGTGGTGGTGATGATCGAAGGTGGTAGCGGTGACGATTGTGGTCGGGACGAAGGTGGGTGGCTGTGGCGGGTGGCGATAGCGGCGGTGGCCGGTGGCGACAAAGGTGGGTGATGGCGGCGGATGACGGTGGTGGCAATGGTGGTGGGTTGTGGTGTTGTTAGTAAGGGTGAAGAGAGAATGGAATGGAAAAAATACAGAAGGGACAGATAGAATGATTTTAAGGGAATTAAATGCAATTTGGAATGGATGATTCCATTCCATCGACAAACCAAACACTCTTTAGATTAAATAAAATTTGCTGAATAATGGATGTACCCTGATGAGATCGATAACTTAAACCACATTATATACTATATACTTGTATTTATTTTTTATATTATTCTTACCCTTTTACTTGTTTTCACGCGTTAAACTTCTTAGCATCACTTATCATTGTTCAAGAACATTAAGGGACTGTTTGTTTTTTGCAAGAAGAGCTTCCTGACCTCTGATGTCTGCGTCGCGCAGATCATACGCAGACCTTTAGGTCTGAAGATTGTTTGTTTTCTCGAAGACTTTGCATTAAAAAAAGGTCTGCGGACCTCTTCTTAGGGCAGATGTGGACTCATGTCTTCAAACCTCTTCTTCTCTCCTCTTCTCTGCCATTTCAAAACACAGATCTACAATCTTCTTCTCCTATCATCTTCCCTGCGTCAACTCTACATCTCCGCCACCACCACGTCGCCGCCGTCACCTCCGTCCGCCGTCACCTCCACCTCTGACCCGAGACCCAAACCTTTTGAATGAGCTAATAATCAAAATGCACAATTTAGTTTAGTATTTCCTTTAAACCTTAAGAAAATATTTAAAAACAAGAAATACATATCACTTAAAATATGAAAATATGTACAAAAAGCCACAACCTTAAACTACGGTTCTATAAAAGCCACTTTGCTTCATCGTGGTGGAAATTTTTTTTGGCATTTATATCATTAAAAATTGTTCTGCGGGGTGAACCCAAACAGACGCCTCCAAAGCATACCAAAATGTTTTTAACTTTAACTTAGTGGAGTTTTCACCGTTCTTCTTATAAACTGATCGAACATAACAGACGAATCAGGGATCAGCTACAGAACAAAATCTATTTGAACAGTCTTTATTTATATCGTCTTGTTTTATGGCCACTTGCTAGAACTTGTTTTATACTTATAAAAAACATTTTTTTTTTTCACATAATTTTAATATATTGATCCAAAAATGAAAAATCTATTTAAGGTTTATGATTTTGGGTGTCAACCGACTGGCATTCCATTCAAGTATCTTGGGTTATGGTGGGGGATAACATGAATAAATTTATCAATTGAAGGCAGGTGTATGTTATTTTTAAATCGTGTTTGTCTTTGTGGAAAGCTTTCGCACTCTCCGTTGGGGGCAAATTAAGGCTTATCAAGTTGGTATTAGAAAATTTTCAATTTGTTAATCCTCCTTATATAAAGCTCCTGGAAAAGTCATCACTGATTTGGAGTCAATTAGGAACAAATTTCTGTGGGGCGAATTCATTGAGAATAAAAACATACAGTTTCGTTTAAAGGCAAAACCTTTAAACACCTTGGGCGAGATCTTGAGTTCAAGTCCCACAGACGACCGTTAAAAAATTGTCGTTAAAAAACATATAATGCGTTGCTTGGGATAGGGTTTCTACTCCTAGAAAAGGGAGGGGAACTTGGAATTTGCAAACTAAAATACATAAATAACACTCTTGTGTCTAAATGGGTTTATATATTTAAAAGCAAGGATCAAAGTCTGTGAAAAATATCAATTAGGAATTAGGCAGAACATTGATTAAGTGAATTACAATATATAGAGATAGAGATTACTATAAAAATAGCCGTTAACCAACCTGGATTATCCTTGAGACACCATTAATTTCTCCTAATTTCACGTCTAATTTTTCCTCAATAGCGACACCATTAAGCAAAATGGGCATGTGCGACGTTACAGTTAGTGAGAATAATGATGGCGACCTAAATTAAATACGAATTGCATGTTGGTTGGAGTTGGAATTAGGCTCTTTAATTTAAAGATTGGTTATTTCTTTGGGCCTAATACATACTACACATGCTATATAAAGATTTTTAAAATATTTTGAGGTCCTAGGACATTGCCTAGATTTAGAAGCCTTAAGGTACGGCCCTGCGTGCGACACTGTTGTTTCCACCCAATGTTGAATGCCGACAAGATATAATCGGAGTTTTGCTTGAAGCGCCCGGGTTAAAACGCGGGAGGAAGATTGTTTACTTGGTAGCTCTGGCAACGGCTTGGAGAATATGGCATGCGCGCAATATCAAAGTCTTCGACAGACAGTTATTCCGGTTTCGGGCTTGATAAAAGTCGATGTCTATGTTTGGTTGAGTCATAAGTCAAATATGCCTACCTCTGCGTGGGATAAATGGATAGATTGCGATGTCGTTGAGCTTTTGTAGCCTGTTTTTCCAGTGTCCTTTTGTATGTTTTCTAGCTCCTTGCTAGGCTCTTTATATTTATATATAAAGTGACTCATTGCTAAAAACAAGATTGCATCTTGGTAATGGGGTGGAAATGGGGCCATAATCGATTCAAGTGGTTATGGAATGACAACAATGCTGTAATTATTTGTAGGTGGTGCAAGACTTACGAAGCAAGGATTCTTGGTGGTTGTTGGTGTTCGATATGAGTCTAAGATGTCTCACCTATGATTATTTCAACGTTACAAACAAGATACGATTAAAAAATTTTACACTTTATAAAACAAACAAGGAATAGCATTTATGAGATAAATATAATAATTCATAAAATGCGTGATAGTTAACGATAAAGGGATTAAAAGTTTACATAATTAATCGTTTATGAAATGATTAATTATATATATAGTTATTTAATTAAATAAATGTGGAATATTATATTATATATTAGATAAATAATATGTGTTAAATAGTTATGGAATAAATATGAAGAATAGTATTTATATTAGAATACAATACTAGATGGTGGTATTTGAGTGTAAATCTATATTAGAATACAATACTAGCGTAAATCTAATTCCTAGATGCACTACAAACACAAGGGGTTGGTAGACCTTAGAGGTTACACCAATAATACAAGTTTTTGAGACACATAACCAACACAACACCACCTCCAATTGTCGTCGCCCCCTCGATCGTCGCCGGCCGCTATCCCCATCGGCTACCGCCTTCCTTGTCGGCCAGCTTCGCCGCTCGTTGGCGTTCCCGCCTGTCACACACCAACAGATGGCGGAATCATCGGGGCGCGGCACTAGGCGAATCAGATTGTTCAAGAGAAATTCCATAACAACTATTAATGAGAATATTTTAAAGGTCCGATTTCCCATACAATCAAACAATATTTCATAACAATTATTACAAAACACATAATCCCTTAAACAAAACAATATTTCATAACAACTATTATACGTTTCTAAAGATAAAGCCCTAAGTCCGCTGCTGCATAGAATCATCAACCTGTCACATACGTTAAAATAAAAGTCAATACACAAAGTAAAGGTGAGTACACATATTTAATATCATAATAATAGTGATAAAGCGTTTACACATAACCAGCATTTAACACGTAGAAAAAGTGAATCTAAGTAAGCTAACAATAATGATACAAGCTAACCAACACGACTGCGAGGTGGAGTATGCGCGATACGTATTCACAACAGCGAACACGCACGTAAAGTTAATATGCGAGCCTTAACAACCCCCGAACCAATCGGGTGCTGAGTCCAAACTATAGTACTATCGTTGCAAAGGGTGGTCTGCAAGTCCTCATCATTCACACATAGCAAACAAACATTCAGCTATTAACGTATAACATGCAAGATCGGTTAGCGTTTAAAGAGTTTAGCGTTGTGTGTAACGTGTTTTTGTTATAGAGAACGTATGTAACACCTAAAAGTGCGTTTAAGCGAAAAAAGGTTCAAGTATACTCACAGTCGGTGCTCAACAAAGAAACACGAACTGTTGTGGATTAAAGGGAGCGTCGGGGTCAGCCTATAAGCGAGAACAGAAGTGCATCAGTCTTCCGAAGTGCTGAAACGGTCGAAATGCAAAGAGGCAGTAGACAACTTCGGGCGAAGTTGTAACAGGCTTCAGTTAAGCAACAACTTCGGGCGAAGTTGTACTCAACCTAGGTCCATTATCCAACTTCGGGGCGAAGTTGTGTTTTAGTTCAGGTTAGAGAACAACTTCGGTAGAAGTTGCATTCCTTGCTTTGGTCAGGTACAATTTCGGCGAAGTTACACGTCAGGTACAAGTTCGGGCGAAGTTACACCAGTCAGGTGACAACTTCGAGCGAACTTGCCCTATATGGTGCGAAGTTGTCTGCATTGGTTCCAAAATCGTGTGTCTTCGCGTTGTTTGCTGAGGAAATCGAGTGTCCATCCCTCCAACCTTGAGCTACTGATCAAACCATAGGCTGGAGAGATCTTTGAGAACGAGTTTTAGTATTTTACAGGAACTCGGGCTAAATCATGCGAACTTGGTAATTCGTATGAGTTAGTCCAGTTCATGCGAAGTGACTTTATCGTCCTTGTGCATCCGGATCTGGGTTTCCACTTAAAATAGACGAAATTTCGAATCCATTTCAAGTATTTCATTGACAATGCCTCGTTCCACTACTTAGTGAAGAAACACATGTCGGTTAATCCGTTTTTGCTGTAAAAATCAGTGTTTTAAAACAGTTTTTCTCAGATCTAACACTTAGTGAGTCGAAATCATCAAGATTTCTAGCTTGGAAAGCCAAGGCTAAGTCCAATATACCCGTTTAAGTGTAGATCTAAGCTGAAATAAGAAGTTCTACAGAAAAAGATGAAGATTTTTACAAACAGAGAAGTTTTGATGAAAACGAAGGTATCCTTGTGTAAAATCATAGTGGAAAACATAGCGGTTTGCACAAAACGAGTGGTTCTTACTTGGAAAAACAAAGAAATTCGGTTTTGGGAGCTCTGGAGCGAAATTGCAGCAAGGAGAGCATGAATGGAGGTGCTGAGTATTTATAAGTGAAGGAGAAATAAGGTGGCAGCCATCAAGTTCGGGCGAACTTGTCACAAGTTCAGGCGAACTTGGCCCTTTTCTCTTGGTTTGGACAAGTTTGGGTGAACTTGCCCTTTGTTCTACCCTGGTCAACTTCGCGCGAAGTTGTGATGCCCAACTTTGGGCGAAGTTGGCCTGGTGGTTAAGTTTTGTTCGTCATTTGTTCGTTAGGTGCTTGTTTGGCTATTCGATTTGTATTAGATAGTTATGTTAAGCGTTTTAGCAAGGTGTTAAGAGTTGTATTAATAAAATAATACGATTTAGCGATTTGTGTGAGTAAGACCGCTGCGATGGCGAGTACAACCATAAATCATAAAGCACACATAACACATAAGTAACATAATGTGACATAATTAACCACGATTTGAGTTTGCGTTGAGGGTTGCGAGTATTAACCGATTTAAATGCGTTAAATAAGCGATATAATACGGTTTTCAAGATAGTTGTAAACCATTATAATAAATCTCATAGTACAAACGGGTTTGAAACAGAAATAAACAGAAATAACGGAATTCGGATAGCAATCCGAAAGATCGGATTGTTACAGTCTCCCCTCCTTTAGGGAATTTCGTCCTGAAATTCAGGTGGTGGCCGTAACGAAGAGTGAGGATATTTAGCTTTCATACCACTTTTGAGCTCCCAAGTGAACTCGGCGCCGCGTTTGCCTTTCTATCGGATTTTCACAATAGGAATGCGAGAGCGTCGAAGTTTCTTGATCTCTCGATCCATGATTTCGACTGGCTTTTCCACGAAGTGCAGCGTTTCGTTTATTTGCAAATCTTCAAGTGGCACATGAAGATTTCCTTCAGCTAAACATTTTTTGAGGTTTGAGACATGGAAAGTCGGATGTACGTTGTTGAGTTCTTTCGGTAATTCGAGTCGGTAGGCCACTTTGCCAATTCTTTCCAGAATCTTAAATGGACCCACGTATCGTGGTGCTAGTTTCCCTTTCTTCCGAAATGGATCACTCCATTTCCAAGGTGAAACTTTTAAGAGAACGTGATCTCCCACTTTGAACTGTATGGGCTTGCGGCGTTTATCGGTATAACTATTTTGACGACTCCAAGCTTTCAGAAGGTTGTCTCTAATTTGGAGAATCTTGTATGTTGTTTCTTTATTAACTCGGGACCGGTGATCTGAACGTCTCTGATCTCGTGCCATACAATAGGCGATCGACATTTTCTGCTGTATAATGCCTCAAAAGGTGCCATTTGAATACTAGTATGATAACTGTTATTGTACAAAAATTCTATTAAAGGTAAGTGCGTATCCCAATTACCGCCAAAATCTATAACACACCGAACATATCTTCAAGGGTGCGAATCGTGCGCTTTGTCTGACCGTCGATTTGAGGATGGAACGTAGTACTAACGTTAAGCTTTGTACCTAGTGCGGATTGGAAAGTCTCCGAGAGACGTGAAGTAAAGTGGCCGTCGCGATCCGAGATGATGTCACGAGGCTCCCGTGTCGACAAATGACTTCGTCGGTATAGATTCGTGCTAATCGTTCTACCTTATAGTTTCTCGTTAGCAATGAAATGAGCAGATTTCGTGAGGCGATCGACAATAACCCAAATGCTATCGTGACCAGAAGAGGTGCGAGGGAGTTTCGTAACAAAATCCATAGCTATACTCTCCCATTTCCACACCGGGATGTCGGGCTGTTCGAGTAAGCCAGAGGGTCGTTGATGTTCGGCCTTAACTTTCGCACAAGTTAAGCATTTCGAAACATATAGAGCGATATCCTTTTTCATGCCCGACCACCAATACGTAGAACGAAGGTCCTGGTACATCTTGTCGGCACCGGGGTGAATGAAAATCTAGACTTATGGGCTTCGATTGTAACAACTCGTATTTTTCCTTGTTATCTTTTTCCGTTTATTTTGTTTGTATCCGTTATTGTAATCTGATATTTGATTAAAGGAATGCTTTATGTTTGCTAATTACATTTTGTCACAACTATATTGCATCTAAACGCCTGTTAAACGCAACGCTAACTCAACGCAATCACAAGTAACTATGTTACCTTAAGAGCCGAGTGTGTTGTTGTACGATAACCACTTGTGCCTTCGACATCGCTTATCGCATCGCAAACGCAGTTATTTATGTGGAATTATGTTTTAGGTGTGTTATATTGGTATATGTTATGGTTTACTATCGCTAAAATGCTCACACAACTCGCTCTCTCTCATTACAATGGTAACATAACGCTTAACGCTTCGCTAAAACGCTTAATATATTTATCTAATACGAACCGAATCGCCAAATGAACACCTAACGCAAAAATAACGAACAAAACTTTGCCACTAGGCCAAGTTCGGCCGAAATTGGGTACCCCAAGTTCGCCCGAACTTGATCAGTGGTGAATAAACGAGGTTTTCCCCCCAAACTCAGCAAGTTCGCTCGAACTTGCACATGTTCCAGCAGAACTGGCCAAGTTCGCCCGAACTTGTGCCAAGTTCGCCGAACTTGTGTCAAGTTCGGGCCGAACTTGATCTCTACACTTCATTTTCTTCTCACCTATAAATATCCAGTACCTCCATTCGTGCTCTCCTTGCTGCAAGTTCGCCGAAAGCACCCAAAACCAAAATCTTTGATTTCCAAGTAAGAATCAACGTGTTTTATGCAAACAACAACGTTTCTACTACGTTTTTGAACAAGGATTACCTTCGTTTTCATCAAATCTCTTCTGTTTATGAAAATCTTCATCTTTTCCTACAAAACTTCTACTTTTCACTTAGATCTACACTAAACGAGTGTATTTGGGCTTAGCTTTGGCTTCCCAAGCAGGAAATCTTGATGATTTCTACTCACCAAGTGTTAGATCTAAGAAAAACTGTTTAATATATCGATTTTTACACAAAATACGGACTAATGACGTATGTTTCATTCACTATGAAGTGGAACGAGACATTGTCAAGCATGATCTCAACCCAGAAGCACAAGGACGAAATCGTCACTTTCCACAAACTGGACTAACCCGTACGAACCTTCAAGTTCGCTCGGATTAGCCTGAGTTTCTGTGAAATGGCTAAACTCGTTCCAAAAGACCTCTCCAACCTATGTTTTGCTCAGTAGGTCAGGGTTGGAGAGATGGACACTCGATTTCCTCGGCAAACGACGCGAAAACGCACGATTTGGTGACCAAAACAGTCAAGTTCACTTTAAAAAGAGCAAGGTCGCTCGAAGTTGTCACCAGATTGGTGACCAACTTCGGCCGAACTTGTCAAATTCTCAATAAAATCAACCAAGTTCGCCCGAACTTGTATAGTTTCCAAGGAAAACCAGACAAGTTCGCCCGAACTTGTATCAACTTCATCAAAACAAGGCAAGTTCGCCCGAACTTGTCAAGTTTCTCAGGAAACCAGACAAGTTCGCCCGAACTTGTGCTTTCTGTAAGACAAACAGTCAAGTTTGCCCGAACTTGTACCAATCCAAGGAAATTGGCACAACTTCGCCCGAACTTGTCCTCTGCTCCTTCCCGTTTCGACCATTTCAGCAATTCAGAAGACTGATGCACTTCTGTTCGCTTACAGGCTGATCCGGCGCTCCCTCTATCAACATCAGATCCTGTCTCTCTCTCTCTTAACACACCAACTGTGAGTATGCTTGAACCCTTTTATGCTTGCACTTTTGGTGTCACATATGTTCTTATATCAAATCACATCGCACAACTCAAACGTTTACTCGCAACCCGCTGATACATGACTATATGTGAAATCTACTGAATTGTATGTGTTACTGATTTCTAGTACGCCACCCTTAACATGATAGCTTGCTAGAGGTTGACCCGCTACCCGGAGGCCCGGGGTTGCTAAGCCTCGCATTTTTATTTCGCATTTATTTTCTCTTTAGGACGTGGACACTTGTTCGCGTGCCTCGCACTCGCGGTTTGTTGGTTTACTTGAATCTAAGTAGTTACATAGTTCACTTCTCTTACGTATGTCATGCGGTGTATGCTAAACGCTTTTATATCTATTATGTACGCAAACCTGTAAGCTCACCTTTACTTAATTGTATTGACATTTATTTTAACATATGTGGCAGGTTGATGACATTTGCTGAAATTGATTAGGGTTATCTCTAGAAACTCATCTATTAGATATCTAGGGGAGATCGAATTGGAGATGTTTGAGAGATTATTTGATATTTGTAATAGTTATTTATGGATTTTATGTTTGATAGTATGGGATATTGAACGTTTAAATATTATCGCTTAAATAGTTGTTATGGATTTCTCTTGAGCAATCTGATTCGCCTAGTGCCGCACCCTGATGTTTTCCGCCATCGGTTGAGGTGTGACATCGGTCATCAGTAACTCTTGAAGGTTATTGCGGCTAGGAATCCAAATGCGATTCAGAAAATAATAAATCCCGTTAGACTTATTTTCAAGCTGGGCTTCGGCACCACATTTCATTTCCTCAACCAAGGTGTTCTCAATGAAACATGCGTGCTAGGTTTCGCGAATCAAGGTTTCGAGTTTATTCTGGGCTTGAACGTCATGAATGCTATACACATAGCCTTGTCGACTGAGAGCATCGGCTACGACGTTTGCTTTGCCGGGATGGTAGCTTTATTTCACAATCATAGTCGTTGAGAAGTTCAACCCATCCGCGTTGGCGCATGTTTAGTTCTTTCTGGTTAAAGATGTGTTGTAAGCTCTTGTGGTCGGTGAAGACCGTACACTTTGTACCATAAAGGTAGTGTCGCCATATCTTTAACGCAAAAACAACTACACTGAGCTCGAGATCATGGGTAGTGTAGTTCTTCTCGTGAATTTTGAGTTGTCGAGACGCATACGCGATAACCTTGTCTCGTTGCATGAGAACACAACCAAGACCTAGGTTAGAGGTATCGCAGTAAACAACGAAATCGACGTCTCCATCGGGAAGTGCGAGAACGGGAGCGTCGCAAAGCATACGCTTTTGAGTCTGAAAGGCTTCCTTCTGTTTGGAACCCCAAACAAAAGGTTTATCTTTATGAGTCAACGAGGTGAGGGGTACGACGATTTTCGAAAAGTCGGCGATGAATCGGCGGTAGTAACCTGCCAATCGAGGAAGGAACGGATTTTGGATGGATTCTTTGGAGTATATCAACTCTTTACAGCTTCAATTTTTGCGGGATCGACGTGGATTCCTTGGTCATTGACGACGTGACCGAGAAATTGAACTTCGTTAAGCCAAAATTCACACTTGGAGAATTTGGCGTAGAGACGGTTTCCTTGGAGAAGTTCGAGAACTAAACTAAGATGTCTCACGTGTTCGGCTCTCGACTTCGAGTAGATGAGGATATCATCGATAAAAACAATGACAAAATGATCCAAGAAGGCTTTGCACACACGGTTCATCAAATCCATGAAAATCCGGGTGCGTTTATGAGTCCAAAAGGCATGACCACGAATTCATAATGGCCATAGCGAGTAGGAAAAGCGGTTTTCGGAATGTCTTGCTCATGTACACGTAGCTGGTGATATCCGGACGTAAATCAATCTTCGAAAAACGAGTAGCACCTTGGAGTTGGTCAAATAAATCATCGATTCAAGGAAGAGGGTAGCGGTTTTAATTGTAAGCTTGTTAAGTTCCCTATAGTCGATGCACATTCGGAACGATCCATCCTTCTTTTTCATGAAAAGAACGGATGCGCCCCAAGGTGATGTGCTCCGGCGTATAAAGCCTTTATCAAGAAGTTCTTGAAGTTGGCTAGATAGCTCGTGCATTTTAGATGGTGCAAGGGGATAGGGAGCTTCAGCGACAAGTGTAGCACCGAGGATTAGATCAATACGGAATTCAACATCACGAGTAGGGGGTAAACCTAGTAAATCGTCGGGAAAAACTTTAGGGAATTCACAAAAACAGGTACGTCTTTCAAGGTTTTCTTTTCCTTTTCCGGTTTCACGATATGGGCTAGGAAAGCGATGCACTGCTTGCGCAAATACTTGTTCGCTTGGGTACATGACAAAAGCATCAACTTCTTTGAAGGTGTTTCGCCGTAGACATGTAGTTGATCACCGTTTGGAAGAGGAAAACGAATCATTTTATCGAAACAGACGACTTCGGCATGATTCTTGCGAAGAAAATCCATGCCTACTATGACATCAAAACTACCTAATTGCATAGGTATGAGGTCGATCACGAAGCTGTGATTGTTGAGTTCGAGAGTACAATCACGTAGAACGAAGTTAACGGTAACGGTTCTTTCGGTGGCAATTTCGACGTCGAAGGTACTTGGGAGGTTAGTGCGTTTATATTTTAAAAGTTTTTCGAATTCTAACGATACAAAACAGTTATCGGCTCGAGTATCAAATAAACAAGAAGCATAAATACCATTAATGAGGAACGTACCATTGACAACATTGTTGTCATTCTGAGCCTGGTGGTGATTGATGTTGAAAGCCCTTCCACGCACAGCCTGTGGTTGTTGCTGTTGCGGTGGCTGTGGTGGCTGTTGCTGAAGCTGCTGCTGCGGTTCTTGTTTCACAACACTGTTTGGGCAGACATTGCTGAAATGATTCAGGTTGCCACAAGTGTAGCAAGCACTTGCCTGAGCTGCTGGTGCTTGTGGTGCCTGGTTGACTGGCATGGCATTGAGAGGAGCTGGCAGTGCTGCGAGAGAGAGAGAGGAGCTTGCTGACGTGGACCAGTGCGGCAGTGCGCTGTGAAGTGCCCATAGATGTTGCAGTTGGCATAAATGCGACAGTTTCCTCCAACCGCGTGATGATAAGTGCACTTAGAGCACAGAGGGTGAGGTCCAGTATACGCACGCTTAGCAGCTGGTGCGTTGGGAGTAGCTGCTTGGCGAGACTAGAAGTTCGGTGCTGGAAATACTGCGAAGTTCTTGTTGTTACCCTTTCGCTTGCGGTTTTGGTGATTTGACTTGGAGGCTTGAGATGGAGCAGTATCGATGCTTGGCTCAACAGTAGCTTCGCTGAGGTTCTTGGTTGAGACTTAGAAAGCTCTAGCCGAGACTCGCTTGTCATTGATCTCGGCCGCGAGTTGGTAAGTCTCTTCGATTGTAGTTGGTCTTGCTGCTTGAACAAAGTCGGCTACACAGTCGGGGAGAGCGGGGAAGATACTTCTTGAGGCTGAGCTGCTTGAAGCGAGTCGGTGAGACCAGCATTGTCACCACCAATTTGTTTGATACCCAAAAATTCATTTTCCAACTTCTGGATTTTGTGTGGTGGGCAGAACTCTTTGATCATGAGCTCCTTAAGTTCTTCCCACGCGAGAGAGTAAGCTTCATCGTTACCGCGCCTGTTGCGCTCGACAGTCCACCAGTCAAGTGCCTTTGACTGAAAGACTCCAGTGGCGCCTGAAAGTGACTTCGATCGAGTCAAACCAGTGAAACATCTTGATTGGCCCGTCTTCGCCTGTGAATGCTGCAGGACCGCATGCCTTAAACTGCTTGAAGCTGAACCGAGATTCCGGAGCATCATTCTTGGAATCGATAGAAGAGTTGCTTCTAACAGCTTGTATTTCGCTGACAATTTGCGGGATCACCTTACCCATTTCCTTGGCTACGAGAGAGGCGATGCGTTTTTCGGTGTTGTTGTGTTGAGCGGTGCGGCGAGTGTGAGATCCCATGGATGCCATTTGCGAAAATGAGATTCTTTAGAATGACACACAGGAAATTTAGACGAGATTCCATTATAATGGGTTTTGTTCAAAAGTTTTGCGTTTTATACCATAATATTTATTATTATTATTCACATAAGGCATATAATCATGGAAGAACGTATCCACATAAGCATATAAGCACGTAATCACATAATAACATAAGCAGATAAGCACGTAAGCACATATTTTGCACGTATTCACCTTCACTAAAACTTGCGTAGCGCGTTATAAGATGCGAATAATATAAGCGTAATAAGCGACTAAGGCCGCGTATGAGGACATTCGCGTAGGAGGGTTGAGTGTTTTAGTTTGGTTTGTGATTAATTAGCGTTTTAGATTACGAGAGCTGTGCGAGTTGTGCGTATCTTCATAAAGCGAAAAGTGATAAAACGAGAAATCGTAAAGCGTAAAATCCCCAAATTTAAACACATAATTAATAATAAACTCGATGATGCGTAAAATCGGCGATTGCAGACTTAAAACAATTTGCAGTGTCCTGGGTTTTGAGACAGCAACTACCCAAAGTGATTCGAAAATTCTCTGAGTTCGGGCACACGATTTGGCCCAATAGACAAATTTTCTCCCGTACTACGGTAAACGACATTTATCCTTCCAGTTATGTCTTGCCCCGAGTCATCGAAATAGTTGAGACTTTGGTGAGATTGAAATCGAGGAGTGGAATTAGTTATTAAGATGCGGGTTTAACCCCTAACTTAACAACTTCGTTCCATTTTTGTGGTGTTCACCCGCACGCGTCGGGAGTTCCACGGAAATAGAGGTGGAGATTTTCGTCAAGATATGGATATAACTCCTAGCTTAATGAAAGAATCTCGTGCAGTAAATAGTACGCGGAGTGAGTGACCTTATCGAGAGTTCTTGGTTTTTCACACCTAATCCTGACACAATCACTCGTTTGCGTTATACAAGTGTTTTCAAGCGTGTACATTGTGTTAGCCTTAGGAAGGGCATGTAAGCATTTAAGGCAAGTAGTTAAGTATTTAAGTCGAAGAGCGGTCAAATTGGGTACTTAGACTATAGACTAGGTCGAACATGGTAATTCTACCTAATTCCCTATAGTTATGGCTCTGATACCAATCTGTCACACCCCAACCGATGGCGGAATCATCGGGGCGCGACATTAGGCGAATCAGATTGTTCAAGAGAAATTCCATAACAACTATTAATGACAATATTTTAAAGGTCCGATTTCCTATACAATCAAACATTATTTCATAACAATTATTACAAAACACATAATTTCCTTAAACAAAACCAATCCGACAACCTAGATTTCTATTATGCGTTTCTAAGGATAAAGCCCTAAGTCCGTTGCTGCATACAATCATCAACCTGTCACATATGTTAAAATAAAAGTCAATACACAAAGTAAATGTTAGTACACAGGTTTAATATCATAATAATAGTGATAAAGCGCTTACGCATAACCAGCATGTAACACGTAGAGAAAGTGAATCTAAGTAAGCTAACAATAATGATACAAGCTATCCAACACGACTGCGAGGTGGAGTATGCGCGATACGTATTCACAATAGGGAACACGCACGTAAAGTTAATATGCGATCCTTAACAACTGTCACACCCCAACCGATGGCGGAAACATCGGGGTAGTGGCACTAGGCGACCAGATTGTCTCACGAGAATTTCATAACAATTATCTAGCAACATTACTTAACGTTTAACATCCCATACTATCAAACATAACATTTCCAAAAAAATATTACAAAAACTTGTTTTCTCATAAGCACTAATCAGGTTCGATATCCCCCAGATTTAATACATGAGTTTCCAAATCAGACAAACTAAAACAACTAAACTAAGCAAAATCCAATGCATCCAATGCTAATCCTCATCCTGCCACATATGTTAAAATAAAACGTCAATACAATTAAGTAAAGGTGAGCATACGAGTTTTGCATGCAATATAGATATAAAAGTGTTTAGCATACACCGCATGACATACGTAATAGTTGTGAATGATGTAACTACTTAGATTCATGCAAACCAACAAACTGCGATTGATCGAGGCATGCGAACAAGCGTTCACATCCTAAAAGAGAAAATAAATGCGAAATAAAAATGAGAGCCTTAACAACCCCGGGCCTCCGGGTGGTGGGTCAACCTCTAGTATACTATCATGTTAAGGGTGGCGTACAAGCAATCAAGCAATACATACAATTCAGCAGATTTCACGTAAGGTCATGTATAAGCGGGATGTCAAATAAGCATTTGATTTGTGTGTTGTGATTTGATATAGGGACATATGTGACACCTAAAAGTGCGTTTAAGCGAAAAACGGTTCAAGTATACTCACTGTTAGTGCGTTTTAGGAGAGATTCGGGATCTGAGAAGAGTCGGGGAGAGCGTCGGATCAGCCTGTAAGCAAACAGAAGTGCATCACTCTTCCGAATAGCTGAAACGGTTAAGTTTAGATTGGGCAGAGGGCAAGTTCGGGCGAACTTGTATGAATCATACAAGTTCGAGCGAACTTGTGAGGAATTGTTGTGTCTTGAGACAAGTTCGGGTAAACTTGTGAAGTTTCTCAAGAAACTTGACAAGTTCAATCGAACTTGTATAAGGTGTTAACAGAGTCTGCAAGTTCGGCCGAACTTGTGGTGTTCTGTTGAAGGTTTTTGACTCAAGTTCGGCCGAACTTGACCCAGAGGGTGCAAATTCGAGCGAACTTGACTGTTGAGCTGCACAAAATCAGTTAAATCTCGAGCGAACTTGATATTTTCGGCATCCAAATCTGCGTTTTTACGTCATTTGCTGAGGAAATCGAGTGTCCATCCCTCCAACCTTAAGCCACTGAGTAAAACTTAGGCTGGAGAGGTCTTTTGGAGCGAATTTAGCCATTTTACAGAAACTTGGGCTAATCCGGGCGAACTTGATGGTTTGTACGGGTTAGTCCAGCTTGTGTAAAGTGACGATTTCATTCTTGTGCTTCCGGATCTGAGATCTAGCTCGACAACGCCTTGTTCCACTTCAAAGTGAACAAAACATACGTCGTTTAGTCCGAATATAGTGTAAAAATCGATGCTTTAAAGGTTTTACTCAGATCTAAGAGTAGATCTGAGTGAAAAACAGAAGTTCTGTATAAAAAGGTGAAGTTTTCGTAAAACAGAAGAGATTTGATGAAAACGAAGGCAAAGCCTTGTGCAAAATCGTTGTAAATCATTGTTGAAAATCTTTGTGTTTGAAATCGGGTTTAACCTTACTTAGAAAACAAAGGTTTCGGGTTTTGAGAGCTCTGGGCTAAGTTGCAGCAAGTTCAAATGAGAGAATGGAGCTGAGTATTTATAAGTGAAGGCAAAATGAGAGCTGGTGGGAGTCAAGTTTGGCCGAACTTGTACATATTTGTACAAGTTCGAGCAGACTTGTAAGATATTCAGGAGATGCAAGTCAAGTTCAGCCGAATTTGCTGATTCTGTGAAGAATCAAGGCAAGTTCGAGCGAACTTGTAGGAAAATGGAGAAGTTTGTGTTGTCCAGTCAAGTTCGGCCAAACTTGGGGTCACCTAAGTTCGAGCGAACTTGTCCAGAAACTCATATTTTCTTTGTTTTTCGTCCGTTTATCGATTGTTCTGCGATTCAGTTCGTAGTAGAGAGCTATATTTAGCGTTATAAGTGATGTAATAGTGCGATTTAGCGATTCGAATATGCGAGAGCAATGCGATAGCGAGTGTAATCATAATCATAAACACACATAACACATAAATAACATAAAACCATATAATTAGCTGCAATTTGCGATGCGATGCGATAAGCGATGCGATGGCACAAGTGTTTATTAAACAATAACACACTCGGCTCGTATACTAGCATATTTAGTTGTAATTGCGATTAGATTAGCGATGCATTTAATAAGTGATTAGATGTGATATAACTATAATCCAACATAATTCATTTAACACAATCTTTTTCATAACCGAATCTCGGAGTACAATTGGATAGATACAATGGAACAAAAAGGAAACGATAACAACGAAAATTCAAGTTGTTACAGTCTCCCCTACTTTAGGAAATTTCGTCCCGAAATTTTAGTAGTGGCTGCAACAAAGAGGTGCGGATACTTAGCCTTCATGTCACTTTCCAATTCCCAAGTGAACTCAGCACCGCGTTTGCCTTCCCATCGGACATTCACGATAGGGATGCGAGAGCGCCGTAACTTCTTGGTTTCTCGGTCCATGATTTCGACAGGCTTTTCCACGAAATGGAGAGTCTCGTTGATTTGTAAATCTTCGAGAGGTACATGGAGATTTTCTTCGGCTAGGCATTTCTTGAGGTTAGACACGTGGAAAGTCGGATGGACGTTATTAAGTTTCGACAGTAGTTCGAGTCGATAGGCTACTTTACCGATTCTTTCCAGAATCTTAAAGGGGCCTACTTATCGTGGCGCTAGCTTTCCTTTCTTTCCGAAGCGGACCACTCCCTTCCAAGGTGCAACCTTTAGGAGAACGTGATCTCCCACTTCGAATTGTAGGGGCTTGCGGTGTTTATCGGCATAACTCTTTTGACGACTCTGAGCTATCAAGAGATTGTCTCTGATATGGAGGATTTTGTCTGTCGTTTCTTAAATCAGCTCGGGACCGATGATTTGTGCTTCTCTGATCTCATGCCATGCAATAGGCGATCAACATTTTCTTCCATACAGCGCCTCAAAAGGATCCATTTGAATGCTGGTATGATAACTATTATTGTACGAGAATTCAATTAAAGGTAAATGTATATCCCAATTACCACCGAAATCTATGATGCACACACGAAGCATGTCTTCGAGGGTGCGGATCGTGCGCTCAGTCTGACCGTCGGTTTGAGGGTGAAAAGCGGTACTGAGATTAAGAGTAGTACTGAGAGCGGATTGGAAGGTCTCCCAGAGACACGAGGTAAAGCGACTACCGTGGTCAGAAATGATGTCACAAGACGTCCCGTGTCGACATATAACTTCGTCGGTATAGATTCGGGCTAATCATTCGACCTTAAAGTCTTCTCGTATAGCAATAAAGTGCGCGGTAAGACGATCAACGATAACCCAAATGCTATCGTGACCAGATGAAGTGCGAGGAAGTTTCGTAATAAAATCCATAGCTATACTCTCCCACTTCCACATCGGGATTTCGGGTTGTTCGGGTAAGCCAAAGGGCCTTTGATGCTCGACTTTAACCTTTGAGCAGGTTAAGCACTTTGAAACGTACACGGCGATATCCTTTTTTATGCCCGGCCACCAGTACTTAGGACGAAGGTCCTGGTACATTATGTCGGCTCCGAGATGAATGGAGTATCGAGATTTACGGGCTTCGGTCATTAGCAGATCACGAAGATTATCACAGCTGGGAATCCAAATGCGATCGAGATAGTAATAGATACCGTTAGGTTTAACAAAGAGCTGAGTTTCGGCACCAGATTTCATTTCTTCCTCCAAAGTATTCTCGTTAAAACAAGCGAATTGAGCGGATCGAATCATGAGTTCGAGATCATTCAAAGATTGAGAGTCACGAACACTATACACATAGCTTCGTCGACTTAGAGCATCGGCGACGACGTTTGCTTTGCCGGGTTGGTAGCGTATCTCACAATCGTAATCGTTGAGAGGTTCAACCCATCAGCGTTGGCGCATATTCAGTTCCTTTTGATTGAATATATGTTGTAAGCTCTTATGGCGGTGAAGACCGTACACTTGGTACCGTAAAGGTAGTGCCGCCATATCTTCAATGCAAAGACAACTGCACCGAGTTCGAGATCGTGGGTCGTGTAGTTTTTCTCGTGGATCTTGAGTTGACGAGACGCATATGTGATAACCTTGTCTCGTTGCATGAGAACACAACCAAGGCCAAGATTAGAGGCATCGCAATAAACAACGAAATCGTCGTTTCCGTCGGGAAGAGTGAGGAAGGGAGCGTTGCAAAGCATACACTTGAGAGTTTGAAAAGCTTCCTTTTGCTTGGAATCCCAAACGAAAGGTTTGTCTTTATGGGTTAAAGCGTAAGCGGAACGATGATTTTCAAAAAGTCAGCGATGAATCGACGGTAGTAACCCGCCAATCCAAGAAACGAACGGATTTCGAAAGCATTCTTCTGTGTAATCCAACTCTTGACAGCTTCAATCTTTGTAGGGTCAACGTGAATTCCTTGACTATTAACGATGTGGCTGAGAAATTGGACTTTTTCGAGCCAAAATTCACATTTAAAGAACTTAGCATAAAGGCGGTTGCCTTGGAGAAGTTCGAGGACTAAACAGAGATGGCGCGCGTGTTCGTCTCTCGACTTCGAATAGATCAGGATGTCATCGATAAACACAATGACGAAACGATCTAAGAAAGCTTTACGCACACGGTTCATCAAATCCATGAAGACCGCAGGTGCGTTGGTAAGACCAAAAGGCATGACCACGAATTCAAAATGGCCATAACGAGTACGAAAGGCGGTTTTTGGAATATCTTCCTCCAACACACGCAACTGATGATAACCGGAACGAAGATTGATCTTGGAAAAACAAGGCTGATCAAATGAGTCGTCGATACGAGGAAGAGGATAGCGGTTCTTTATCGTGAGTTTGTTAAGTTCACGATAATCGATGCACATTCTGAACGTCCCATCTTTCTTTTTCACGAAAAGAATGGGTGTGCCCCAAGGCGAAGTGCTCGGGCGTATGAAACCTTTATCAAGAAGCTCTTGAAGTTGGCTCGATAGCTCGTGCATTTCTGATGGTGCGAGACGATAAGGAGCTTTAGCAACGGGGGTAGCACCGGGAATCAAATCGATACGGAATTCAACATCGCGAGTAGGGGTAAACCGGGTAAATCATCGGGAAAGACTTTGGGAAATTCAAGAAAACGGGCACGTCTTTAAAAGTCATCTTTTCTTTCTCCGGGTTCACGATATGGGCTAGAAAGGCAACACATTGCTTTCGCAAACATTTGTGTGCTCGAGTACATGACAAAAGCATCAACTTCTTTGAAGGAGTTTCACCATAGACATGAAGCTGATCACCGTTAGGGAGAGGGAAGCGAATCATTTTATCAAAGCATACAAGTTCAGCATGATTTTCACGAAGAAAATCCATTCCTACTATGATATCGAAGCTACCTAATTGCATAGGTATGAGATTGATCGAGAAGACATGGTTGTTGAGATCGAGAGAACAACCACGTAAGACGGAGGTAACTGTAACGGATTTTCCAGTGGCGACTTCCACATCGAAAGTCTTTGGGAGTTTAGCGCGCTTACATTTTAAAACCTTTTCGAATTCTAACGATATAAAACAATTATCGGCACTAGTGTCAAATAAACATGAAGCATAAATACCATTAACGAGGAACGTACCGTTGACAACATTGTTGTCATTCTGAGCCTGGCGGTGATTCATATTGAAGGCTCGACCACGCGCAGCCTGTTGTTGCTGCTGAGGCTGTGGTGGTGGCTGCTGCTGAGGTGAGGTTGCTGCTGTTCCTGCTTCACAGGTTTGTTCGGGCAGACATTACTGAAATGATTTGGATCACCGCACGTGTAACAGGCACGTGCTCTTGGGGCTTGCTGCTGATTGGCTTGGGGAGGAGCTGGTAAAGCTGGAGCTGTTGGAGCTTGAGGAGCTGGCTGACGAGGACCACTACGACAGCTGACAGTGAAGTGGCCGTAGATGTTACAGTTGGTGCAGAAGTGACAATTTCCACCAACTGCATGATGATAGGTGCATTTCGAGCACAAAGGATGAGGACCTTTATACGCATGCTTTGTCGGCGGTGCTTTGGTGCGGCAGACTGGAGTGGTTGAGGGTTTGCTGGAGCAGTAAGAGCAAAGTTCTTGCTCGGGTTTCTCGCTTGCGTCTTCGGCGACTGTTCTTTGCCTCTTGGGATTGATCGGATGGAGCTGCTGATTTGGTGACTGCCTTGTTTGTGACCTTGTTGTTCTTAAAGTAACCAGACTGAACTCGCTTGTCATTGATCTCTGGACTAGCTGGTATGTCTCCTCAATAGTAGCAGAGCGTGCTGCTTGAACAAAATTAGCGACGCAGTCGGGCAAGGGCATTGATGTACTTCTTGATGGCTTTCTCGGTCGTGTCGACTTGACCGGGATAGATGATGCTCAACTGCTTAAAGGGAGCTGTGAGACCGGCATTGTCGGGACCGTCTTGCTTGATTCCCAAGAATTCTTTTCCAACTTCTGGATTTCATAGGGGGGACAAAATTTTTTGATCATCAATTCCTTGAGTTCTTCCCATGAGAGTGTGTAGGCATCATCGTTTCCCCTCCTGTTTCGCTCCGCGGTCCACCAGTCGAGAGCCCTGGACTGGAAGACGCCGGTAGGTTAGTGGTGCGAAGGGGTTCGGGACACCCACTCTGACGAAAAGTGACCTCAATAGCATCGAACCAGTGAAACATGGCACTGGGTCCTTCGGTGCCTAAGAAAGTGAGGGGTCCACAAGCCTTGAACTGCTTGAAACTGAAAGATGACTTGGGTGGATCGACTTTCGAGTCCACGGAGGTGTTGCTGTTGGCGACTTGAATCTCGCTGACTAATTGGGGGATCACTTTGGCCATTTCCTTGGCCACCAGTGATGCGATGCGCTTGTCAGCTTGACCGTGCTGAACGTTCCTCCCGGTGTGCGATCCCATTAAAGACATCTACATTGAAGGATTCGATTGGATGAGATTCGATTATAATAAGTTTATGTTTAAAGTATTTATTATTATTATTATTATTATTATTATTATTATTATTATCATCATTCATAAAAGGCACAAATTCACATAAACACGTAGACAAGTAAACACGTAGGCAGGTAAACACGTAAGCACATTAGCACATAGGCACATAAGCACATAATTCACGTAAGCACATATACTTTGCACGTATTCACCTTCTCATAAGTAAAGCATAGTGCGTACGAGATGCGATATAATAGCGAGAATAGCGAGTCGAGCTGCATATGAGACACACGTGTCTTCGTTAGCGTAAGCGAGTTAAGCGATTAGTTTGGTTGGTGCGTTAGATTTCGAGAGTTGTGCGAGTTGTGCATATATCGATGGAGCGTAAAGCGATAAATCGAGCAAAAATCCATAAATTTAAACACATAAATAGTAAATAAACTCGATGATGCGTAAAATCGACGATTATAGGCTTAAATCAATTGGGAGCGTCCTGGGTTGTGAGACAGCGACTACCCAAAGTGATTCGAAGATTCTCTGAGTTCGGACACACGATTTGGCCTAATAGACAAATGCTCTCACCGTACAACGTTAACGACATTCATCCTTCCAGTTACGTCGTGTTCCGAGTCATCAAAGTAATCAAGACTTTGGTGAGATTGAAAATCGAAGAGCGGAATTAGTTATTAAGATGCGGGTTTCACCCCTAAGTTAACAACATCATTCCTATTTATGGTTATGCTCACCGATCAAATCAGGAGTTTCCACTAGATAGATATGAGATTTTCGTCGAGGTTTGGATGTCACTCCTAACTCAACGAAGGTATCTCGTGCGAGAGAGTATGCACGGAGTGAATGATTTCGTCGAGAGTTCTTGGTTTTCACACCTATTCTCGACTTGATCACTCATTTGCGTGATACGAGCGTTCTTCAACGTGTATTGTGGTTGCTTTAGCAAGCGTTTAAAGTTCAATCCGAAGAGTTTCGGTCAAGTTCGGGCGAACTTGCATCAGCCTGATGTCAAGTTCGAGCGAACTTGATCAATCCAGATGAACTTTTTGATGTTGAGAAGGGACAGGCAAGTCTTGTCGAACTTAGGTCAAGTTTGGGCGAACTTGATCAATTCTAGCGAACTCGCCCTCAAGTTCGGGCGAACTCGTCTGTTCGTTTCATTTTTGAGCGTTTAATCTATGCGTAACAGTCTGATTTGATATCCTAACTATAGTCTAAGGTAAAACATGGCAATTCTACCTAATTTCCTATAGTTATGGCTCTGATACCAATCTGTCACACCCCAACCGATGGAGGAAACATCGGGGTAGTGGCACTAGTCAACCAGATTGTCTCACGAGAATTCCATAACAATTATCTAGCAACATTACTTAACGTTTAACATCCCATACTATCAAACATAACATTTCCAAACAATTATTTACAGAAACTTGTTTTATCATAAGCACTAATCAGGTTTGATATCCCCTAGATTTAATATAGAGTTTTCAAATCAGACAAAGTAAAACAACTAAACTAAGCAAAATCCAATGCATCCAATGCTAATCCTCATCCTGCCACATATGTTAAAATAAAACGTCAATACAATTAAGTAAAGGTGAGCATACGAGTTTTGCATACAATATAGATATAAAAGTGTTTAGCATACACCGCATGACATACGTAATAGTTGTGAATGATGTAACTACTTAGATTCATGCAAACAAACAAACCGCGATTATTCGAGGCATGCGAACAAGCGTTCACATCCTAAAATAGAAAATAAATGCGAAATAAAAATGAGAGCCTTAACAACCCCGGGCCTCAGGGTGGCGGGTCAACAGTATACTATCATGTTAAGGGTGGCGTACAAGCAATCAAGTAATACATACAATTCAGCAATTTCACGTAAAGTCATGTATAAGCGGGATGTCGAATAAGCATTTGATTTGTGTGTTGTGATTTGATATAGGGACATATGTGACACCCAAAAGTGCGTTTAAGCGAAAAAGGGTTCAAGTATACTCAATGTTAGTGCGTTTTAGGAGAGATTCGGGATCTGAGAAGAGTCGGGGAGCGCGCCGGATCAGCCTGTAAGCAACAGAAGTGCATCAGTCTTCCGAATTGCTGAAACGGTTAAGTTTGGATTGGGCAGAGGGCAAGTTCGAGCAAACTTGTGAGGAATTGTTGTGTCTTGAGACAAGTTGGTCGAACTTATATAAGGTGTTAACAGAGTCTGCAAGTTCGGTCGAACTTGTGAAGTTTCCTGAGAAACTTGACAAGGTTTTTGACTCAAGTTCGGCCGAACTTGACCCAGAGGGTGCAAGTTCGAGCGAACTTGACTGTTGAGCTGCACAAAATCAGTTAAATCTCGAGCGAACTTGGTGTTTTCGGCATCCAAATCGTGCGTTTTTGCGTCGTTTGCTGAGGAAATCGAGTGTCCATCCCTCCAAGCTTAAGCTACTGAGTAAAACTTAGGCTGGAGAGATCTTTTGGAATGAACTTAGCCATTTTACAGAAACTCGGGCTAATCCGGGCAAACTTTAAAGTTCGTACGGGTTAGTCCAGCTTGTGTAAAGTGACGATTTCATTCTTGTGCTTCCGGATCTAAGATCTAGCTCGACAACGCCTTGTTCCACTTCAAAGTGAACAAAACATACGTCGTTTAGTCTGAATATTGTGTAAAAAACGATGTTTTAAAGGTTTTACTCAGATCTAAGAGTAGATCTGAGGAAAAACAGAAGTTTTGTATAAAAAGATGAAGTTTTCGTAAAACAGAAGAGATTTGATGAAAACGAAGGCAAAGCCTTGTGCAAAATCGTTTTAAATCGTTATTGAATATCTTTGTAGTTGAAATCGGGTTGAACCTTACTTAGAAAACAAAGGGTTTCGGGTTTTGAGAGCTCTAGGCAAAGTTGCAGCAAGTTCAAATGAGAGAATGGGGCTAAGTATTTATAGGTGAAGGCAAAATGAGAGCTGGTGGGAGTCAAGTTCGGCCGAACTTGTACATATTTGTACAAGTTCGAGCGGACTTGTAAGATATTCAGGAGATGCAAGTCAAGTTCGGCCGAACTTGCTGATTCTGTGAAGAATCAAGGCAAGTTCAAGCGAACTTGTGGGAAAATGGAGAAGTTTGTGTTGACCAGTCAAGTTCGGCCGAACTTGGGGTCACCCAAGTTCGAGCGAACTTGTCCAGAAACTCAGATTTTCTTTGTTTTTCGTCCATTTATCGATTGTTCGGTGATTCGGTTCGTATTAGAGAGTTATATTTAGCGTTATAAGTGATGTAATAGTGCGATTTAGCGATTCGAATATGCGAGAGCGATGCGATAGCGAGTGTAATTATAATCATAAACACACATAACACATAAATAACATAAAACCATATAATTAACTGCAATTTGCGATGCGATGCGATGCACAAAGTGTTTATTAAACAATAACACAACTCGGCTCGTATACTAGCATAATTAGTTGTAATTGCGATTAGATTAGCGATGCGTTTAATAAGTGATTAGATGTGATATAACTGTAATTCAACATAATTCAATTAACACAAACTTTTTCATAACCGAACCTCAATGGTAGTACAGAACAAAAAGAAAAAGATAACAACGAAAATTCGAGTTGTTACAACAACCCCCGAACCAATCGGGTGCCGAGTCCAAACTATAGTACTATCGTTGCTAAGTGTGGTCTGCAAGTCCTTATCATCCACACATAGCAAACAAACATTCAGCTTTCACGTATAACATGCGAGAGCGGTTAGCGTTTAAAGAGCTTAGCGTTGTGTGCAACGTGTTTTTGTTATAGAGAACGTATGTAATACCCAAAAGTGCGTTTAGGCGAAAAAAGGTTCAAGTATACTCACAGTCGGTACTCAACGAAGAAACACGAACTGTTGTGGATTGAAGGGAGCGCCGGGATCAGCCTGTAAGCGAGAACAGAAGTGCATCAGTCTTCTGAAGTGCTGAAACGGTCGAAATGCAAAAAGGCAGTAGACAACTTCGGGCAAAGTTGTAACAGGCTTCAGTTAAGCAACAACTTCGGGCGAAGTTGCACTAGTCAGGTGACAACTTCGAGCGAACTTGCCCTATTTGGTGTGAAGTTGTCTGCCTTGGTTCCAAAATCGTGTGTCTTCGCGTCGTTTGCTGAGGAAATCGAGTGTCCATCCCTCCAACCTTGAGCTACTGATCAAACCATAGGCTGGAGAGGTCTTTGAGAGCGAGTTTTAGTAATTTTACAGGAACTCGGGCTAAATCATGCGAACTTGGTAATTCGAATGAGTTAGTCCAGTTCATGCGAAGTGACTTTATCGTCCTTGTGCAGCTGGATCTGGGTTTCCGCTTGAAATAGAAGAAATTTCGAATCCATTTCAAGTTTTTCGTTGACAATGCCTCGTTCCACTATGTTGATCAAACCATAGGCTGGAGCGAAATGTCGAAGAATATGTATGTCTGGGAACAAGTTCGCCCGAACTTTCATGTGTTGACAAGTTCGCCCAAACTTGTCATATGGAGGACAAGTTCGGCTGAACTTGGCCAAGGACCATTTCGAGCGAAATTGATCTCCTATATATAGGATAGTTGTGTTTTCATTTGGAAGATTCAGAGATTTTGTATACTGGACGGCGAAGCTCTGTCCAAGTGTTTCCAGGATTTGTAACGTTTACTAATCAATGAAACAGTGATTAGACAGTAACAAACTTGTCTACAATGTCGCCTATGCAAATGATTCCACACGTTTACCTTAGGTTTGCCAAATTAGTGCCTGAACGATCCGTACAACAGACCTATACACTACTTAGTGAACGAAACACATGTCGGTTAATCCGTTTGTGGTGTAAAAATCAGTGTTTTAAAATAGATTTTCTCATATCTAACACTTAGTGAGTCGAAATCATCAAGATTTCTAGCTTGGAAAGCCAAGGCTAAGTCCAATATACCCGATTAAAGTGTAGATCTAAGCTGAAATAAGAAGTTTTACAGAAAAAGATGAAGATTTTTACAAACAAAGAAGTTTTGATGAAAACGAAGGTAACCCTTGTGTAAAATCGTAGTGGAAAACATAGTGGTTTGCATAAAACGAGTGGTTCTTACTTGGAAAAACAAAGAAATTCGGTTTTGGGAGCTCGGGAGCGAAGCTGCAGCAAGGAGAGCATGAATGGAGGTGCTGAGTATTTATAGGTGAAGGAGAAATAAAGTGGCAGCCATCAAGTTCAGACGAACTTGTCACAAGTTCGGGCAAACTTGGCCCTTTTCTCTTGGTTTGGACAAGTTTGGGCGAACTTGCCCTTTGTTCTGCCGTGGTCAACTTTCGCGCGAAGTTGTGATGCCGAACTTCGGGAGAAGTTGGCCTGGTGGTTAAGTTTTGTTCGTTATTTTTTCGTTAGGTGCTTTTTTGGCGATTCGATTTATATTAGATAGTTATGTTAAGTGTTTTAGCAAGGTGTTAAGCGTTGTGTTAATAAAATAATGTGATTTAGCGATTTTTGCGAGTAAGAGCGTTGCGATGGCAAGTACAACCATAAATCATAAAGCACACATAACACAAAAGTAACATAATGTAACATAATTAACCGCAATTTTTGTTTGCGTTGAGGGTTGCGAGTATTAAGAGATTTAAATGCGTTAAATAAGCGATATAATACGCGTTTCAAGATAATTGTAAACCATTATAATAAATCTTTAGAGTACAAACGGGTTTGAAACAGAAATAAACGGAAATAACGGAATTCGTATAACAATATGAAAGATCGGTTTGTTACACCGCCACCGTTGCCTTACGGTTTCGGCGAAACCGAAAACCAGCTCCCGTTAGTTCTTGTTATTCGTGAAGAGTTCTTGGGTGTTACAAGTTCGGGTATACAGGTTTGTAGACATGAGCCATGTAGTTGATTCAGTTTGTGAACAAAAGTCATGTAACGCTCCTCGTTTTCTGTACTTTCCATATTTAGAAAGTTGTATTCGCGTTTATATTTTTAGAAACTTGTATTCTTACTTCATTTCAATCCTTGTAATCTCGAGACTTTGATCATAATGGAAATCGTATTTTTATATCAACCTTGTTTAATCATACATGCATAATATGTAATCAGTTGCGAAATACACATTTTAATTTAAAACCGAGACATACATCGAGATTATATTTTCTCAGAATCACATTCATACATGTATCATACTTATAATATACTTGCACAAACCTTTATAGCATAAATAACCAACAATACAAGTGCAAGGACTAAAGATGAAAATTTCCATCTATCAACCACTTTCTTTAATGTCCTAATTTCCAACCACATTCATTAACTCCCAAACCGTAATCCCCACTTATGAATACAAGCCTCCACCACCTCTTAAAAAATTTCCACACATCAAATCTTCTCTCAGACTCCCAAATTTTCTGAGTGTTTTGAGCAAAGCATGAAACACTTAAGTTTTCTAAGTGAGTTTTCACTCACTTTTCTTTATTCTTCTTCTTCTTCTTCTTCTTCTTCTTCTCTTCTTCTCTCATACTTTTTGGATAACTTATAGGAAGGTTTCCCAAGTCAGCCATGAAAAACTAAGGTGGAACCTCACCACATTTGAGGTCCAAAGTAGTATAAAAATTCTGCTTTGATGTATCCTTTTATTACTTGTATATTTTACTTGAAACTTAGTGGAATCTTGTACCCACCTTGCTCTCAACTAAGCTCATAGTTGTGGGTTTGTGTTGTGGTTGATTTCCAAAAGAAATAAGGCTCAAAACCTTCATAAAGTTCTGCCCAAAAAATCCTAAGTGACTTCAAAAGTGTTGGAACCATCCAAGCTTTCAACCTTCAATGTTAAAGACTTGTGTTTTGGTGAATGTGTGAACCATGGAAGCCTTGGCTCTCTAAACTTGTTCCACTACCTCACTTATTCATACTTTAGCTTAGATTAATACACAAAGTCTCAAAACAATTTCCATTAAAGGGACAAGACTATAACACGTCCCCAAACACTTTCCATGTCTGGGATGTACGCATCTAGCTTGCTCTCTTGGTTGTTTTAAGATTTAGTAGATTATATACTTTTCATTTTTAGTTCCTACATGACCAACCGAAATCATCAAAAAAAAATTGATGGTTTTTGTGCTTTGGTAAATCATATAATGATGTTAAATTGATGGAATTCATCCTACCTCCTTGCATGACCATTTTCTTGGTTGCTTATTTTATAATTGTTTATGATGTTCTTTATAATTATAATATAATCCGTTAAACAAAAACCACAACTAACACACCTTCATTTCCTCCTTAGGGTAACTTTTGTGTTCCAACACTCAAAAATTCGTTTGACTCTTCGTGGAAACTCTATGCAAACCGTAAGTATACATGACCCCCCTTTTTATTTTATCACTTTTGGGTGAAATATATATGACATATTAAAACTCACACAAGCACTTATACGCAAATACTTTAATCATACAAGCGAATCCGACATACATGCTTTATTCTTTTATACTCTAGAAATACATACATGGTAGAAAGCCATTCTTGCAAATACTTTGTCATTAACTTCGTACAAATTATTAAATTTGAATAAATAACCAAATTAATTAAAAATTATGATTTTATATTAATTAAAAAAAATTACAATTAACTAAAGATAAAAAAACAAACTGAAAACTTAAAAAAAATTTTAAAAGACAAAAATAAAGAAAACCTGATTCTCATTTCTTTTTATTTCGATTCCACCACCGCATTATGTATCGCTTTGTCGTCCTCTAGTTCCACCATATTCTCGTCTTGTAATCCAAGACAACATCCATTGAACAATGTTCCTTCTCTTTGCTTGATGTTGACTCGACACTTTTCCTCCATTGCGGCCTTGTTGGTGTTGTCATTTAAATCGACGTTTGGAATGTTGCTTGATAAACCATCCGTCTAGCTTATGTAATTTCCCGACTCCAATGTTTTGTTCGTTTTTTAGAATGACTAGTTGTCAGGTCTTGAAGATCCATCAATGAAATTGGCACCCATTTAGAATGGGATATCGCAATCTCTCATGCCGATAAGTGGGGGAAAAGTTTTATTGTTGTACTTTTTTGTGTAGTCTTTTAGGTTCGGTTAGTTCCACCGAGTAGCTTTCCAAAATGCTCAACCGACTTCACAATGTAGTTTTACTTTGTTGTATCCAACCCTACGGTCTTTGGAAATGTAAGAAAAACTTTCATAAGGTTACCTTCTCCATCCAACTTTGTCGACTTGTCCTGTTTAATAGTTCTTTTCGTTGTGGTTGATCTTGGGGCTCTTCTTGTTCTTCTTCAAACTCTTCTTTAGGCTTTTCTTGTCTTGGTCTTCTTGTTCTTCTTGCTCTTTGCCATCCAAGCTAGTAATTTCATTACGTTTTGGTCATGGTATGGTAGGTTTTGGTAGTGGAGGCTTTGCTTCGCGATACGTTTGACAGTCAATAATTGGTTCTTCCGGAGGCAAAATGAAATCATCCGATATGACTTGGGTTGGCATGTTGGGTTGGGTGTAGTATTGGGCCGATGCGACTTAGGTTGGAAATGCGACTTAGGTTGGCATGTTGGGTTGGATGTAGTATTTGGGATATTGATTTGGAAACAGAGGAGTTGGAAGCGGTTCGTTTTGGCTAGCGTGAACCTTCATCTATATGATTTTTTTCTTTGTACTCTTTTTCTTGAACCCTTGATTTATATTTTTAGAGAATTTTAAGCTGTAGTAGAGTAGGACAAGGATGTGTGAAAAGTTTAATAGAGTTGTAAAGTTTATATATTGTGAAAAAATAGTGTTTATTTTTTGTTCTATTTTAATGGTTAACGGTCTTGTGACCATTGGGTGACGTCTCATTTTTCTCATCTAACTTGTGATGGTGAACCCGGGAATGTTCCATCATGTTATGATCACCTCATTTGTGATGGTGTTTCACGTAAGTTTGATGAACCTGTAACCTCACAACAATTCAAATTGCTCGGCGCTCGTTCGATGCTCGCTTAAAAAATGCTTGGAATTTGCTCGTTCGATTCAACTCGATTGAAAAAACGCTTGGTTCAAATCGGTTCGCTTTGTAAACGGACCGAGCACGAGCAAAGGTCGGCTCAGTTCGGATCAGTTGTCTCGATTTAATTTAAATATGCATATATATATGTGTGTGTGTGTCTATCATTTTTAATGAAATGACTAGAGACCCGCATTAACAATGTTTGGTCCAAGATCTAAATAGAGCTCATTCAAGTAATTAGAATTGAAGTCCAATACCAATAGTCCTTATCCAATACTTAATGTCCATTTGAGTAATCGAGTCAAGATTTCAAATACTGAAATGTGAAGCGTCGATCAATACTCAAGTCTCAACCCACCATTCGATTCAGAAGTACAAGACCCTAATCAACCCCCCCCCCATTAGCCATCATTATTCGATTTCTTCGTCGCCACTCGCAAAGACACCAACTCTCCAGGGTTTTGCTTTAATCAATTCATTCAATTTCAAACTTCCGATAGAACAAGGGTATGTTTCTCGGTCGACAATTTATCTTCCCGCTTAGTTAATCTCGATAGAACTAGTTGACTGTTTTTGTATTACTTGTTATTTGTTAAATTTTTACTTGTGTTCTATTGGACGAAACTACACTTTATTCTAATAACTGCACCTCCATTGTCACTTTAGTTGTTTGTTTTGCGACGCTCGATACTTGCTCGACGTTCGTTCGAAAATGCTCAGAGTGAAAGATACTCACTCGACTTTGGCTCGGTTGAAAAAACGCTCAGTTCAGTTCAATTTGGTTTGTAAACGAACCGGGCACGAGCAAAAACCTGATTGATTTGGCTCGTGAACAACCCTAACCATGAGTGCCCCCGAATAAACTAAGTATATAAGATGGATAGATTGATGTAATTTAGATCTTTTCTAGCTATGTTTTAAGGTTGTTGTGGTTTGGTGGCCCTTTGGTGTTGCTGGGGGTGGAATTTGTTTGAGGTTTAGTATAGAGTTAAATGCTTGGTTGGTCCTTGTGGTTTACAAATATTGCAGACTTGGTCATAGTGGTTTAATAATTACAAAGTTGGTCCCAGTAGTTGTATTTTTTGCACTCGTGTGGTCCTTATCACTAACATATGTTAAATTTCTCAGTTAAATATTGTTAAATGACTTAATACCCTTCATTATTTAAAAAGACCAGAAATATAATAAGTTTAATTAAAACAATATTTTAAAGCATTGTGGGTCCCAACCACTTCTTCTTCATACCCCAATCACTACCGTCCACCTACATCATCTAACCACATTCACCATCTGCAAATCATCGTCACCTCACCTCCGACCACCGGCAATCACATGAACCAGCATAGCAAGACTTTACAAGAAAAACACAAACTTAATTTACTAGAAACGAGCATGAACCCGTTCAGCTTTTACCATCATCTCATCGCCATCGGTAACCACCATCATCTCCCCTCTCATCTATCTCTCTCAGTCCACCACTATTAGCCACAAATCACCGTCAGCTATGAACCATCACCTGCCCCTTATCTTCGGTCCTTTTAACCCACCACAACTTTCCGCCGAAAACACTATCTCTCGCCTGAAATCGCCCTCGTCTCCGGCCTTACTCATAAATATACCCACCCTTGTTCACCTATTTCAGAGCTGCAACCACCACCACCATTTCTCCTCCACCACCGAACACCCACCACCATCTCACCTCCATCACCACTTAACACCACCACCACCACCATCCCCCTCCCCCTCCACCACCATCCCCCTCCACCACTAATCAATCAATCGATCACTGGAATTGAACCCTCTCTGTATTTTATGGAAGAACAACACCATCACCACCAACAAGGTAGAGACGACGATTCACATCTTCCACAATCTTTCCTCACCACACTACCTCCATTAATTTTCACCATCACATCTTATTAACATGTTACAAGAAACATTTAACAATTAGATACAAAATGGGAAAGTCAAACTCGTCTCGCTTCGCCGGAGCATAACCAGGTGTGGGAATACGAAGAAGGACGGTGGTTTGGTAAATCTGAAGTTTTTGGTGTGATAAGAGCATGATTATTAAGCAAGCGGGTGTTCCGGCTAGGTATTTGAGGATTCTTGGACCGATTTTCTCCAATTCTTCTAATATTTTGGATAATTGTTTTTATTTTACTACTGTTTTTACTATTATGTTTATTTTTTTCACTGTTAGGTGGAGGGGGGAAAATGGTGATGGTGGAGTTCATTGGTAGTGGAGGTGAGATGGTGGTGGGTGTTCGGTGTGGAGGAGAAATGGTGGTGGTGGTGGTTTAGGGTAGAAGATGAATGGTAGGTAGAGGTGTACAAATCGGTTTTTTTTCGAAAACCGGTTTCGGTTATTAACCGAACCGGTTTTTCTCATCAAAATCAAAAACCGGTTTTTTGTATTACCGGTTTTTTTACTCAAACTAATAACCGATCAACCGGTTAGGGCCGGTTTTTAACCGGTTTAACCTAAAAAAACCGGTTTTTTATAACCGGTTTCGAAGGCAAAAAACCATAACCGGTCTACAACCGGCGGTTCGGTTTCGGTTACTAACCGGTTGTAAAAAAACCGGTTTAAAAAAACAGTTTCGGTTTTTTTTTTCCGGTTTCGGTTCTAAAACCGGTTTTTTTGTACACCTCTAGTGGTAGGTTAGAAGAAAGATACTGTTTTATTTTTATTTCTGGTCTTTTTAAATAATGAAGGGTATTATAGTCACTTTACAATATTTAACTGAGAAATTTAACATATGTTATGAGAAGGACCACACAAGTACAAAAATTACAACTACTAGGACCAACTTTGTAATTATTAAACCACTAGAACCAAATCTGTAATATTTACAAACCATAAGGACCAATCAAGTATTTAACTCTTTGCTATATGTTTCATTGCCGTTCAAACAAAAAAAAGTATATGTTTGATTGAGTGGGAAAATTAAGAAGGAAAGTGCCATGTGGTGAGCTCAGAGGTCTGCACATGGCTCCCCAAATTCCCAAGCTAGGGTTTTGATTTTTCCAAGAGAATCATCAGTTGCAGAGGAAGCAACAACCACCATTCTCATTGGCACCCCATTTTTAAATCCACACACTTGATTGAAAACTGTGTGTGACCGTGTCTCAGTTCATCTCATCTTTATTACACCCAAAAGATTTCACCTTTATAACCTCAAATCACCCTCAACCCTATATTTATCTCATCCCCACCTCACAAATCTCTCAACCCATCAAAAAAATTTCAACTTTTTTCGAAATTTTTAGTTTTTACTCCTCCCCACTTCACAAATCTTTAAACCCATCACAAAAATTTCAACTTTTTTTTCAAAATCTTTAGTTTCTTTGTTTTTCTTGAATTTCATGAGTTTGAAAAACAGAGTTGCAGATCAAATGGTGATGGATTCCTCTGTTTTTTCTCTCAAAAACCCATGGATTGTTTCTTTTTTAATCCCCATTTTCACTTTTGCTTGTGGGAATTTCACTATGTTTATCATCATCACAAGTTTAATATTGTGTGGTTTTGCATATGTGTTCTTGACACACTCAAAAGTTATTCACCATGAAGATAAAGATAAAGATTCAGATCAAATCGATTCAAATCAAGAAGATAATGTTGAAATTAAAGGGTGTTTGGATGTGGGTTCACCGGAATCTTGCTCAGAAAGTGAAATAATTGATCCATTTACATGTACAACTGAAGAAGATTCCGAATTTGATGTGTGGGAATATTCCGGCGAGTCTTGCCGGAGATCCGGCGGCTCCGACGGCACAATTTCCGATGAGGAGAGCTTGATAGAGATTGAACTTTTTGGTGGAAAATATGATGGGTACAACTACAAGGGGTACAAAGATGAAGAAGAACCGAAGATAAGTCGCCGGAAAAAGTCACCGGATTCTGTTTTGTGGTGGCCGGAGATGAGTGAGGAGGAAAATATGATAGAGATTGACTTATCGGTGGGTCAATAAAGTGCTCAAGAGTTGAAAGTAAAGCATGAGTTATCAAGAGTTCATGATGACGTTTCATTGTTTTGTATTCCTTTAGGGTGTAAAAGGTTTTTGTAATCCTAAGTGGATTAGGTGTCTTTTTAACCCATGGAAAAAGGATTATATTTGTGGAATTACTAGGGTTCTTGAGGACTAATATTTTTCTTTTGATTATTGTCAATGTAATAACACATAATCTAGATTTGTTTATATTTATTATACTATGTTATGTTATGTTATATATTTTAACATTTTGGGTTTTGTTTGTTTCTCTTTATGGCAAACGCCAACGGTTGGAACATTTTCTTTTTCGAACAGGCACCAACCAGGACCGAATGAAAGGCCAGCGGACCAAATTTGGTTGGTCTTTAGTTCTAATATATTTTTTTTCTTTTGTTTTTGAGCCGCTGTGATCAGATCATTCCGTTAGGCTTATCAACCTAAGCTAAGGCCTAGGCCATTAAAAAACAAGGGTCTCTCAATTTTTCTTCTTTTCATATATTAGACTTGTTTTTGGCCCATTTAAACAACGTTTCCAGGCGAAGGATTTAGGATTTTACTCTAGGAGTCCACACTGTCCGCGCACACTTCATTCCAAAATCCAAAAGCAACGCCGCAACACACCAACCTTCGTTACTTGCGGTGCCTATGAACGAAACTTCCACTATTTATTTTTTGCATATCTAAACAAAACTTTATGGACTTTAATAGTGCTAATATGTATGTGATTTGAGACATAATATGGCCTGTGTACATGAATGTTAAAACTTGAGTCTAACATATCCACTCCATCTCATGGGACAACCCACCAAACAACATCCACATTGTCTCAAGTCACAATGGACCTACGCCCCATTTGCTAAAAGGTTCCCATCAAGTTGACATAGGCTTGATACAATCGATTGTAGTTTACTTTTTCATGACCCATTACCCGGAAACAATCATTTATTTCTTGGTAAGCAATCTAATACCCCCTTAGTAAGCAGTTCCATCCGTTAACTCCTTCAAGTTGGTGATTTGAAAAATTATACAAACCCATTGGTGATTCTAGTGACTTCAAATTATCGGAAATGATGATTATACTGTGTGTTATGAGGGACTCCCTTGGAGATTTAGTGAAAAAAAAAAAACTGAAGCCACGTGACCACACTTTTTTTCATCCTTCACACCACTACATGTTAGGGGGATTGTGTTTGGGTGACTATATACGTTTGCTTGATATATTATTTAGAATATAGTTTTTTTCAAAAGTAATACAAATACCTTAAATTATTTTCTTACTTAAATCTTCCCACAATCTACAATAAAAACTGAATAAAACTGATATTAATTAAGACCAAGAAACATTTATTGCTGATGTTGCCTTTAATCTAAATAAATGTACTTTTGTTGATTGTTCGATGTTGTGTTGTTTTTGCGAAAAACCGAACCCACTTTTTTTAGTTTTTTTTTAGGGAAAAGATAGTTCTAATAAAAAAACTTGTCAAGTTACATCAAAACTGAAGATAGACGGGCAACAAGCTGCGCCACCACCCCCTTCCGGATTGCAAACCCTAATATCCTGAAGACAAACCCCAGCCCCTGGGGATGAACAATTGTTGTGGAAATGAAAACAGTTCCACCAAAACCCCATTCCACGCCCAGACGATGCCCCACTTGTAACGTTGTCCGCGCCCCTAGTGCGAGTTACATGGCACCAACTCCCCATAACATGTGGCCTTAGAAGTAGTTAGAATCAATAGGTCTCAATTATGTAGTCTAAAAAAGAAGTTGGTGAAAATGAGTTACGGATGAAATTTGAACTAAAACCAAATTTAACTAGGGTGTCCATAGGTGTTGAATTATCACGTATAATGTTTATAGTTTGTTAAGAATTCGTAATTGTAGACTATGTATTTAAATGTGTTTTAAGGTCTAAAAAGTGCATTGGAGGTGACCAAACTTGAATTGGTTAATTTCTTACCAAACATGTTGGTTTGGATGTAATTCAATGGGTCAAAACGTCCAATTTCAGTTAAATAAGGTTAATTGAAGTTGGGTTATTATAAAGTTGGTCAGTGGAGTCAACAGAAAAAATAAATGAGTTATGCCTAATTAATGATGTACAATTGGAATGCTATAAAAGATATGGTTATTTTCTTTTAACGGTAAACAATAAGATTAAACGATTATAAGACATGTGTTACGTGAACCATAGTGTGTAACGTGGTATGAGGGGAGACAAACTTGATTGAACATTCACATTGAGGTCTAAGAATCTCAAAATGATGTTTGTAAGATTCACTTACAATAATTGACTTTAATAACTTTAGGGTAAGATGTTGAAGACGTTTATTTTTTCACAAAATGGTGTGAAATGTGTTTGGTAATATATATGTTATTGAGCATATTATTCACGAATTGACTACATGCATTTTGCTTGTCATTGTGTAATAATATATAGCTAATACATTTTTTCAAAAACAAATTTTTACACCTAAATACCACCTCTTGCACCAGCAAGGATTTAAATCCACGTCAATTTTGTGGAAGGTAAACACTATAGCACTAGACCACCAGATCATGGGTACATACTGAATATTAAATAATATATATATATATATATATATATCCTATTGTTAATATTATTGGTGTGTGTGTGGGGTTAAGCCTCCATGTGATTTAATAATTAATTGGTTGTGTGATTGGTAACAAATCTCTACAGTTTGGATTATATTAAAATCACACAGGGCTATCAATTTAGTTGGTGAATTGAGGTATGCAAATCTTACAAAGTGATTGTAAGCTTGAGTTGCACAAGATGAGGCTAATGGACCTCATGGTGATGCTTAGAAGATCTTTAATATTCTCAAGTGATGGTTGATATATATAGCCATGATGCCATTAAGCTTTTGGTACAACTATGTGAGGATTACTTGATTAACATACACACTTTATGCATTTGCATTAGTAAATTGCATTGTATATAAGTTTGGATTGTATAATGTGTTAATTTAATAAACTAACCTACTCTTAAAATCTCTTATACATTCATTTTGCAAGATTTGAACCATTCATCTCTAGAATATATGAAAGACACCTTACCACTACACCATGTCTCTTAGTTAGGGACGTAAAATGGGTTAACTGAAGGTGAAATGGAGCGAATAAAGCGTTGAAAGTGAGTTCCCTAAGAAATAGCTAAAGTGAGCGTGGTAGACAATGGAAGTGCACCCAATCGTCTAACCCACGCTGAGTTGACATCTAAGAATGGCAGGGTTAACCAACTTTGACCCTAACTGGGGTGTTTTTCTAAACTATTTTCTAAATAGTTTTTTTAGGATATGTGATTGATAGCCGATTCGAGATGACTAATCTCCCACATGAATAGATAAAATCAGACACACTCTTCTCATAAACTTTCTAATATTTTTCATTCATGTTCTAAAATACTAAACATATATACTTTTCTATTTATAGCATTACAAGATAAATAACTAACCCACTAATATACCCATGAACTAGAATATTAAAAATAATTGAAATAACAAATACATGAAAGAAACTAATGGAGTAATGGCTTCGAGGCTACTGATCCATCCATGAAAAAAACATACAACTCATGACAGAAAATAATGGGCTGTGTTACGTGGTACGTATCAACATGTTACATGTTTGGGTTATTAACTTATTATATTGTATGTATTTACTTAGCAATTATTTACCCTTTTTAAATCAAATGTTTCCTAGGTAAATCACACCGGTTGGAAGAAAGGGATTGAACAAGGGTTAGAAATTTGGATCGATTCATGTTTTGGATAAGCCGAAACTAATGATTTTTATGTGAAAAAGATGTTCCCAGTTTTTATGTGATAGGTTGTAAATTTCATGTTCAATTAATTCAATATAAAGTGTCAAATACGTTTACATGGTTTTTTCACTTTTATTTTTTCAGATCAAATGTCAAAATTGTACTATTTTCTTTCCTGCATTCTTGACACAACCACCACCCTTAATAGGGAGAAAAGATGTACAATTTTGAAATTTGATCTCAAAAGACAAAATACGACAAACCACAAGGACATAAATGACACTTAACTCTTTAATATATGTGTGGGTATATCCACACGAATCGTGTGGATATACGACTTGTTCCCTTGTAGATCATATGTTCGCAAAATGCCAGGTTGAAGTTTGTTCTCAGTTATTTGATGGTAGAAGGTTTGTAACATTTTCACAAGTATTATGATAATAGTTGCATAACCAGTCCCTTAAAGCATCCACAACGTGACTGGTGTGACCAAGTCCGAAGATCCAGACCACACCCCCACGAACCTCACTGCGATGTAGCATTCATCAGGACTCTGGCACCAGGTCCGTTTGGTGTTGGTTGATTTAAACCTCAAGCGGACAAAAGAGGGGGCCCAAAAGTAGCCGTTAAATGGTTAAATTGGGGGAGATTTTTGTAAAAGTAGAGGATAATGTGGAGTGTGGTTGTGTGAGGTGGAGTTTTGTAGAAGTTTGGTATTATGAGAAAAATAGGGGGTTTTGTAGAAGATGTTTTTAGCAACCATTTCCTCATTCCATTTTAATACACTATATATTTATCAATTTAGTTTTAGTTCAGTACACTTCTAACCCACTTGACATAGTTCATCACATTTTTTTACCCACTTGACACATTTAATATTTTGCAAGTTTGACCCTATACAGTATCTTGACTTGTTGATTATTACACTTTACTTTGATTTTCCGTATTTGATCTATTAATAAATGCACTATCTTACTGTTGCACTAAAAGATTCTGGAGGTTCAGTGTATGTAAGTTGATAAAACTGTCATGGCTCAATCTGAGACATGTGTGTTAAATGTCTTGAGTAGGTTAACATATTAGTGAATTATCGTGCGTAGGTAAATAATAATGTGTATTACCATTGGTAAGCGAACACCAACGTGAATCACCTTGGGTAGGCGAATGATAACGTCAACTACTGTAGGTAGGTGATAGTAAACATGAATCATTGTGGCCAGGTGAATAATAACGTCCTGTTTGTTCGCAAAGAGCAGTTGGTGGAACATATTCTCGCTTGTATTAATGTGCCTTTGCCGCCATGGTTTGGAGGATCTGGTACGCGCGAAACCTAAAAGCCTTTAAAGGTCAATTTCTTTGGGTTAAAAAAATTGTGGAGCTGATCAAAGAAGACGCGTTTGTTTGGCTAAGTCATAGGTCTAATATTTCATCCCATACATGGGAGAATTGGTCAATTTTCAATGTTGTAGATCTCTTGTAGCTCCGGTCGTTTTCTTTTTGTGGTTTGGCTTTCGTTTTCAGTTCCTTGCTAGGCGCTCTCTCTCTCTCTTCGCCGTTAAAAAAAACTTTGGAGATGTGAAAATAGCAAGTGACACCTTGGGTAGGTGTACACAATTTGTACCTAAAAGTGGGACCAAGATATGTAAAGTCACAATGGGTTATGGGTTATCCTGAAAGGGGCGGACCGACAACCCCTTTTAAAAATTTGCAATTGATCCACTTGAATTGAAAAACGAGAGTGAAACCACTTGAAGAGTGCTCTTGAATATTTCTTTTTTTAACCTGGAATTAATTTTCTGTTTTTCATCAAAAACCAATAAACCCATTGAAATAATTGGTTTTTTTTTAATTACAAACCTTTTTTTGAACGGCAAATTTGTATCACTGACGGATGATCATATCCATATCCACTAGGCTATAATCGAATCTATAACCAATTGATTTCTAAACCTTATCTCACCTCAAAGATACCACTAGGCTATAATGTCATGGGCTTTTCATGACTAACCTATTAACTCATTGAAGTACTTAAACCAAAAGTGAAAACAATTAAATTGATTTTTCAATCTAGTTAATTTACCTTTCAAGTCGGTCCATATAGAAAAGAGTAAACTGTCAAAATAGTCCCTGAGGTTTGGTCACTTTTGTCATTTTAGTCCAAAATTTAAGCCTTTTGAATCTGGGTCCCTGTGTTTCAACTTTGTTGCCATTTTCATCCAAAATCAAAATCTTGTCAAATTTTTCAGTTAACATCCAATTTTTTTTGTCTTTTTCCTCTATTTTAATGAAAGACAAAATGGTCAGATTTTTTAAATTTGTTATAATAAAACGTTAGAAGACCATTTTGCTCTTCATTAAAAGGGATGGAAAAGACAAAAAACTGGATGTTCACTAAAAAATCTAACCACGTTTTTGATTTTGGATGAAAATGACAACAAAATTGAAACCACAGATACTCATATTCTAAAGATTTGAGTTTTGAACTAAAGTGAAAAAAAGTGACCAAACCTCATAGACGATGAGTTTACTCTTTAGAAAAAGTTGTAGACCTTTTAAATTGTTTATTTGTTTTAAAGATAGAGTGCAAAGACGATGATATTGGGCCGGTAGTTTGAGTAATATTATTGGGCTGGTACTTTCGTTTTGATTTGGGTACTATAATAATATATAGTGATGTTTTAATTTTAGTTTTTATAATTTTACTTTTAGTTATTAACTTTTAGAATTGGGTACTATATAATACATAGTGATGTTTTAATTTTAGTTTTTATAATTTTACTTTTAGTTATTAACTAGATTATTGGTCACGTAAACACGCGGTTTCACAAATAATTTTACTCTTATTGAAGTTTGGTTTAGTTTCGTTAGTCCAAGGCTTTCACTGAATTTCTCACCCATTGTTGAGGTGACTACCCATTTTTTTTGGTTCCTACACCAATGTCGGTAACGAACCGAATCCAAAAAAATCAAGCAAATCAGATCTTTGTTTTAGGCAACAAATTTGTAGTGTACTAGGGCTACAAAGGTGTATAATTTAGCAACTTATGTTCAGTTTTGTGTTGATGTTAGATGATTCTTGATAGATCAATTATATATAGTTTATTTTTGTTAGATATGTTCATGTGTTTTTTATTTCTCAACTCCATATGTGTTTTTTTTATCTGTCAAATTTGTGTTTCTAAAAAACTTGTGATCATTTAATATTTTATCATTTAGTATGTTTAACATATGTTCATGATTAGGATGAATATATTTTCTCTTTTTAATATTTCATATATAGATTTTAAGTACATTGAAATATGGTTTAAATGGGTTTCTATTGGTGAGCTGTGGAGGTAATTTAATCTGCTGTAGACATCCTATTACACAATATTTAAACTTTAAATCATTTTTCTTTGTTAACTAGCACCTAATAACTAAATAATATACATATATGTGGCTTGTGACCTTTTTTAACCCAAAATAAAATGTTATGAGGTGTGGGATTAGTAGAAACTGTACTTTCTACATTAATAATAAAATTGATTGTATAACTATTTGTTTTTGTATTCTATGGTTTTCTTTATATGACTCATTCTCTGAAAAATGAGGTATTTTGTATCTAATGGTTAAATGGGCCACCTAAATTATATAGTTAAAAAGGAACAGGTCAAATGGATTGACCGGGTCTAAAGTCCTAAATAGATGGATTGATATTGGTTTCGGATTTTGTTATAACTAGTATTAAGCCCCATCGTGTTGCGGTGGGGCGTAAAACTATGTCAAATGGTACCAATGTCACACCACCATCAGCAATCAGTGACATTGAAGTTGTGCATGTTAATGCGAAGAAATTAGACCGTAACGTAAAACATAGAAAATAATGACGAAGTCGACTTAGTACTCGCGCGTTGCGACGAACCTGTCAAACGGGAAAAAATAGACAACGTAAAAATGTTGAACCAAGCGTAAAACGAAGCGTAAAAACATTGAACCACACACGCACGTTCGCCATGTTAACTCGCAAAATCCAAAACGAAGCATAAAACAAAATTTTGAGAAAGATGAAAAATATAGGGGATCAAAGTTTAAGGTAAAAAGTTTGCGAGGTTAAACTGCAAAAGATAAAAACTTTTGGGTTAAAGTGAAAAATCAAATAATTTTGGGTTAATAGTGTATTATCAACAATTTTTTTGAAAACCACCCTATGCCTTGTGTACAACTATCAGTCTATCAATGCATAAACATGTTGAAAATTTATAAATATAAATATTTATCACTATTTTTTTAGTTTATTAAAAAAACATTGAACCACACACGCACGTTGCGCCATGTTAACTCGCAAAATCTAAAACGAAGCATAAAACAAAAATTTTGCGAAATATGAAAAATATAGGAGATCAAAGTTTAAGGTAAAAAGTATATGAGGTTAAACTGCAAAAGATAAAAACTTTTGGGTTAAAATGAAAAATCAAATAATTTTGGGTTAATAGGGTAATATCAACAATTTTTTTGAAAACCACCCTATGCCTTGTGTACAACTATCAATGCATAAACATGTTGAAAATTTATAATATATAAATATTTATCACTATTTTTTTAGTTTATTAAATATGGATTGACCATAATACCCTCGCATGCCAAGAACGTGTGTGAAGTTAAAACCAAAATTTAATCAAGTTAGGGCTAAAGGACACTGCCCGATAGAAGATAGTAACTTAAAGGACATCAAATGTAGTTTCCGTAGTTAAAGGACAATGTCTGCAACTTCGTTAAAACTTAAATGACGTAAAATGAAATTTAGTCATTAGCTTAACGAATGTGAGTATGTCATGCTACACATTAAACAATTTCCAGTGTTTTAGACTTTAGTCATCTTTAAACAATATTATAGTTCTGTGGAACGTATAAAAGAAACTTTTAATACATAATCAAATTTAAACAAAGAACCATTAAAATCGTGTTAACATTTATATGCACTATTGAGTTGATATATCACAAAATATGTATGTAAACACACAATGATTCATAATTATGATTGCTTTTGATTCGTCATAACTGGATAAACTCATAATTGTTCTTGTGCTTCATGTTTCTTAAACATAGCATTATTTAAAAACATACACTTCTTATCTTACACTTCTTTTCTAACCAAGCAAAAGCAGAGTCCGTCTGAACAAAACGGTACGCAATCATAAACTGGGTCGTATTTGCTAACATCGGTGACACTAGAGACACTAGTTGAAGCCACATTTTGAGTTTCCGATGCAATGACAAGCATTAAACTACAACTGCAGAGCATGAGTGCAAGGAAGAAAAAAACTTTGAACAAAACACTCACCATAACTTATTTTGAAATGTGTTTATGTTGTGAAGATGCATCTGAACGACTTTCTGTGCTATATTTATAGTGATTTAATGAGATTTAGAAAATTAATTTTGATATTTGCAATTCTTATAAAAGTACGTGGTTGGTGCAATTATTATTATTTCATAATACGATACAATATGATACAATACAATAATATAACAAAATATGATACAATCATAATATGATACTAGTATTCAAACCCGTGACAAGGGTTGATATCGGAAAAATATATAAATAATAAATTGGGTTATTGGATTTTAATAATCCTAAGTTTTACCTATTGGCCGATAATAATCTCATAGAAAATTCCCTCCAACAATCCCAATGTCACACCTCAACCGATGGCGAAAACATCGGGATGTGACGAAAACGAGATTGTTCATTGCTCACAACATTAATAAGTGACAATAATTAATTAAACCATATTTCATTTCATAAAAATTGTCAAATACATCAATGTAACAAAACAAAGAAACAACATAACATTTGCAAAGTCATAATAAAACTGATACATCAACATTAAACCTAACGTCTAATTTGTGTGTATCTAGTCCTTGCTATATTGTTTTCATAGCATCATTTCCTTCAACATGTAACATGTTTTAAAATAATGTCAATGCGAAAGCAAAGGCAAGTACACAACTTTAGGCATAGCATACGTATACGAATAAGTTTAAACAATCCTCATGGCAACCAAATCTATACAAGAGCAATATCAAGGTATGCAATACTAATAATCAAACCCTTAACGCAATCACGATGTTTTAACATGACCTCACGAATAACACGATGGAGGTGGATGCGTGAATTCCTATAGCGCTAAGCATGTCAAACGAAGGCTAAAAATAGTTAATGACTAAAGCATAGCATAACGAATATCCATGACAAGCATCAAGTATAAGATTCAAGTATTCATGTGTATAAGATTGTTTGTACGTTTCATAGAGTTTAAGTGTTCGTGATTTTTGTATATGGAAACATGTTACACCCAAAAGTGTTATAAACAAAAGTGGGTCGAGTGTACTCACGGTTTGTTAGTCTTTTCTACACTTGACAATCCGTGAAGACGTTGGTTCGAGGATGACGCCGAATTATCCTACAAGAGAAAACGAGGCGTATGAGTATAGAGTTTAAACGAGAGATGAGGAGTATTCGAGCATGATTAAAAATAAGTTTGATAAAGTATTATGATACGAAAGTATACACTAAGATGTAACACTTGTTCTTGACACTATAGTAACTCTTACGAGTTGGATGTGATTTCATAGGTTCGGGAGCTTTTAGAATCGTGACAAGGAATTACATACTTTAGCCTTAAACTTAATAACTTGATAGGTGATTATAAGGTCATTATCAAGGTTTCGGTTTTAGGTTTATAATATAGTTCTATATAATTATATAATCATGTAGGAGGTGGGAGGATGAACCGTCCACTTTGGAACCTCTTAGTATCGTGTAAGTCAAGTAGGAGGTGGGAGGATTAACCATCCACTTTGGACCTCATATGATTGTTCACCACTTCACAAGTTATCAAAAGGTAACAAGGAGGGTCTTAGAACAAAATAATAAGATACAAGAATGTAAATGACATGAATGTAAAGGTGACATCTAGATACCAAGTAGCCAAGTATAAGACAACCCGGCGAGCACACAAGGACAATCGTCAACGGCTTTGCGGGGTTGTGACACTTTAGGTCTAGCAAACTAGCTTGGGATCTTGATGAAAATCATCAAGTGATGTGTGGTCTCAAGTTAGGAAAGCCTAAGCTTCCTTGGTGGACACACATGAACAAGTCTTAAGCTTGCATCACTTGTGAGCTAAAAGCTCTTATGAAAACAGAAAGTTTATGAGGATAAATCCTCTAAATTTGAATGTCACACCCTTGTTTTTAAGCACACTTAATCATAGACTTGATTAGTGGCATAAGGACATAGGAATGTATGAAGAAAACGTAAGTTTTCTTCCAAAACATGAAGATTAAAAAAATTAAAAATGAGCAGAATTTTTGGTGCACTTTAGACCTCAAAAATGGTGAGGTTTCACCTTAGTTTGCCCAAGAAACTTGTGAGAACCTTTCTAGAGGTTATACAAGTGTTGTAGAAGAAGAAACAAGAAGAAAATTGAAGTGGAAGTGAGTTAAAACTCACTTTTTATGGCTGAAACTCTAAAAAACATGGCTGAAACTCAGCTGAGTTTGGGAGAGTTTTTGAAGTGTTTGGAGGCTTGCAAAAGTGGAAAAAGGAATGGGGAAGTGTTTATTATATAGGAAAGGGATTAGGGTTTAAGTGGGTTGGGCTTTCGACAAGAATTGGGGGAGTTTAGACTTGAAACAAGTCCACTAAACTCAGGCTGAAGCTGAATAATAGGACTGCCATTTTTTATTTTTTTAATATTTTTGTTATTTAATGTTATATATTAGGTTAATAGATGTTATCTATTACATACATAACATGTATTATCGTGTGACAAGTTATTTCAGGAGTATGAACCTCATAAGTTAGAGTCCTATTAGCGAAAAGAGCGGGTTTTAAAGTTTTAAAGTTCCTAAGATGGTAACAAGTGTAGATTTCATAATTATAGTTTTTTTTGCGATCGAATAATCAAATGTCTCGTGTGAATGAAGCGTGTACGAATTACGAATACACGATAAGGATTTACGATTTAATTCGTGTTAGAAGTTATGTAATGAATGTATGCACAAGTATAAAATGAATATGATGGAGTATGAATATCACGTTTAAGCCTTGAATTGGTATAATCATCACGTTGCAAGCTTGTCATACGATTACGAGTATCATTGAATATGTTCCATGTGTATGCATAAGTATTGGTATAAAATGGTTTGAAATAAGCAATAAATAAAATACGAGTTTTCATTATGATTCAAGTCTCGGTTTACAACGATTACAACGAAAGACGATACAAGATACAATGCTTTCCAAAAATAGAAATACAATACGAGCTTGCTATAAATAGAAAGCATGGAAACGCGAGGCATTACAACCAACTTGTAAGAATTTGACTCTCATCGATCCTTTGCTAACTGAGTTACAACTCAGTTAGTTTTTTGTTGACGTAGCTGATGATGTGGACACAACTTTGTTATTTGTTGACTTGGCTGCTTATGTGGCACAATCACCACTTCCACCTCCACCTCCTATTCCACCACTACCCACTCCACTCCCCTCCAGCACCACCACCTCCTCCTCTACCACCACCATCATCTCTTCCAGCCACCACCATCACCCACCACCATCACCTCCGACCACCACCATCCATCATTTGCCACCACTAATTCACCGCCAGAAAAACACTATCACCTCCATCATCTGCCACCAGAAACCTCCATCACCATCACCACCTCCATTACATCATTTTTAAACTTTATCACTGATTCCTAATGAATTCTTCAATCCATTCATGAATTCCTTAAAACCCAATTCACTCAACTAATGAACCAAACCAAATAACCGTGAACCCACTGGATTAGAAGCAATTCCATCAGCATGTTCTTTCTAATACAAATAACCCATTGTCAAAATAAAGCTTTTATCAGTAAAAACCTGTTGAATTCCTATAAATTTAAAGTTACATGAAGAAACATTAGATTCATGATATCCACAATATATTATAGAATAACAAGAACCGAGTTGAGCTGAAGCAAAACCATGTGAATCGGGTTGCCAGAATCCATGGGTGGTTCACAGTCATTCGGGTTAATTCATTGGTTGAGTGAATCAAGTTATAAAGAATCCATGGTGGATTAAGAATTCATCAATAGAAGTTAATGGAAAAGTTTAAAGATGATGGCGTGGACGTGGTGATGGTGACAGAGGTTTTCGGTGGCAAATGATGGAGGTGGTCGGAGGTGATAGTGTTTTTTCCGAAGGTGAATTGGTGGTAGTAGACGTGGCGATGGAGGTGGAGGTGGTCGGAGGTGATGGTGGTAGATGATGGTGGTGGCTGGAGGAGGAAGAGGAGGTGGTGGAAGTGGAGGTGGTGATGGTGCCACATAAGCAGCCAAGTCAACAATTAACAAAGTTGTGTCCACATCATCAGCACATAAGCAAAAAACTAACTGGGTTATAACCCAGTTAGCAAAGGATCAATAGGAGCCAAATTTTTACAAGTTGAGATTGTTGTAGGGATTTTTTTAACTTGGGATTATTATTGGCCAAAGGTGAAACTTAGGATTATTAAAATCCAATAACCCTAATAAATTAGCGTATAATAATTATCAGTGAATTGAATTAAGTTATTACATTTAATTTAACAGTGAAACAAAATAAAATGTTATATTTTTATCTATCCAAATACAATTTTCAAAGTTTTTACTTCTACTTCTGTTTTGAGTCACTACAATCCATCTTATTATATATATGCCTATTAAACACTAACGCTAAACTTAGTTGTACTATGCCTAAAACATGTTTAGTTTTAGTTTTTTATTGTTATGTAAGGTAACTTTATCCAAATATTAAAAAATGAATTTAGTAATAAAATTTCTAATAAATACGTTGTAGTTTGTATTTTTGTGTGATAGGCGATTATATTGATATCGACTATCAAAGTAGCGTTGTCTTATGCATAATCTCAAAGTATTATTATAGTGTATAAAAAGATAACATTTTGAACCTGACAATCAAAAAACGAAAAGAGTCCTTAAAAAATCATTATACATATAATTATAATAATATAATACAAAAATCACATTAATCTTACACAACCTCTTTTTTGTTAAAAAAATAATAATAAAACTTGTTTTTTAAATATAACTCAATATTTGCATTGATTAATTTAATATCTGCAAAATACTTGATAGTGTTATCACTTAACGAATATGGGTATGTAATGTGTATACAAATTAAAAAAAAAAAACCCTTTGAACAATTTTAGAGTTTCAATCACACGTAGAGTGGAATTCTTAGAAGCAAAAAACTTTTAATTATACAACCAAATTTTCAAAAGAGAACCATTCAAATCATATTGGCATTTGAGTGGGTATTGAGATTTGATATAACGGAAGACAAAAAGATGGTTAAGTATACGTGTTGCTACAACAAATATAAGACCAAGGATAGTGGATGGACTGGTTAAGCTAAAAAGGCTTCAAGGGTTCCGATCAACCTAACGCAGGTCGTGGGGTCCCCCTACGTTTGCAAGACCTAGAGAGAGGTTCACTAGTTTTGTTGTTGTTCACTTAGAATCCAAGACCGAAGAGAATTTAGTCTAGGATGTTGATGCTTGTGAAGTTGTGTTATTTGAAGTGAAGAGTAGGAACATGCATAGAGCAAGTTCTCAAGGAAGAAGAGAAGATCAAAGAGTGTGTGTTAACTCAGCTGATCTGGTGTGTCTTGCATGGATGTATGTTGCCATCTTATATAGGAAAAGGTTCTGCCCAAAAGGGAAACATGTGACTAATGAACCTTAGCTGCAGTAGGGGACTTGCCCATTTTGAGGGTTGAAGGCTTTTGACCTGCGGATAAAAGGATGCTCTCTGTGCACATGTTCTCTTTTCGGTTGTGGGAGACTTTGACAAGCAATCAGTGAGTTGATGTTTTACTGTTCACATGCTTTTTGCTGTTCACATGTGTTCACCTGAGTTGGCGGGTTACGAACCTTTAGCCCTTTAACCTTTCAAGCATTAATGTGTAAAATCCATTTTATTGAGGCTTGAGCTACCCCCGTCATCAGCCCCCTAAGTCAGAGGTTTTTGGGAAGTAAGCTCAAATACTTCTGACTTTTACACATTATTTTTATTGCTTAAAGGTTTCAAGGCTTGAAGGCCTGAAAGGTTCGGAGCAGTTGAGATTTTTGAAATTTGAAAACTGAAAAGACAGTTGATGTGACTAGCGGCGGTTTTTGCAGAGGGCAGTTCCCAATTTACTGTTGTGCAATTATTTCGCCTCTTGGCTTTTTATTTTTCATTTTTCCTTAGAGATAAACACAATCTTCAACAATTTCTCCCAAGTTTTCTTCCATATCCTTATTTCCTTCCAGGTTAGTGTTATTTTTCGTTTTTTGCTTTCTATCGATTATTTCCGATGGGTGCTCGTAAGGACTTGGCCGTGAGTTTTTCTCGGTTAACTCAAGAGGAAGTCGAATCGTTTTGTCTTGAATGGGGTACAGGGTTAAAGTTTAAACCAGTTGCTCCGGGGATGGATGTTCCGATTGATCGGTGTCCGGTCGGTTCAATCGCTCTTTATTGTCGTCATTTCGAATTCTCTAATCTCCGTCCATCCGTTTTCTATCTTTGTTGTGAACGTTTTAGAGTATTATCGTATATCTTTTGGTCAGATACATCCGTTGGGGCTTGCTAGGGTTTTACACTTTGAAGTTTTGTGTACGCATTAGGGTATGACCCTTCGTTGTTGTCGTTTCGCCGTTTCTTTCTTTTAGCAAAAAAAACGGTGACTGGTATACCTTTGAGACCACTCAGATTGATACTTATTTGATATTCTCTACGGTTTACAACTCTTGGTTCTTGGAAAGATCGATTTTTCTTTGTTTCTGAATCGATTGTTCTGTTTAAATTTGTTTGGAGGCAACCTGATGCCGTTTTGAATGAACTTGAACATTCTGATTCAGAGTTGAATAGTGTGTTTTTGAAATCTATTAGAGAATTTCCTTCGAGGCTTCGCCCTTTTCCCGAACATCTTTGGTGTTGTTAGGAATTAGCAAGTTATGGGATAAGCCGGATCGTGATCCTGTGCTTATAAGAAATGATCAATGTATGCGTTTTCTTTGTTTTGCATTATTACATTCATGTTGCTTGTTTACTTATACTTTTCATTTGGTTTTGTAGTTATGTCTGCACTAGACTTTGTGAAGAGTGATGATACCTCAGATGTCGTGTTTGGGGATGCCGAAGCTACGCCTGGCAAAGATGCTGTTGCTAGGGGGTCAGAACATCGGTTCGAGGGTTCCGGCTATGTGAATGTGCCAAATGTTAAGGGTTTTACCAAGGCTGCTGCTCCTAAGGTGTCCATTCGTCGTTCAAATCGGGGTTTGCTGAAACCTTCCGGTACATCATCTTCTCCAGAGCATGTGGACCTTAGCGATGATGTTGAGACTGCTGTGGACCAAAGTCTTAGTGAAAATGTGGAGAAGGAGCAGGAGTTGGTGGTTGCTAAGAAGAAGAAGTCTCCTGGTAAGAAGGTTGTGGTGCCCTCGATTCAGGGGTCGTCAAGGAGAGTTACCGAAGGTTCAAATGGTGATGAGGTTTATGTCCCCAACTGGAGTGTCAAGGTTGGAGACAGTTTCAAGGATCCTGATGTTTGTGCTGATGCCCTAGCCAATTTCGCCCCTCCTGGAGTTCGTGGATCCATTTCTGATATGGAGGGTGATGCCATGCTTTCCAGGTTGATCCTTAGTTCCTGCAATCTTTCTGCCCTTTTAGCTGAGGGTGTTACTCGTTTTAGGAAAGGGATGCAGGAATATGTTGAATTTTCGAAGAAGAAGGATCAAATGAAATCTTCGATGGCTGCTATGAGGAAGGATATTGATGGGTTTGCAAAGAAGGAAGAGGCTTGGGTTAAAGAAGGTTGGTGAGCTTACCCAAAGACACGAGATTGAGGTTGGGGATTTGAAGAAGAGGATGGAAGCTGACAAGCTTCAACTGAAGGCTGAGAGGGAAGCCTTAGAGGTTCAAAAGAAAGCTTTGCTGAGGAGAATGAAGGCTTAAAGGCTTCCGTGGTTCAGGCTACTAGCAACATCCAATGGCTCATTAAGCATGGTTTCCAACAGGTTGTCACTTATCTCCTTCACTCTTCTGAGTTTAATTCGGCCCTTAGTGACGTTTATACAAAGCTGTTGAATTATGGGAAGCACTTGGGTTTGATTGCTGGTTTTAAACTCCATGAGTCGGGTCAAGCTTTGGAACAATCTCCTCTATTTCGCCCTGGGGCCTCAGAGATTTTTAAAGAATTTGTTCAAGCTATGGAGAGGCTAACTTATCCTTATGTGGATGAGGTTTCTTCCTGCTTTGGTAAACCTATTTCTGTCTTGCAGGGATTGAAACCTCCTGGGCTTAATGAGAAGGTTTGTTCAGAGTTGCTTGAATCTGTGTCCAAGAAGCGTTCCCGTTCAGGATATAGTGAGGAAACTTTGTCTGGTGATGCTGATGGGTCTAATGCGGCAAGCCTTGAAGGTTCAGCCGTTGTTGGTGGTGATAACCAAAAGCAAAGAAGGTGAAGAAGGCGAAGAAGGGTAAGGGTGATGGATCTGTGGTTTCCAAACCTTCTTCTGATGTTTGAACAATTCATTCGTAGCTATCTTAGCACTTTAAACGATGTTATGTTATCATGTTTTTGAACAATGTAGGTTTTGCAGAAACCCTTAAGGTTTCTGTTTTATGGTTGTAGTTGGCCTTGATGGCCGTTTGAACAATTTGATGGGAGCCCCTGTGGTTTCCTTATTAGCCTTGGTGGTTGTATGAACAATATTTAGGTTATGGCCCTTAAGGCCTTTTATGGTTATGCATCGTTTCACTTGATGTTTTGTACCTTTGTTATTCATCTTTTAATGATACTTGTCTTGTTTGTTTGATGTGTCTGTTTATCTAATTTTCCTTAAGAAGTTTTAGTGCTGCAGTCACTTTAGCTTCAAGGCTTTATTAGGTAAAGAGCACATGTTTTCTATCCTTTATATCACTACTTAGTGTATGTGTATTTCATAAACTTTCTTCTAAAGTTTAAGGAACAGTTGATGTAGGCTGTTCAGACCCGACTATGAGACTAGTCTGTTGAAAAAAAATTCTAAGTCTCATGGAGTTGATATGATATAGGAACTCACCCCTTATATAGGTTTATTCAACCCTTGAACCTATTGAGCGATGTGGCCTAGGAGCTCATCCCCTTACATGGCCCTTGCCATAGAGTTTTTTGCTAGGTTCTCAAATTTAGGATAGTAAAGACAAGTTATGATAAAAGCTTCATCATTCATTCAAGAGGTTTTTTGTTTACAAAAGGGGAACTCTAACAACTCTTGAGATACATTCTACATTTTTTTACTAAACATGGAACCTTTTAAGGGTTTTTCCGTTCCGGTGTCTGGGAAGCTTTTTGCCTTCTGCGTCAGCCAATTTGTAGGATCCACCCCTGTGGGTTTCAAGGATTGTGTATGGCCCTTCCCATTTTGGGCCAAGTTTTCCTTGGTTTTCTTTCTTGCTGGCCTCGTTGTTTTAGAGTACAAGATCTCCTGGCCTGAAACGTTCGTGTTTCACCCTTGCATTGTAATATGCTTCCATTTTTTGCTTGTATTTAGCTTCTTTTATGGCAGCTTGATCGCAAATTTCTTCAAGGAGTTGCAAGTTCAACATGGTCTCATTGTTGTTTGATTCGAGATCCGTGTTGAGTGTTCTTTGAGTCACAACTCCAATTTCTGCTGGGATTACAGCTTTCGATCCGAACACTAGGCTGTATGGTGTTCTTGTCACACCTCAACCGATGGCGGAATCATCAGGGAGTGGCACTAGGTGACCAGATTATCTCGTGAGAATTCCATAACAATCATTTAACAATATCATTCAAACATTAACGTCCCATACCATTAACATAACATTTTAAACAATCATTACAGAATCTAAGTTCTCCCAAAAAACAACAAGGTTCGATATCCCCTAGATTTATTACACTTGGAAACTAAACAAAATAAAGTCAAAACAAAACTACGCTAAGCAACATCCAAGGCATCCAAGCTATAAATCCTCAACCTATTACATACTTAAAATACAAGTCAATACAATTAAGTAAAGGTGAGTATACGAGTTTGAATAATACTAGCATAGTCGAGAAAGCGTTGCGAAACAATCTAATTACATGTCATGATACACAAAAACACTTAACATAACATAGGCTCATTTCTCATGCTAACTACCGTGAGAAGGCTTGTGCGTCCATCCTAACTAGACCCGGTCGGGTGTAAGCCACACTATAGTACCATACTAGCTAAGGAGACAAGTTAACGAAAATAAGTCCTAGTCACATGTTTCTAGTATCACGTATTGAGCATATACATTCAGATTATTCGCGTGTGATAAACAGTTTTGATTTGTGATGTGATTTTAATATAGGAACGTATGTAACACCCAAAAAGTGCGTTAAAGCGAAAATGGGTCAAGTATACTCACTGTGGGTGCGTTTAGGTAAGATTAGAGATCTGAGAAGAGTCGAGAAGAGCGCCGGATCAGCCTGCATACACGAACGGAAGTGCATCAGTTTCTGAAAAGCTGAAACGGTTAAGTCTTGGGTAGGGCAGTAGCGAAGTTCGGGCAAACTTGTGTGTAAACACACATGTTCGAGCGAACTTGTGTAATTCTGGTGAGTTATGAGCCAAGTTCGGTCGAACTTGATGAGATTCTTAAGAATCTTGTCAAGTTCGGGCGAACTTGTGGAGAATCCTTACTGAGGAGACAAGTTCGGGTGAACTTGTATAGTTTCCTAAGAAACTATGCAAGTTCGGCGAACTTGAAAGAAAACTTGGTGAAAAGTACCCAAGTTCGGTCGAACTTGACCCATTTGGGTACAAGTTCGGTCGAACTTGACTTGGGGAAACTGGTGATTCTCGAGCGAACTTGATGTTTTCAGGTCCAAAATCTTGCGTTTTCGCGTCGTTTGCTGAGGAAAATCGGTGTTCATCCCTCCAACCCTGTGCTACTGAGCAAACTTAGGTCGGGAGGCCTTTTAGAGCTGTTTTAGCCGTTTTACAAAAGCGTGGGCTAATCCGGGCGAACTCGAGGTTCGTTCAGATTAGTCCGGCTTGTGTAAACCAACATAAACGTCCTTGTGATTCCAGATCTGGGATCTTGAATGATAGATGCTTCGTTTCATATCAGAAAATGAACAAAACATCCTCAAAAGTCCGTATTTTGTTGTCAAAATCGATATTTATCAAAGGTTTTCTCAGATCTAGAACATACAAGCCGAGATCTTGCAGATCTCGTGTTTGGGAAGCCTCTGCTAACACCAAACGAACTCGTATTGTGTAGATCTAAGTTAAAAATAGAAGTTTTGAAGAAAAGATGAAGATTTTCGTAAAAGAATGGGTTTTTGATGAAAACGAAGGTAGATCCTTGTGCAAGATCGTTGTAAACTTTTGTTGGTTGTTGATAAACGTTGTTGCAGTCGAAATCGGGTTGATTCTTACTTAGAACATGAAGGTTTCGGGTTTTGAGAGCTCTGGGCGAACTTGGTCAGCAAGGGGAGCATGAATGAGGAGCATGGGTATTTATAGGTGAGGCAAGGATCTCAAGAGCTAACAACAAGTTCGACCGAATGCAGGGTTCATGCAAGTTCGGGACATGATAGATTTCAAGGGAAATATAGACAATTCGGCCGAACTTGTACATTTCGTACAAGTTCGTGCAAACTTGAAGGAAACAAGGGAGTCCTGGTTATCAGGCAAGTTCGGGCGAACTTGTGGTAGTCAAGTTCGGCCGAACTTGGCCAGGTGACCAAGTTTCGTTTGTCGATTCGTGTTAAGGGTTTGTTTGGTTATTCGGTTCGCATTAGATAGTTATATTAAACGTTAAATTAAAGCGTTAAGCGTTATAAATTGACATAATAGTGCGATTTAGCGATTCGAGAGTGCGAAAGCGATGCGATAGCGATTGCAATTATAACCACCAACACACATAACACATAAATAACATAAAACCACATAATTAACTGTGATTTGCGATGCGATGAGATTAGCGATGCGATTTAATAAGCGATTTGATGCGATAATAACGTATAATACCATAATTAATTACATAAACTTTATTAGTAACTGAATCTCGGGATTACAAGGTAGATAAACGGGGAAAACAAAATGGAAAGATAATAATCAAATTTTCGAGTTGTTACAGTTCTCTTGTGGCTTGTTTTTTCCGTTGTTCGTATTGCCCATAGAACGTTTGGGAGTTCTTCAAGCTAATTGTTTTCATGTCTCCCCAATCGAGTTTTGATTCCTTCTACAATAGTTTTGTTTGTTCTTTCAACTTGGCCGTTGGATTGAGGGATGCAACTGAGCTGAACACTAGGGTGATCCTGAATTCCTTGCACCATGTGCTAAAAGGCTTCTCAGCAAATTGCTTCCCATTATCAGTGACCAACACTCCTAGCAGCCCATAGCGACAAATGATGTTTTCCCATACAAATTCAATGACCTGTTTGCCCGTTATCTTTGCAAGTAGCTTGACTTCAGGCCACTTGGTGAAGTAGTCCACAGCTACCGACAGGAATTTCACTCCACCCTTGGCCGGTGGGAATGGACCAACAATATCCATTCCCCACTTGTGAAATGGCCAAGCCGAGGAGATAAGGACTAGATCATGTTTAGGGCTTTTGGGAACCGGTGCATGTATTTGACAAGCTTCACATTTTTTCAGTTGTTTGGTTGCATCTCGGTGCATAGTGGGCCAGAAGTATCCGAGGTTCATCAATTTTGCAACCACCGATCTTGGTCCAAAATGAGCTCCACATATCCCCTCGTGGACCTCTTTGATCAGATACTGGCTTTGTTCCAGGCCCACACATCTGAGTAATGGTGCAAGGTAACCTTTCTTGTAAAGGGTTTCTCCTTGCAACACATACTGCCTGGATTTGATTCGAACCCTTTCAGCCTCTATCTGTCAATGGGTAACTCACCCTTTTTGAGGAACTTTTCAATAGGAGTCATCCAACTGGGACCTACTTCAGTGATCACGTCTTGAACCTCTAATTCTTGAATTGAGGGAGTTTTCAACACTCTACCAATACCTTCTTGGTAAGATGAGCAAACGTGAGGGATGCAAGTTTGCTCAAGGCATCGGCTCTTTTGTTTTGAGATCTTGGGACTTGCTTGATGGTACATTCTTGAAATGTGTTCATCAACTCTTTTGATTTTTCCCGGTACTTTCTCATGTTGGGCTCTTTTGCTACATAGCTATCATTGACTTGACTTGAAACAAGGAGCGAGTCTGTGCAGACTTGAAGCTTTTGAACCTTCATCTCTTGTGCTATTTTTAGACCAGCTATCAGTGCTTCGTATTCAGCTTCGTTGTTAGTGGTCTGAAATTCAAGTCGAAGAGCGTATGTAAACTCTAACCCATCAGGGTTGATTAAAATGAGCCCAGCCCCTGACCCTTCAATGTTGGAAGCTCCATCGGTAAAAAGCTTCCAGGCTTCAGTGCCAGAAGGTTCAGTGATGGCTGTATTGACTTTAGCGGTAACTTGCTTTGGGACTTCCACAGTGAAGTCGGCCAAGACTTGGGCTTTGACAACTTTTCTTGGAACATGGGAGATATTATGTTCACCTAGTTCCACAGCCCATTTGGCTAATCGCTCTGAGTTCTTTGGTTTTTCAAGCACACTTTTGATTGGTTGGTCGGTGACCACTTGTATCGGGTGTGCTTGAAAGTACCTTCGAAGCCTTCTGGCCGTTTGAACTAAGGCCAGAGCAAGTTTTTCCAAAGGAGGATATTTGATCTCTGGTAGTTTTAAAATTTTACTGAAGAAGTAAACGGGTATCGAACTTTATTTCGTTCGATGGTTAAGACCGCGCTTAATGCTTCTTCAGCAACCGAGAGGTAGACAGAGATTGTTTCTCCTGTTTCAGGGGCTGCAATAGCTGGAAGTGAAGCTAAGTGTTGTTTCATTTGCTTGAAGGCTTCTTCCGCCTCTTCTGTCCACCTAAAATCTTTCTTGTTGGTGCATCCCTTGAGTGTTTTGAAGAAGGCTAGTGATTTTCAGCGAGCTTGGAGGTAAAACGCTTCAAGGCTGCAAGCCTTCCATTCAGACTCTCTACTTCTTTTTTGCTTTGTGGAGATTTAGTTTCAAGGACAGATCTGACTTTGTTGGTGTTGGCTTTTATGCTTTGTTTCCCCACAATATGTCCCAGGAACTTGCCTTCTTCAAATCCGAACGAACACTTTACAGGGTTGAGTTTCATGTTGATCTTTCTTAGGTTTTGGAAGGTTTCTTGTATGTCGTCAAGCATTTGATATTCAGTTTCTCTTTTGATGACTAAGTCGTCGACACAAGCTTCCATGTTTTTGCCAAGTTGACTAGCAAATGCTTTATCGGTCGGACGTTGATAGGTTGCATCTGCATTCCTTAAGCCAAAAGGCATCATTTGATAGCAAAAGATACCTTTGTCTGTGTGAAATGCGTTTTTTTCGTCTTCTTCTTTCATGAGGATTTAGTGGTATCCTTTGTAAGCATCAAGGAAACACTTAAAAGAATAACTGGTAAGAGAATCAACTTAGAGATCTATTTGGGGCAAGGGATAGCAATCTTTTGGGCATGCTTTGTTCAAGTCTTTGAAGTCGATGCACATCCTCCAAGACTTGTTGGGTTTTCGAACCATAACCTAGTTAGCAACCCAGGATTGATATTTAACTTCTCGAAAAAGACCAGCAAGGACAAGCTTTTTAACCTTTAGGCATGTTTCCAAGCTTCATTCGGGAGCTAGACTCCGCTTCTTTTGGACAACCGGCTTGACATCGGGTGGTATTTTTAGCTCATGTTCAGCAATGCTTCGAGGGATACCGTCATGTCTTCCGGGTACCAAGCAAAGACATCACTAAAGTGTATGAGCAGCCTCTCGAGGTATGGGAGAGTTTCTTTGGATAGGCTTGTGTTAACCCTTATCCTTTGTTCAGGATATTTGGGGTTTATGATCAGCCCTTCATTGTCTTCATTTTTCGAACTTTCCCCTTCAACCATGTAGGCTTCCTGGGTAGGTTGAAGGGTGGGAAACTTGACAGTGCCTTGGCCAACCGAGACAGCCATTCTGAATGCACATTGTCCTGGCCTCCTTATGATAATATCATAGTTTGAGGGGATGTTGATAACCACAAAGGTGAGTGGTTTGGTTCTTTCCATCTTGCCTTCACTAAAACAAACATCAAGGGTTAGTTGGCCTAAAGGCTTGAGAGGTAGTCAGCGATACCTTTTATAGAGGACCCAGAGGGTTGAAGCCTTGAACGTTCTTCATTAGTGAGACGGTTGAAGAACTTTTCAAACATGATCTTGGTGGCCGCCCCTGTGTCAATGTAGGCTTTGCTTGTTCAACTGTTCCCACAGTTGATCCGACCACCAAGGGATTCGAGAGTAGGTCCCCTTGAGGTGGTGGGAAGCAGACACATTGAAGCTCCCAAGCCTCCAAGCGTTGTCGTTTGTGGGAAGCCTCTTAATCGATGTTCACCATGTTCACTTATTTGTTTTTTCCTTCAGCCATTTTGTCCCTGACCCCCTTTACTAAACGAGCCAATTCTCCGGACTTAACGGCTTCCTCAATTCTCTTATTGAGTTGAAAGAAATCGTTCGTATGGTGACCTTTTTCTTCGTGGAACTCACAAAATTGAGTGGAGTTCTCGTTTCTTTTGCTTTTAGGCAAGGGTCGAGGAGATCGGAAGATTTTCTTTACTTCTTCAGTAGGAAGGATCTCTTGAGGGGTTTTAGTGAGAGTGTGACGTTCACAGTCTTTTCCCTGCTTGGGGGGTTCCGACCTTCAGGCCTTCGTTGATCTGAGCTTCTTGGACATTTGTCATAGGAGTTAAAGTTTCCTTTCTTCCTGCTGGGGCTGTTGCTTCACCAGCTGGGTGTTCTTTTCCTTTGCTCTTTGATATCAACGGCCTCTTTTCCTCGAATGTGAGCTTCAGCTCATTCGAGAGCTTCTTCGAGGGTTTTGGGTAGGCACTTGTTAAAGTCCCTTGTGAGGTACTTGGAGGTGATGGCGTTCATGAAGCCTGGCACCCTCATTTTTTCATCAGCACCCACATACGTTAACCCTTCTTTCTTGTACCTATCGATGAATTCTTGAAGGCTTTCATCGTCTCTTTGCTTGATTTGGAAAATCACTATGGCATCCTTGACGTACCTCCCTTGCTGTGAGAAGCTGGCCAGAAACCCTTTGCTCAGGTCATCGAAGCTTCGAACGCTTTTAGCCGGTAGGTCATTAAACCATATTCTGGCTGATCCAACGAGAGTTTGCATGAACTTGAGGCAGCACTCGGCGTTGGACCATTTTTCAATTCTAGCAGCACCGGTAAAGATCTGGAGGTGGTCTTCTGGATCTTCGGTTTCATCGTATGTTTTTATGTGAGATGCATCTTGATCTTTTGTTTGAAAGTCATAATCGGCAATTTGTTGAAGAAACAAGATAGGTTGTTGGGCTTGTAAGGTTTTGCAAGGTCTTCCTCTACCCTTGTAGCAAGATTATGACTTGTTGTTCCTTGGTGAGCACTCAAACACTTGATTGATGAGCTGGGACCAAGGGAAGTGTTCCATCATTTGAGCCATCATCTGTGGCATCAGGTTAAAGCCTTGAAGGCTTTTAGTTGTTGCTATTGGTTCGTTCCCATGGGAGTGTTCATAGCTGCACTCCGGGCCAACGGTAAGACCGTTAAGGCTTGTTCCCACGCGGTGGCAACAGGAGGGGGAACGTTTGGAGCTGGTGACCGCCATAGTTGTTCAAGAGTGGTTTCATGTCCGAGGGGTGCACTAGTTACAACGGGTTGTGAGGTAAACAAAGGAAAAGCGGTTGGGCTTGGTCTCCTGTATGCATTAGGAGTTTGGTTAAAAGGTTGGCAAGTTACACTTGGACCCGCTTCAAAATGAGAAGCAACTGGCCGTGAGCTGGTAAAAGGGAAAGGTGGAGGTCCGGGTGATAGTGAGGGTTCCAGAACGTCATAATCCAGCCTTATTCTTACCCTTTTTCTCTTTCTTGGCTCACGTGTTGGTTGAGAAGAGATCTTAGTTGTAAAAAATGCCTTGCTACCCCTTCCGGTGTCAAATCGACACGCTCCGGGGTGCTAGTGACTCCTACTTGTGGAGAAGGAACTCCGGACCGTGAAGGAGTAGGAGTTTGGAAAGATGTAAACTCCGAGAACAAAGGTCCCGTTGGAGTACCTCCCGGGGTGGAAAAGGGTGTGGATGTAGCCGGAGACATTCGGCTAGCATTTGGTGTCTGTTCTTGACACTTGGTTAACTTCACCAGGAGATTCACTTTCCGACATGATGATTCTAAAGAAAATGGAGCTACACTACTGGTCTTTAAGATAAAGTAAGCGGCGTAGCCCCACCGTGGGCGCCAACTTGTTGCTACAACAAATATAAGACCAAGGATAGTGGATAGACTGGTTAGGCTAAAAAGGCTTCAAGGGTTCCGATCAGCCTAACGCAGGTCGTGGGGTCCCCCTACGTTTGCAAGATGTAGAGAGAGGTTCACTAGTTTTGTTGTTGTTCACTTAGAATCCAAGACCGAAGAGAATTCAGTCTAGGATGTTGATGCTTAGTGAAGTTGTGTTATTTGAAGTGAAGAGAAGAAACATGCATAGAGCAAGTTCTCAAGGAAGAAGAGAAGATCAAAGAGTGTGTGTTAGCTCAGCTGATCTGGTGTGTCTTGCATGGATGTATGTTGCCATCTTATATAGGAAAAGGTTCTGCCCAAAAGGGAAACCTGTGACTAATGAACCTTAGCTGCAGTAGGGGACTTGCCCATTTTGAGGGTTGAAGGCTTTTGACCTGCGGATAAAAGGATGCTCTCTGTGCACATGTTCTCTTTTCGGCTGTGAGAGACTTTGACAAACAATCAGTGAGTTGATGTTTTACTGTTCACATGCTTTTGTTGTTCACCTGAGTTGGTGGGTTACGAACCATTTAGCCCTTTAACCTTTCAAGCGTTAATGTGTAAAATCCATTTTATTGAGGCTTGAGCTACCCCGTCATCAATACGATTGTTCCTTTATCTAAAATTAATTTTATGTTAAACCGCTTGTAGAAGATGATGCATAATATGTTCACAAAATATGTATGTAAATGATTCATAATTTTGATTGGTTTTCATTAATCATGAATTTTCGTTTACTACATTGTTAGGATCGTTTAGATCCAACATACATAATTCTTGAACATATTTAAAAAGTATACATTTCATAACATACCAAGAGAAACATGCCCCTTTGTTCTTATACTTGTTTTTCAGGGTTACAAATGCACTCTGGTGGAAAACAAGTCGAATGACATTCCGGGTGAACCTTAACTTCAGTTATACTTGTTTGTTCTATAGTGATTTGAAAATCAATGTTGATATTTGTAGCTGTAATAAAATCATGGAGTTGGTGTAGTTATTACAAAATTAATTCTAAAGTACATTCCAATATTAATAATGAGAACTTTCTATCTCGATCTAATTATTAAGAAACTTTAAATTTATTTAACTATAATGAGGGTTTTATCATAACAACAACAACAACAATAATAATAATAATAATAATAATAATAATAATAATTACTATTATTTATTAAAGAATATTATACAATTTGATACAACACGATAAAATAAGATATAATACGATGCAATACTAATATATTCAAATGAAATGTAAGATATAGTATGGTATTGTTTGAAGAATATGATATTAAATGTAATAAGCATAAGAACATACTATATTTGACCAAATTCATTCTAGGGAAAAATTACATCGAAACGTAAATTAACTTAAATTTTTAACGACACTTACATAAAAATAAAACGTAAAACTCAATTACAAAGTCTTCAAAAGGTTAAGGGACTGTAAGTGTCTATATTAAAAGTTATAGGACAAAAGTATAAAAATTCAAAAATAAAAAAAAACAAAAAAAAAGTCAAATGCAAGTGACTGTTCATGTAACTTGCAAATGTATACATGTAACTTGCAAATGTATATATGTATAAAATAAAGGGATTTAAACTATCATATTTCGGAGAGCGTATCACATTCATATTTTACAGAAATGCCCAACGAGCTCGATAGCATATGATACGTTAACAATAGTAACGATGGTGTATTGAGGGCTGCAATCCAAAAGTACCGGATGTGTGGATGGATCGATCCATATGTCTTTGAACAGAAGTCCGAAGTAGAAGTCCCATGTCTATGGAACCCCATTGAAAACGTGCTCGGATCATCATCATCATCATCATACTTAGTAAATCCACCCAAAGCAAAGCTAAGGTAGGGTCTGAGGAGGGTAAGATGTAGACAACCTTACCTCTACCCCGTAGGAATAGAGAGGCTGCTTCCAATGAGACCCCCGGCTCGATGGTAGTTTTGCATCAAGCCTTGGACATAAGGCACATAACACTCAGCGATTGAGACAAATGTTGATTAGTGCATGTACCCCTTTGTCTTTCGGCTATCAACGCCACCACATGATGCATTATTAACCATCCCCTTCTTTTAATGTTATTTTCACGAAATTAGTAAAATAACGTTAGAATTAATGCAATTTCACTTTTGCCCCTCGAGCGCCCACACATATATACATTATATGCGCCTAGCGCAGTGCTCGGATATCAGAACTTAATTTAAGGTCACATAATACGGTTAAGAACAATCTGCGTTCTCACCTAGTCACCTTCCTGTTTTTATGGATAGTAACAATTGGGTACCAATCAAAACTATTTCTTTCGGATGGCGGGCTATCTTGGAGACCGATTAATATTGCGGGGTATTCCCAACATAAAGCTGTCATGTCCTTTATGTGGTTACGGAGTCGATTCTGTCCTCCATATACTCATAAACTGTGATGTAGTGGATATGGTGTGGCTGCAGGTGATGTTTTGGCCTCAGAATGTGCAGCAAACAAATCACATGTGAAACTTCTCAAAGCCATCTTTCTTATAACTTTGTGGTGTATTTGGAGAGCACGGAATGAAAAAGTGTTCACTAACAAAGAGATTATGGTCTCAAGAGTTGTGGCAGATGTTAAAGTGTTGAGCTCCTTGTGGATTAATACCATATGGCCCATATCAAATGGGGCAATTGGGCATTATGGGGGTTTATTTGGTGTGTAATATGTTTTGGTGGTTTTCAGTGTAAATACATATAATGTGATGAGGATGTTGGTCTAGGTTTACTGTGCAAGTCATAAGTTTTACATGAACTTCATTGCTTTTATATTTTAGGCATCTGGTCGTCATCTTTCCTATAATTTATCGAGATTTTGTTTCTTCAGCTTATTCATATACAGATTCATTCACAAGAAATTCGTAGGCATTCAGTTTTGATGTGGATTCGTGTGGGTGGGTACATACATATGCAATCTAGCAGTCATGTAATGATCGAACGGTTACCTTATGTACTAACTAGTCATAGGTTGGAATGTCGGTTAAGCAACAATAATATTCAAAAGCTCGGTTTTGATGTGATGTCTCTGAGTGTTCAACAGAGGTGCACGACGAAGTTATCACCCCACAGTTGCGAAGAAACTCTTAAAATCGAGAGAGACAAAGATGGGTCATCCCGAAGAATTGAGATGCCATGTGCGACTAGAAAAAAAAAATAGGCCCATGAAATAAAAGGGTACATATTATTTCCCCTTAGGCCTGAAAAACTATATCTTCCTTCTCTTTCTTCACTTCAACAACTTCATGGAAGGCTTTTAAGAGGGTCCAACAAGAAGAGAGCTTATATCTTAGATACGTATATAAAAATATCTAAGAATTTTGGGCCCCCTAAATAAACGGGCCTTGTACAGTCGCACCACCCGCACCTGTCTAGAACCGGCCCTGATAGAGATATAAAAGTCCATTTAGTTGGATAATAACTCAAAAATTCATTTGAGTTTTGAGTTACTTCATATTAAATTTTCAATTACTTTCATGATTAAATTTTTAGTAATATCATTCATTATTTATTTGTTTTCTTAACTCATAATAGATTACTGCTTATAAAATTATTAGATTACAAATTGTAGAATATTAAGGATATTTCCGACCGAGTCTACTAAACGAAAATGAAGCTGGTTATGAACATCACAAAAACCCTCACCTACAGTTGTCTCATAACGTTCTCGTTAGACCTCTATTCTGTTTAAAAGCGCCTCCTACCGCCGTTATAGTACCTCTGCATTCATTTGTCAAGGAAATGTTTAATTTTTGAAACTAAAATTTATAGAATATGGTGGGCTTGATTTTTGTTCCATGCGTGATATATGGTGAATGGATTGCAATCAACATACAATCACTTCAAAAGTTACATATTGTATGTCGATTTCAAGCCGTTAGTTCATTTTGATTGTAGTATTACATATGAACTTTGCACCCATGTACAACTCTTATGAAGCTAATTTTTATATGATATACAACATCGACATCAGTTTGGTTTGGACGTTTGCTTCTTACCACTGGGCTACAACCCAAGTGGCTTATAAACGATTACCACCAATACTCATTTAAACACAGTAAACAAGACAGGTCAACTATTATATTAAGCTGTGGAAAATACGAAAAAACAAATATACATACCGCATTAGTAATTAGTGTACCATCAGGAACACTGTCACAGATGACTAACACCTTGAATTGGAGCCATGGGTTATGAATCAATAGCCACAATGAGTGGCAGACCATGATCCCTGTAAATTATGGTATAAGTTACGTGACACACACACACAAGAAGAAGTTCATCGTATTAATAATCTAGACTAAATCTCAAGGCTTGGCCTAAATGTACACTCTGCAATATATCTTCTTTTGACACCCTGAGATATAATTCCCGTATACTTGTATACGAGTTGTATACTAGTAAGGGAATGTCATAGTGTGTTTGGTTGCGCAAGTATACAACCCGTATAAATATATACAACTCATTTAATATACACGAGCCTTACGTACGACCCATATACATTTATACATAGTGTATACTTAGGTAGCCAAACACACTTTAACATTTCATTACTAGTATACGGCTTGTACATATATATACAGGTCATATACATATATACAACCTGTATAATATAAAGGGTGTGAAAAGAGGTTTTTTAACTTTTAAGTGTACGATCAGCAACACCCAACTCAATTGCACCTTCAAAGATGTTGGAACTCCTCATCAGTTTAACAAGAGATATGACATGTGATGACGTCAACTGAAGACTATTATAAAGACATAATAATCATATTATAAGTATACAGTAATGTTAATAGATTATATGCTTCTTGTGTTTTTTTTCTAATTGGTTCGATTTTGGGCTTTGAAGGGGTCGCAAATTTGTTTTAACTCAAAAAGTGAATGTCCCAAAATAGTGATACACATAAGTTACTAATACAATATATACTTAATAATACAGTATTTTTAATATACTTAATAATTATTATGATTATGAATAAAGTAAATAAGCACAATCCAAAAACTGTAGGTGTGTGTGTTCATCATGAAATAAAATTATTCCATTTGTATCGAAACTATGATATCATGAGATTTTAGTATTTGTGCTAGCGACATGTCGTACAGGTTGGCATTTGGTGGAAGTTGGGAACACAGCTACTATATTGAAAAAATGTCCAAAATAAAAGAAAACAATTACAAGACTACTATATTTGAGACGAAAATTTGTATTTTTTTATTATATAATATCAATTTTTATGAGGTGAGGTCAATAATTAAACTAAAAGATATTAAGTTACAATCTTAGTAATAAATTCAAAGGTTTATACTTTATACCAATTAACTTTGACATCTTTATACCATTTAGCCAATTAACTTTGACATCTTGTGGATCATATATATTAACTTTCTGTAATGGCTTGCCTTGTTTTATGTTTATTAGTTAAGGGTAAATGCATTAAACTAGTTGATGGATCAAAAAGGGTTAAAAAACAAGTTAGATGAATTTTAGTTGTGTAAACAATCCGGTGGAAGAAACACCAGTTCTAATTGGAGGGGGATAAAATAGTAATGGAGTCTCGACTTGGGGTTAACTTCTTAATTTCCTCTTGATCAATACAGTTGGGATCTTCCTGTGATTAACGACAAAACTATTACTCGTTAAGAGGAGATGGGGCTTCTCTTAACCAAGCTCTCGCGTAAGAATAAGTATTTTTCTTTCAAGAAAGAAAGGAAACAAGTGTGTGATTAGAATGAGAGAGTCAGAATCGGATCCTTGAACCTTTGGTGGAGGTAGGTATTTATTGTCGAAGGGTTGGAGAAGGATATGGGTTGACGCGTCAAGGAATATCCATTTGGTCCCCTCTGACACGACAGGTAGTGCAAGCAGAGGTGGGAGTACGATCGTGTGCCGTGATTGGCTAAACGTCGTTTTCTAGATGTACTTATTATCTTGTCTGCCCTCAGTCAATAGTGGAGATTGAGGAAGGATGTATTGACGTCACATGATTGACTAGCCATCGCTTTCAGGTGTACCTTTGTCTCCTGCACGATTGTGTATCGTGGGACGTTTGTGGTATAGGGTCTGACATTCACTTATTGGCTACAGGCCACTGCGACTTGTACTCTTGTCTCATAACGTGTTGGTATGGTTCCGCATCCGTGGTAGTAACTTGCGGTGGAACACTAGAATTAGTCGAGTGTCTTTATTGTTAAGTGTGGAGTAAGATCTCGCGTCCATGGTGCTAGGTCATGGCCCATATAGGGATTTGGACCATACCCCTTCACCGATACTTCAAATTATTTGCGGTTGTACACGTTGATCCATAAGTTCATTATTCACGAGTTCAAGGTAAGGGGTTAATTCACAAAGTGTATAATTCACAAATTGTCCCACAAAAATAGAAGTTCCAAATTTGATTTTATAGTTTCATATATGGTTTTAAATTTTTACTTCACAAATTTTATAGTTCTGTATTTGATTTTGTTCATAGATTGAACTGTAATTTAGGTGTGTTCGAATACAAGTTTCAAATACGAATTTTGAATTAGACATGAATTCCGAATTCGAATTTTATTCAAATACGAATTGAATTATTGAAAATTCTTGATTCGTTTTGTTGAACATCTCTATATCATGCCCATCTTAAAATGATTAAATATATTGAAATAAAAGAGAAAAGTATTATGTTATTATACAATAAACTTAATCTTTGTTAAGGTGTATATAAAAGTCATCCTTATAACTCTTATGTTTATCTATCTTTAAAAACTTTGATTTACTGTGAGAAGAAGTAATCGATAGATAATAGATTGATTGTTAACAAATATAAATTTACCCAAAATCCCAATTCAACCCTGAGTTTAATTGAAAGAACTCCAAACATCATGTGGAACAAATAACCTTTATTTTTAATATAGCAACCGACACTTATTTGGGTCCCGCAATTTCCAATTTTGAGGGCATTCCACCAACAAAAGGGATCCAAATGTACCCCTAAACTTATGGGTTTAGTAACTATGTTCATCTAAGTATATTAAACATCATTTTACCCCCAAACTATAAATCTTCAAAGTATATCATTCATTTCCTTTTCTTGATATTATAAATCTTTAGAAATGTCAATATAAAGTGGAAAGTTTGTTGATACACTATATAAATTTTAATGATTTAAATGAAATCAATATGCTTTGATAATTTGTTTGGATAACACTTAAAAATTTACTTCATCACTACTTTGGGGTGGGTGATAGAGACTTTGTGTCTTTTGGGGAGAGATCAGGGTTCAATTTTTGGCATGGATAAACTTGGTGTAATTTAGGAGTAGTGATTATGTAATCTTTGTCGTTCAAAAAAAACACTTAGGGGTTGTTTGGCAACTTCTATATGGTTAAGTGCTCAACCATTAAGTGTTACACCAGTAAGAGGTCTGAATCATTAAAAGCCGTATAATGTTTAACCGTTAAGAGTGTGAACAAAAAGTCTGAACCAGAAAGAGCCTCATTATAAGGTAACCAAACAGCCCCTTGAAAATTTACGACTCAACAACATAACTTATTACTTGTTATATGAATTAAATGAAACTATTTGTTTCTGTTATAATATATGTGCACTTAGGAATTAGGATTTCTTTCTTATATGATATGACTTAGGATTGCATAGATTCCATCATGGAAAACCTTTAGGCTTTGCTTATTGTGTAGATTTAAAGCAAAATGGTTATGTAACAAAAAACACAACAATGTGTTTATTTATAGGATTTATTATATTATATTATATCATATACACACATACATACCTATATATTGTGTATGCAAGAATAAAATATATTCCTTTTAAGCATGTATTCACTTTTATGAATTTATGTACCTACCTCGTGACACTATTTGGAAAGTTACTGGGTATAATGTAATAATGGTTGTTGTCTTGAAATAAAAAAACAAAACCAATCTATTTTCTCGGAAATTACAAATCATTTATCGGAAAAGGTTAAAATCATTAAAAAAGATTAAAACAAGAGGTTTCATCCATCGTTTTTTGAACTTATAAAATATCATACTGTATTAATATATAAGTTCGTAATGCAAATTATATAATGTCTTAAAACACGATTTAAAATTTACATAATATTGTATAAGTTTTGTAAAATTATCCCAAATCCAAAAGTCAGGGTGATTTTGTAATTTGGAAAATTGTATGGACTAAATATATCGTGGACCACTAAAACAAAGGGTATTGAAAAAAAAAAGACAAAGTAGTGAGAGGGTGTAGACGTGGACAATGTGTGACAGTGATACGGTTGTTTGTATATAACCGAGATTATTAAAACTTCATTATTTTAGTAGATATTTTACTGAAAATGATAAAATTAGGTGTACGTATTCTAAATAAATAATATATGGGTGACTTTATACTTGTATTTTAACCCAACATTATATTTAGCATTGATGGCGATGGGTACCCAAATTATTTGATTGACAGTCTGGAACTCACTTCCTTCACACCCTTCTATTTTGTAATTCGTTTTTCTTTATTTGTATTTCTTTTGGAAACATATTATTATTTTTTTCACATATGGCATTAACTATGTTTAATTAAAAGGTCTTAATTTTGTCAATTTGATGGGGTTTGTAGATTTTATATTGACGCATACAATTTAGGACGTCATAGATAATTCTTGTAACTGCCTATTCTTTAATCTAAATATAAGTTGCATGGACCAAATACATTGTAAACATGTTAAACAGATTATAACAAGAGTTAAACCACTCCCCTTTAAATATCAAACTTTTAAATATGATTGTAAAGGTATCACACCGGTATCGTACCGATACCGAAAATACCAATACTGAAATTAAAGAAAAGTGGATACCGATTTCCATAAGCATATATCGATTTAGTATCGGTTTTTCGGTACTTTACCGCATGGGTGTTGTGTTGATGTTTTCCATTGTTTTACCTAAACTATTCAAACGCTTATATGTTTAGTTTACAAAAACAATAAATAGCTAAACTAATTGTAAACATATATTCAACTGGTTTATAAGAAAAAATACACCACCCAAGTTAACCTAACTACCATTTTTAAAATATATATAAGTTGAAGGATAAGTAATTGTGCAAAAAAAAACCCTTGAAATTCCTTAATAAAATTCGGTACTAATACCATTTTATCGAAAAATACATATCGATACAACAAAATTCAAAAAACTAATACCAGTATCAGTACTTTTTATAATCGATATGATACCAGTATTTCAATAAAAAAAATCTCATCCCTACACTTAAAGTCATTATATGATGCATTTGCAATTAATAGCTTGCCATCAACCAAAAATAAAATAACACAATTATGATATCATAATTGTATTAACCAACCAAAATACATTTATTATATATCATATAATAAATAAAAATTAACTAAAAGCAATCAAGCATACCACATGAATATATACAACCACACTTTAAACCCAACCACACACCACTCACTCCCCTACACCTTATCATCATCTCCACCACCACCACCACCACCATGCCGACGGCACGGCGATTTCTCTATCAATCCTCTTCCTCCTCTCCCTCACCACCACCATCCACGCCCACAACATCACCAAAATCCTCGCGAAACACCCCGAATTCTCCACCTTCAACCACTACCTCACCGTCACACACCTCGCCAACGAAATCAACCGCCGCCAAACCATCACCGTCTGCGCCGTCGACAATGCCGCAATGTCCGACCTCCTCTCCAAAGGCTTATCAATCCAAACCATCAAAAACGTCCTCTCCCTCCACGTCTTCGCCGACTACTTCGGCTCCAAAAAACTCCACCAAGTCACAAAGGGTTCCACCTCCACCGCCACCATGTACCAAGCCACCGGTGAAGCCCCTGGCACCGCCGGATACGTACATATAACCGATGTCAAAGGTGGCAAGGTCCGCTTCACACCTGAAGATAACCTCTCCCAAACAGACTCAGTGTACGTCAAATCTATACTAGAAATGCCGTACAACATTTCTGTTATACAAATAAGTGCTATATTACAATCTCCAGAGGCAGAAGCTCCTACTGCAGCACCAGATCTGAACCTCACCTCGCTGTTAGACAGAGATGGGTGTCAGTCATTTCACAACCTGTTAACCACATCGGGTGTAATTGGCACATTCTTAAGCAGTGTAGAAGCCGGTGTAACCGTTTTCTGCCCTGATGATGATGCTATAACCGCTTTTGCTCCAAAATATAAGAATCTAACCGCTGCTGAAAAAACATCATTGTTGCTGTACCACGGGATCCCTGTGTATAACTCCATGGGGATGCTTCGGTCTAGTAATGGCTTGATGAACACCCTGGCTACTGAAGGAGCTAAGAAGAAGTATGACTTTACTGTTCAAAATGATGGGAATGATGTTAAGTTGAAGACGAAAGTTGTGACGGCGACGATAACGGGAACGGTTGTGGATGAAGAGCCGATTGCGATTTATACTCTTGATAAGGTTTTGCAGCCTAGAGAGTTGTTTAAAGGCGCGGTTGAGGAGGCGGATGAACCCGCGCCTGCGCCCAAGGGGGCGAAGAAGAAGAAGAAGGCAGCAAAGAAAGGAGAAGAGATGGAGGAGGATGATGCGGGTGCGCCCGGACCGGCGGATGAGGATTATACGATGATGATGCGGCGGATCAGACGGCGAGTGGTGGTGAAAGGGTTGTGGCGACGGTGTCGGTGGTGGCTATGGCGGTGTTTGAGTTTGTTTTAATTTTTCAAATTTTTTTTGGTTTTTTTTAATGTGTGTCGGTGTGATAAAATGACAGCGGGTATCATGGGTCTCCCACGAGAGTTGCTCATGCAGGATAGAATTCTCTTTTTCTATTTTTTGTTTTTAATTTATGATTTAAAGATTTTTATCTTGTATTATTTATCATAAACAAAATAAAAGAGTCTTTTTTTCGAGTTGCTATGCATTGTAATTAATTGTTTTGTTTATAAAATAGAAAATGTTTGTATTATATTTTATACCTACTGCTTTGCTAAATGGCTGATTATTAAATATTTAGTGTGGTTATAATAAGGGTTAAAGTCACCATGCACACAATTTATTTTAATTAGAGCACATTCATATAATATTTTTTTAACGGCTAACAGAATTAATCCCGAGCATTCTCGAGGCACCCACTAGACCAAACGGAGTACTCCGAAAGTAACCCGAGTCCACCACCAATTCTGGGGAAAACCCGGTATCCCACCCGCCCGAAAGCACGGCAGTGAAAATACCGGTAAAACTCGTTAGGCTTAAGGATCAAACCCAGATTTCCTTAGATCTCATATCATTGTCCACCAGTACGTCACTAATTAAATATTTGTGAGGCGATAAAAAGAATGACCATATGCACTAGTTAACAATTGGTAAACATATTTATCTGGTTTTCACAACTAATATTTATTTAAATATGTATTAAACGGATTTTAACGGTCAAAACTAATGACTTCTTAGGTTATGTCCGCAATAACTTAATTTTATTGCATTAAGAGAAAATAAAAATAAAGAACTACGACAAAATGATATGAAATGGTTTAGTAATTATGTAAAAAAGTTTTTATTATAAATACATGATTAGTTGTACGTTTGAAAAAGATAAGATGGTACCATAGAATTGAAGAATCTGCCAACTGGCTGTCGACATGTGCCTGCCTAGTTGGAAGCAGTTGGGGCCATACGTCAGTCATATTTTCCTTTTACTATAATTTCAGATGCTCCTTTTTTCTTTAAATGCTTGATACAGTCAGTCTCTTAGGGGGAAGGGAGTGGAGCGGCAAAAGTTTGATACATGTAACCCTCAATTTAATGTTTTCATTTTCTTTTGAACATTCTCCCTTTTGATTTATATTATGATTGATGTTAGGGTTTAAAGTTGAATTGATGTCTACGTTATATATATTTTCTAATATTAGAGTTAAATATACCCATCGGCAAACTGCTTTGCCGAGCGGTAACACTACCGCCAATAAAGTTTACGATCGGTTTCGTTGATGATCGGTAAAGGTTTACCGATGCGGCAAAGGTGATGTTTGTGTGTGTTGTCTATTTCTGCTGCTGCCACCTCATTTTAATTAAAAAAAAAGATGAAAACAAAAAAAAGTTTGCCACTTTCAAATGTTTAACCATTGCCAACATTTTTCACCAAAAGTTAAACTTTTTGACATGCTGACATAGCACTCTCTCATTGGTTAGTTTAAAAGTTTGTGCTTTCACTTGACTAACCACTTCCCTTTTCACCCTTATTCGTTAAGATTGATATAAATCATATAATGATATATTAAGTTAAGGGTGGTGGGGGCGTAGAACTTGGAAGCCACTCGAGCAGTGTGAGTATGGGCGGGTACCCCGTCTAGGGGTGTGCATAAAATCGAATTAATCGAACCGAAACAACAACTGATGGTTTGGTTTTTGTTTTTTGAATAACTGAATTTTGGTTTCGGTTAATCATATATCTAAAACCGAAAATAACCGAACCGAACCAATTGGCCTATATATATATATAAAGGGTTGGTTAACGTACAATTGACCTTCACGTACGATGCGTATGCGATGAGAATATAACATGTGGATATAATTTACAACTTGCGGATTTGGTTCCATGCGACTTTGGTTTATAACATGCAGATTTGTTTTTTAACATGCGGACTTAATTTATAATGTGCGGACTAAATTTCCGACATGCGAATTTGATGTATAACATGCGATTTAGAATATAAACATGCGGGCGTATGCATCATACGTTAAGGGATAGTCTACACATTCTCTCTCACTGCCTCTCTCTCTCTCTCTCTCTCTATAATATATATATATATATATATATGGGATCAGGAGAAAACGCCTAGAAGTGTGAAAACGGTGAGAACGATTTTCAGCCACAAGATCTTTATGATTTGTTTGTTAAGATTGATGCGGTGACATTTTTGTAAATAATAGGAACTTTAGAACCATTTCCCCCCGTCATATTTAAACGCCAATAACTTTTTTATACGTGAAAAAAAATACACCATAAAATTCAGCATTTTTTTATCTTTTCAACGCGTATACTATTGATATATTTTTCGAAAAAAATGAACTGGGTTTTTATGGGTTTTGAGCTTCTGTTTTTTTTAGCCTGTTTTGAACTTTGTTTTTTTATAGCATCTTGAACTTTGTTTTTTTTATGGCGTTTTGAACTTTGTTTTTTATAGCGTTAATGGGTTTTCATGTTTTTTATAGCGTTTTGAACTGGGTTTTCATGTTTTTATAGCGTTTCAACTAGTTTTTATGGTGTTTTTCTGAACTGGTGTTTTTATGGCGTTTTTCTGAACTGAGTGTTTTTATGGCGTTTTCAACTGGGTATTTTCATGGCGTTTTTTCTGAACTGGGTGTTTTATGGCATTTTTATTTGAACACCCAGTTCAAATCATCTTTATTAATTCAAAAGTATAGCAATAGTATACTCGTTGGAAAGATAATAAAACACTCGATTTTATGGTGAATTTTTTTTTAAAAAATAAGCACGTTTAAAAAAGTTGCGGGAGTTTAAAAAAGATGGTGGAATGTGCATGGGACTTGCATGTTGGTGGTCTTGGCATTGACATGTGTATGGACCTGTTGACAATATTACCCCTTAGTGTAAGGTAGCACCAACGCCACATGACAACACCAAAATCATTCTTACCGTTTTCACACTTCTAGGCGTTTTCTCCAAATCCCACCCATAATATATATATATATATCCGTGTTAGTAATATTATTTATAAGTTCACAGCTCATAGATTTTTTAACCATTTAAACCAATTGAGGGTCTAATATGCATGTGGTGTCTATATATTTTTGCAAGTTTATATTCATGAGTTTATATTTTATAAGTTTTATATACATTAGATAATAACCGAAATCGATCCATAACCAATGGCTAACCGAACAACGGTTAACCGACCATCAGTTATGGTTATGGTCATACTTTTCAATTAACCGAACCCTCGGTTAACCGACTTTGCACACCCGTACCCCTATCGCAACCAACCTCAGTTGTGCAATGTAGTAGTGGGAACGGGTTATAGTACTTGCTAAGAGTACCGTTTGACTTGAAATAGGTACAAAATTTTATTAAAATACTAACAATATAAATAATAATGATATTCTCGTTATTCGTAAAAATATTATAGTACAATATCGGTTACAACAATAATAAAAATGAATATAAAATGCAATTTTATATACCATAAACGATTCAAGTCGCATGTCTAGTAGGTGATCCTCCATATATTTAGAAGCATCCTGGACTCAAGTCTTCACCATCTTAAGACTTAAACCTTACGTCTTGACTACAACAAACAACAAATTAAAAAGATACTGATTTTGGTTGAGGATCGTGTTTTAAAACAGATTTTGCGCCTCCTTTCAGACGGCTTGTCACTTAGGGTACAACAACCGGAACAGTATATGTACTGCCGGAGATGGCTTTCACACTCAAGATAGCATCGGGTATAATTTGGTGTTTATAGAAAAGAAGAAAAATCGAAGTTATTTCTACTTGAGAGTAATTTAGAGACTAAAGAGATTACCATTCTCTTTATCTATTAGCATGAACCAACAAGTTCATATGCATAGCCACTTAGGCTATGGCCTAGTGGTCAAGAGAAATTATCTCTTGTGGGAGATCAAGTTCAATTCTTAAGAGGTGTAAGTGTTTAATAGGAAAAAATAGTCATTCAAAAAAAGTTCATATGCATATACACACACAACTTTAATCTCGTTAAAACTAGTAACAAATAAGATATTAATCTTGTCATAACTAAAACCATTAATCTTGTAATAAACAAGATAATCAATATAGTTTTAATCTCTAATAAAATGGACTTAAGTGGTTGGTAAAAAAATGATCGTCCTGTTCATGACACGAATTAAACAAGTTGAAACTGCTAATTTGACTAGGTCCAACCAACTGTTTTTTGTTACCGCTACTAACCTACGCGCGCGCCTAAAGTGATACGCAACTACGCGCGCCATGCTTCAAGGATCTCATGCCACGCCATACGGAGGAGCACGCCATATGGATGCCGCTACGCATATCAGGACGCCACCTAGTCATGCGTCATCTATACTCGTGCGTCACCCGCACTCTCCGCCCTAGCCAATAATGTGCGTCATATGCCTAATGAGCTCGCGTCATGCCACGACATCTGCCTACGCCACCCAAGGGTGCGCCATAAGCGAACCCGCCACATACCTAGCCACGCGCACGTGGAAAAAAACACAAAGGCGGCTCGCGGTGTTACGAGTGTGCAAAGCGCAAAGCGCCCATGCCATGCTTGTGCGAGTTAGGGTGCTTTGCACCCTTTAGGGACCCACTCGTGTTTGCTTTTAAGGAAACAATAATCAAAGAGTGCTCATCTTTATAAACCACTTCAAGTTTCGTCATCCTCTTATGTAGGACAAGTTGACAAAGCTTAATCAACCTTTCTCATATTTGTTTGTTCCAAACATACAACTTTAAGCTTTAATATCTCATTCATTATAGTTCCATTTTAGATGTATTTTGGTTTGTTAAAAAGCTTTCACAACGTATAACACAAACCCATAAATAATTATTTATACAACACATATACAAACATAATCATTGGTCTCCAAAATATTAAGTGAAAACCCATTTTCACGAAAATTTCCAACATGACTCGGAGAGGAGGAAAAAGAGAGTAAGGGGAGTGAGTTAGGTGCACAATATTATTTGAATAGTGGGTGATGGGTTGAGCTAGGAGAGTGTGTCCTCCTCTTTGGGTTGTATAGAGTTAAATGAGATTACATGATCCTGTTGGATGATTGTGTGGTGCTTGTGTGTTGCTAGGTATGTGGCCCCTCCACAGCTCCACCCTCATTATAACAATATTCATCGATTCTCTTAGGTGTTGTTTGTTTTTTAAGAGGTAAAATATATGCGGTTTACGGACCAAATCTGCAAACATTTGCAGAAGAAGTGTTGGACGGTGGTGGTGGGTGGTGGACAGGACGGTGGGTGGTGGTGGTGATGGTGGACAGTGGTTGTGGTAGACGGTGGTGGTGGTGGGACGGTGGTGGGGGTGGTGGTGATGGACGATGGTGGAAGGTGGTGTTGGACGGTGGTGGTGATGGACGATGGTGGTGGGCGGTGGTGCTTAACCCTCTGCAGACCTTAGAAGATCTTAGAAGTGGCTGACCCAAGTCTGCAACAAGATGAGCTCGCGCATAAGTTTTTTTAATAAAATGTCTTCAGAGAAACAAACAGTCTGCAGATGACAATGTTTGTGCGAGGTCTGCACGGCGCAGGCAAAAGAGGCTGCGCAGATCTTACGAACACCACCTTAGAGTAGATCCATCAATCTTTAAACTCAATATTCATTATGTCTTTAAAAAGAAAAGAGTAAACTGCCATTTTGGTCCTTGAGGTTTGGGCAGTTTTGCCACTTTAGTCCCAATCTCAAACTTTTTGCATCTGGGTCCCTGTGATTTCAGTTGTATTGCCATTTTGGTCCAAAAGTGATTTTTGTCTTCTAAAACTCTGTTATTTTGTCATTTTCCTCAAGGGCAAAATGGTCATTTTAAGCAGAGTTTGAGGTTTATTTTATATATAAATATATATTAATGCTTAAAAGGACCATTTTGCCCCTAAGGAAAATGACAAAATAGTAGGGTTTTAGAAGAAAATATCACTTTTGGACCAAAATGGTAATAAAACTGAAACCACAGGAACCCAGATGCAAAAAGTTTGAGATTTGAACTAAAGTGGCAAAACTGCGCAAACCTCAGAGACCAAAATGGCAGTTTACTCAAAAGAAAACTACATCGCAAGATTGATAATTTTGTTTTTTTTTTAATTTGAGTATAACATTTTTATGCTTATTTTCGTTCAAATACAATCTTTTAGAAACATTGATATATAACTGATTATAATAGTCTCCCTAAATTATTATAATGTGGTGTGTCTAAGGAATAAGATGTCTAATATCACGATACGTCTAAATTAGTTACAATGGTGTATATAAACGATTTATAAGTACATATAACTTACATTGGTGTGTTCAAAACTATTACAACGATCAATGATGTCTTAAAAGCATTTATAATTATACAAAAACATATACTCTCGTCTAAATACTCTATAATCTTTTTAGTATAAGGTTTATAAATTTCCTTTGAAGTATAATTTAGTTTTTTAACTAATGTTTTTTTTATTAATTGAAAAGGTTTAAAGGAATCTCTCTCACTTATTTATACAGCTTTGGAAAATTGTCTTGTATGTATGGCAATTTAGGTGATGGAGAGCAAGTATGTATTGTCTGCTTGTGTTGAAAATAATTATTGAAGGAAGAGAAAAACAAACGTGGGAACATCTGAACTTGTTAGCGAGATCTAGATGTGCGAAATATGATTATCACTTATATTTATAAAAATTGAGAAAATTATAAATAAATTATTTGAAGAATTTACATTTATATATGTAACTTTATTTTCATGCTTGAATGGTAAAGTTGTAAACATGGTAAATTTGATTAATCTTAAAATGAGGTTACGAATCAAATATGATGAGAGTTGTAGATAGAATTGGTCATCTCTTATAATAGTATAGAAGATATGTGAGAAGATGGTGTTTGTGTATCTTTTAGTATAACTTATTTAGTTAAGACACGGGTGAAATTATAACATGCATCTATGTATGGTAGAATGTTGAATTTCACTCTTGTTCAAACCTATCGTAATTTTAGGCATCAAGGAACCACATGGTTTAAGGAGGTTGTGCCCCCTTGGTGGAGGTTTGGGGCAGTGCTCTGGCACGACAGGTTCGAAGGGGCTCGATTATCCCTATGGAAAGCCTCTACTTTGTGAAATGGAAGGAGAGTCACTCTTATTAGATCGGTACTGGAAAGCCTACCAAATTATTATTTTTCTTTATATAAAGCGTTGGTCAAAGTGCTTGAGGTGTTGGAAGAAATTATGAAGAGATTTTTATAATGAGGTTCTAATAGTAGGGGAAGACGCATTGGGTGGCTTGGTGGATTTGTTTTTATTATAAGTTGTTTGTTCTTGTGTTAATAAAGGTTTCCTTAAAAAAAAATAACCTAAAAGCGATTTTGACTGTCAATACTAATGTTTGAAAACAACATCATACATTCTCCTATTGGATTGATCTTCAAATTGAGTGATGTCGTTATATACTTAAAGGAGTAAACTGTCAAAATGATCTATGAGGTTTGGTCATTCTAGTAAAAAACTTAAACTTTTTGAATCTAGGTCCCTGTGGTTTCAATTTTGTTTTCATTTTCATCAAAAAACAAAATCCGGTCAGATTTTTCATTAACATCCAGTTTTTTTTTGTCTTTTTCCTTCATTTTAATGAAAGGTAAAATGGTCAGATTTTTTCAATTTGTTATAATAAACATTAAAAGACCGTTTTTGCCCTTCATTAAAATGGAGAAAAAAAAAAAAAACTTGATGTTAACTCAAAAATCTGATCAGTTTTGATTTTGAATTAAAATGACAATAAAATTAAAATTCACATGGACCTAAATTCAAAAGATTTGAGTTTTAGACTAAAGTGATAAAAATGGCCAACCTCAAGAAGTATTTTAATAGTTTACTCTATTTTAAGGGGATGAGATGCAAAGCTGTAGAAGTTTGCAAGTATGAATGCAATGGAGAAATGAATATATTAATAGAAAAGTAAGTATTGAAAATGTTTACTATTAGATAAAATCGATGCTTGGTTGCAATATAAATGAGTCGAGCTTAAACGAATTTAAGCCTAAACTCAAATTAATTTAAAGCTTAATTAATAAACAAGCCCGAGTGTAAACTTACATATTCAAATTGACTAGACATATGACCTAAAGGAGTATATTATTTATATAAATATAATATAATAATTTTATTCTAGATATGCATAAAGATAAAATAATTAAACAGGGGTAAGATCAAATAAAAAGATGATTTTGTTTAACCATTTATTTTCAAATCAATGGTTAAGATGAAAATGTAGGAAAAAGTGGGGTGTAAGGTATATTGGGAAAATCCTATTTTTTGACTTTCTCTCTCCACATGCATGGCACATGCATATTCCATCCTCATTTTTTAAATGTTCATAACTTTTTTATACAACATTATTTTTTCATAAAAATTTCACCATAAAATCGAGCGTCTTTTTATCTTTAATATAAGTACCATATTGCTATATAAAATATGTCGACTAAAAAAACCCACAAAAATATGTTGGATTTCTATGTTGTATAACATTTTTTTGTGCTAGATTTTTTATTAATTTTTGTGCTACATTTTTTTGTGTTGAAATTTTCTTTCTTAAATTTTTTTCTTTTTGAATTTTTTTTGCTGGATTTTTTGTACTAGATTTTTATGTGTTGAATATTTTTTGTATCATATTTTTATATTTTTTTGTATTACTAGATTTTTTGTGCTAATTTTCTTGTACTAGATTTTTTTGTTGTATTTTTCACACTCTTACTTATAAGAACTAAATGTTTTAGTACCAAAATGTCCTTCTTTCCTTCTTAGAAGGAATGCCACATGTCATAATCATAATCATTCTTAGGCTACTTAGGTAAAATCCAATTTTTAGTGGATTCTTCCCCTAATTAAACAATATAGACGTGTTAAATGGTGTTCTTTTCAAATTAATATGTTATTTTTGTTTGAAATTTAGTAAAGATAGTGTTGATGGGTTGAAAACTTAGGCTAGACGGTATGGGTTTAGTCCCCGGGCCGTCGAGGACGGCGACGGTCCAAACACCGTGCCGCCCCCACTGTATCCGTCTTGATCGTCGGCTTCTAGCCGTTTGGGACGATCCAAAAGATGACAAAATCTCTCCCCCCAATGCATTTGACCGTTTCAATTAAAAAAAATTCAATTTCCAAAATAAAAAGTAACGGCCATATTTACAATAAATACCAAATTCACTACCACTTTTATAAATATTCCCCACTTTTACACCATTTTTCACACATTTTCACCCACTACAATCTCATATCTCTCTCCATTTTATAAACCATCTTCCCTTTTTATATAAACTCAGCATTTTTATACGATTTTTTACAAACTACCATCCCATCTCTCTCTCAAAATTTACCATGTCTTCACCTTCTTCCATTTCTTCATCTTCTTCATCTACGTGGTATTCATCATCTTCGGAAGAGAATGACGTATTTTTCGAAAACATGATTATGTACGCGGCTCAGATCTTCATGGCGGATGATGAAGCGTCGTCCCAACGTCTAACTAGACGACCAAAATTAAGCCGAAACAAAGAAGGTACTTCACTTTTTTTTTCCGTGGTCACATGATTTATGGATCTGGCATTTTTTTTTGGTCTACCTGGTTCGCTTAATGACCTTAACATCATATACCAGTCGCAGATATTTGATGATGTAGTGGCGGGAACAGGTCCAGACACAAGTTTTACAGTTTCAGGGGTGGAATGCAGGCGGGGCTACTACCTTGCAGATGGAATATACCCAACGTACTCGACAATCGTTAAAACTATTCCGCACCCGACAGACGATAAAAGAAAAAAATTGCGAAGTATCAAGAGGGTGGAGAAAAGATATTGAACGGGCTTTTGGGGTGCTACAAAAAAATGGCATATCATTGAACATCCAGCACGTTCGGCTACACCAAAGAGGTTACGAAACATTATTTACGCTTGTATCATTCTCCATAACATGGTTATTAAAGATGAAGGTAGAGCGAATATGCGAGTACGACGAAAACGCGTCTACCGGAAATTCTGTTCCAGTTAGTTTGGAACAACAAGATTTAAACACGTTCTCTCTACGTAACGAGTTCACACATCATAACCTACAAGCGGACTTGGTGGAGCACATTTGGAACAACGCTCAAAATGAACCAGACAACCACATGCAGGACGAAGATTAGCAGCTTTTTTTAGTATTTTTATAATCCTTAGGACTTTTTAAGTTTATGTTTTTTTTAAGTTATTAGGTTTTTTTTTTTAAGTTTATGTAATGTTGTTTAATATTAGTGAAAGTATTTTCCTAATATATTTGTTAAATGTTACAAAAAAAGGAATATTTTAAAAAAATAATAATAAAGTGTGGGGTAGGTCATCCTCCCCATTTCCACTAGTTTTGTGGGATGGACCATCCTCTCAAGGATGGTGACGTGACGATGACATGACAGATCATCCTCCCTTGAAAAATGGTCACCATACCATATAGCCTTATAGCACCGATTAGTGTCCAACAAAAACTCTGCTAGGTAAGGTAAAGATATTGTTTGTCTATCAATTAATGCGACTTTATGGGGTACAACAATTATTAGGAAACATTAGAGGATTTGTCATTGTAACCAGATACGAGCCTATTTTATTTTATTCTTTTTTATTATATTTTTCGAATGAAAAAATTGGATTACTGATAGACCACTGGAGTATTATTGTATCTGTAGTCGAAGCATCCGATTATATCCATATCATTAGGCAATAATAACTATACACTAATTCAGAAGGAAACCTAATAAATCTAAAAAAACCTTCTTTCAGGGTGGTATAAGATACGAGACCTAGTTATCTTGAATAATTTAATAAGTAAAGAGAGTATGGACATGGTTCGAAGTAAAGGATATGGAGCAAAATCCATAAACCAAAAGGTATAATATAATATATCCAGAACTTTAAATCAAATATAATGAGTTTAATCATCAGCTTTTCTAGATACTTAGGAAACTATTCTTACATTCGTATTTATTTATTAGTTACACTTCAAACTCTTTACCTTTAATAGTACCTTGTTACTTTTTGTAATTAGTTATATTGTAGATCATATCTTATATAATTTGTATTTCTTTTTGTGTCTTATGTGAGCCATACGTGTGTGTCTGGGCTTGGGCCTATGGAGATTTTCTTTCAACGAATCCTAACTAGAGATGGGCATAATAACCGGTTTCAAACCCGACCCGGTGGAACCTATCTGGGACCGGTTCCGGTTCCTACCCGACATATAGTAGAACCGGTTCCGGGTTCAAAATACCCGATGGTTCCTACCCGGTTCCACATTTTTGGAAAAAAATAAGTTCCGGAACCGGTCCCAACCCGTACCCGGGTTGTACCCGTAACCGGTTCTTATCATACCCGGTTCCTACGGTAACCTTCCAGACCCGGCGTCAATATATTTTTAATGTGAGTTTTTTTACAAGTCTTTGCTAGAACAAGGTATAATACATAAACATAAAACTATTTATTACGAGAAACAAGTACCCGGTTACACAAACAACCTAAACAAGAAACGTTAAACAAAACATATAAAACACTAAACATACTAATCATAAAACACAAATGGGTTTACAATACATAAAACAAACTAAACTTTCGATGACCCGATCCCGGATGCTTCACCCTTTTCATTGTTTTTCGCCTTTGTCACCGGACAATGGCGGTCGGTGTGTTTCTTGAGCTTCGAGTTGGCCGACGCCTTCATGAACTTCCCGCACCCCTTGCATCTAGCCATTTCATGGCTATCCGACATCAAGCACAAGTCAAAGTGCTTCCAAATAGCGGGTTTCTTTTGGTTTCCAAAACAACCATGACCTCATCGTTGCAAGCCATCGTTATCTCTTTGATAGTATTAGATTTGAAGTGTAAAGTGTTAAGTTTAGAAATGGTAAGTAGGAAGGGGTTTATATACAAAAACCGATTCTTTAATCAGGAACCGGTTCCAACGGTAACATTTATCAGGAACCGGTTCCAACGGTAACATTTTATCAGGAATCGGTTCTGAACAGTAAATGACAGGTTTGACTGTCAGGAACCGGTTCCCAATAGTAAAATGGCAGGTTTGACTAACAGTAAATGGCTGTCAGGAACCGGTTCTGAACAGTAAATGGCAGGTTTGACTGCCAGGAACCGGTTCCCACACTATCAGAAACCGGTTCCGCACCATACCCGGTTCCACACCATACCCGGTTCCATAATACCCGTACCCGGTTCTACACGGTTCCATATTCTTGGGTGTGAACCCTTGTAGGAACTGGACCCGGTTCCACACCATACCCGTTCCAATGACATCCAAGCAGAACCAGGTCCGGGTTGAAACCGGTTCGGGTAATAATAAAACCCGATTATGCCCATCTCTAATCCTAACTGAATGAAAATATGGAAGGGCCCACCTCCTCCTTTAATAGACCCCCACCTATAGTGTAACCAAAGGAAAAGATAAAACATTTATGGGCTGCTTGGCAACTTTGAATGGTTAAGTGCTAAACCAGTAATATGTCTGAATCATTAAATGTTTAACCAGTAAGAGCTCTGAACTATTAAGACCCAGTATAATGTTTAACCGTTCAAAGGTAAATGTCTGACTAATTCAGATTAGAGGTCTACCATTCAGACTCTGTATAAAACTTAACCATTCAGAGGGAAATGTCTGAACCATTCAGAACATTTGCTCACGACACAAACAATCTGAACCATTAAATGCTGAACCAGTAAGAGGTCTGAACCATTAAGAGCCTCATTAAGAGGTGAACAAACAACCCCTTAGCCAAGGACCCAAGTCCCAAACCACCCCATGAGGTTGTCAGTTAACAGGGACCTATGTACCAAAAACCATTAAGAGCATCTTCGATGGAAACCGAAGTAGGGGTGAACAAACCTTAACCGTTAATCGAAGTTAACCGATAACCAAATCAACCTCGAATCGAATTAACTGATAACCAATATTAACTAAGGGTTATGGTTAAGGCTATTTGATTAACAGATAAGTCGGTTATGGTTATGATTAAAGGTCTCCCATAACCGAACGTTAACCAAACCGAACCAAATCGAAATGAATTAAAACATGCTTTTAAAATATATCTTTTGTTAAAATATACATGTTCAAGGAATCAAACTCTATGGGTATGTTTGGCAAAAGTAGCTGTTGTTGGTAGCTGGAAGCTGGTGGCTGGAGGCTGGAGCTGTAGTAGTTGTAGCTTTTTAGATATATTTAGGTGTTTGGCAGAGTGACTGGAGCTTTTAATAAAATGTATAAAATGACCAAAATGGATATTTAAAAGTTGGTACATTAGAAAGTTCATTATTTTTAGAGGTTAAAATAGTTATTTTTTTTCCTAAAAGCTTGTAGCTCCTTCTAAACGCTACTAGTAGGAGCGTTTAACCAAAAGCTTCAAGCTCCTAACCTAAAAGCTTCTAGCCCCTTCAACCAAACAAGGCTTTTTATTAAGTTTGAGTTTTTTCTTAAAAGATTAAACCTTGAAGCTCCTAAAAGCTTCTAAAAGCTCTATGCCAAACATACCCTATATACATAAAAAAAACTGTATATGAAAGCCTTTTATGTTATATAATTAGTTTTATAATGTCTAAAAAAATTATTGTATAATGCATGTGTATGTTTTTTTTGTGTCTTCATTTATTTGTGTATCTAAGTGAGACAATAATTGTCTAATGTGATCATTTAGTTTAAATGTAGATTAGTTAAATAATCAAAACCGAACATAACCAAGTCTCATAACCAATCAATTGAACCAAAGTTTGGTTATGATTTTGGTTAAGAAAATTCCGTAACCGAAGCTAGCGGTTATGGTTATGGTTAAAGGTAAAAACCAAACCAGCCGCCATTTGGACACCCTACTACACCCAAGTCTAAAATTCAAACATGTCACCTCAGGCGCACACCACATTATTTCAAACTCCACCGTTAAAAAGTCGCTTTTTTCCTCCAACGCTAAACCAATCCAAATTTTCAACTCATCATCTACCTCATCACATACTTTTCTTAATAAATTAATTTCTTTTATATTAAATATCTTTTTATAATTAGTTTGAAGTTTAAAAAGGAACCGGGTAGCAAGAAATAATAGAAATACAAATAAAAAGCTACAAATATTAAATATAAAAACACATTACAACCCATATATATATATAGTTGGTCTTGAATTGTAATATTTGGGCTTATGTGCTTAATAAACTAACTTAGTTGCAGTCCATGGACGTTGATCCTCCACCTAGAGATGGGCATAAAAACCGGTTCCGAACCCGAACCGTGGAACCGAACTGGAACTGGTTCCAGTTCCTACCCGACAGTAAGTAGAACCGGTTCCGGTTCAAAATACCCGTTGGTTCCAACCCGGTTCCACAATTTTACCATTTGAATCGGGTAGGAACCGGTTCCTAACCGTACCCGGTTCCTACGTGGAACCGGTTCCTGACGTTATAATATTACCGTTGGAACCGGTTATAGCCGTTAAAAATGTTACCGTTGGAACCGGTTATAGCCGTTAAAAAAGTTACCGTTGGAACCGGTTGCTGACCATTGGAACCGGTTCCTGACTGTTAGAACCGATTCTATATATATTTTTTTGAAATCTATTGTTTAGCACACAATTTCTCATATCTATTCTTCTTGTTACATTTCTTTCTTGTTCTTTTTCACATTCTAATCAACAAATGGCCTCAAAGAGTTCCAAAAACGCAAATTCCCAATCCGTTAACAATGTTCCTCAAGAACATTCGGTTCCGTATGTGGTTGGAACATTGTCTCATAATCGCAGTAAGGAAGTTTGGAGCAATTGGGAGTTGGTCGAGATGAGTGACGGCTCGCAAAAAGCTCAATGTAAACATTGTGGATCGTTATTAGCCAAGGAATCAAACTCAACGTTAACGAAGCATATTAATAAGTATTGCAAAGTTTTAAAGGAAATGACATCCGGTCAAGTTCCACTTTCCAAAGATGGTACCATTTTTCGTTATGAGCAAAAATTAGCTCGCGATCGGATGGCGAAGTTGGTGATACAAAAAGCGTTGCCGTTTGGACACTTCGACGACCCCGATCTTACAAATCTTATTCGGAGACTCTACAACCTCGCTATAAACATGTAAGTTCGTCGCACTTTAAAACGTCTTTGTTTAAGTTTATGGGAAAATGCAAAAAAAGATTTAATTGTTTTTTTTAAGAATTTAAAAACTAGTGTAAACCTAACTAGTGATGTGTGGTCGGCTCCACATGGTTTACCGGAATCGTACATATGTGTCACCGCTCATTGGGTTGATCCCGATACATGGCAAATGATGAAGCGTACGATTGCGTTTGACGAGTTTCCTTCTCCTCATACGGGAGAAAATATTTATAAAATTATAAATGGCACAATAATTAAATATGGTTTAGAAGATAAAATTTTTTCAATATCCTTTGATAACGCTTCAAACAACACAACGGCGATTGAAAAATTAAAGTTGAAGTACAAACCAATACTTGATGGTGTTTTTTTTCACACACGATGTGTTGCACATATTATTAACTTAGTAGTGCAAACCGGTTTAAAAGATCAATTTGTATCGGATTTTATTATAGCATTTAGAGCTATGCTCCAAGATGTTTTCAAAAGTGGAAAAGAAAGATATCAAGAATATAAAAAACTTTGTAAAGATGTCAACCAAAAAATTATTGGACCGAATTGGGATATACCGACTCGTTGGAATTCAACTTGTCATATGTTTGAAACGGCTATAAAGCAAATGGGCACTTTAAAATCTTTTCATACAACTTTAAGTGATGAGTACCTTGTCGTCCCCTTTCCCGACACGGCTTGGGAAAATATTAATAACATAAGTACTTTTTTACAAGTTTTTAAAACTACAACGACTTTGATTTCCGGTGTTTATTATCCTACTAGTTCTAAAGTTGTGGACCAATTGTATTTGATAACAACTAATTTTAAAAAGTTTGAAAATTCTAGTGACATGTTAAGGAATATGACGAGACCAATGATTCAAAAATTTTAAAAATATTTTTAGAACTACCACCCGTTTTTCTATGTGCCGCTGCTTTAAATCCAGCTTTAAACGTACCGGGTGTTGAAGCTTTAATTGATGAAATTTATGACAAGTTGGATATGCATGAGGAGGATCCAACTTTAAAAGCAAAAACAAAAAAATATTCAATGAGTGTATGGCCAAACTTTATGATCATTATTTAAAAAAATATGGTGAAAAAAATCATACAAATTTGTTTGAGTCTCGGTCCACGGCCTCTAACGATGAAACAAGCGGGGATCCACTTATAACCATGTTGAATGTCGTTAGAGACGAGACCGCTAGACAACAAAGGGGTAGTGAACCAACAAGTGAACTTGGGAGACATAAAAAAATCAGTATTCGCTTACTATGACCACCGAGGAGTATAGGAAATTTGATGTTTTGGCATGATGGAAATCGAAAGAATCCGAATACCCGATTCTAGCCACCATGGCTCGTGATATACTAACGGTCCAAGCTTCCACCGTAGCTTCGGAAAGTTGTTTTCTCTTAGTGGCAGGGTTTTGTCAATTAGAAGAACAAGACTAACTCCGGAATCGCTAAGATGGCAATATGCTTAAAGGACCATTTGGATGCCGTTGATCGTGTTCAACATAAAACTAGTCTAGAAGATGAAGTTGAGTTAGAGCATAAAATTGTTGACGAAGAGGAGGACGAAGAAGTGGAGACTAACGATTCGGACGACGATTGTACCGAGGTACCCGTACCTAAGAGAAACTCGTCGGAAAGTGTTGCACCTGCCGCTAGTAAACGATCAAAGAAATAAAATCTTACTAGAACCGGTTCTGAGTAATTTTTTATTTTTTTTTGTAACCGGTTAATTTTTTTTATATATTGTAACCGATTAATTTGTTTTTTAATTTTAATCGATTATTGTTACTATTTTTATTTATCAATGTAACTAATAATAAAAATCAAACATAACAAACACAATAGAAAGAAACATTACACAAACTTTATTAAAACACCAACGATAACATTTATCAGGAACCGGTAAGTAGGAAGTGGTTTATATAAAAAAAAAACGATTTTTTAATCAGGAACCGGTTCCACCGATAACATTTTATCAGGAACCGGTTCTGAACAGTAAAAGTCAGCTTTTACTGTCAGGAACCGGTTCTGAACAGTAAAAGTCAGGTTTTTTACTGTTCAGAACCGGGTTTTCTGAACAGTAAAAGTCAGATTTTTACTATCAGGAACCGGTTCTGACACTATCAAGAACCGGTTCCGCACCATACCGGTTCCACACCATACCCGGTTCCATAATACCCGTACCCGGTTTACACGGTTCCATATTCTTGGCTGTGAACCCGGGTAGGAACCGGACCCGGTTCCACACCATACCCGGTTCCACTGACATCCAAGCAGAACCGGTTCCGGGTTGGAACCGGTTCCGGGTAATAATAATACCCGATTTTGCCCATCTCTACCTCCACCGTGCAGGCCCCGTATCAAATCTTTATGAGTTACAAGTCCTAAATTAGTAAAAACACATTTTATTTCCTTTTTACACAAAATACATGAACCCAAATCACTTGCTCGTATTAATTATCAAACATAACCATTTCAAGCAAGCATCAAGTTTGATTTTTTCACAATGCTCAATCCAAGCAAGGGGTAAAAAAGTAAATGTCATCCAACCGATCATTGCTCGGTGAATTGCCACCATACACCAACAACCCGTCTTTGCCATCGCACCTCCCACTGGAAAACGCATCACCAACCTCGTGGACCAGGGTGATCCGCACCACCCGAACCGTCCTCAACCCGGTTCCACACAAACGTCTCTGTGTCCAACGCATATACCTCATGTGTGAACCTTCCCGCGCCTAAATGCCCCAAATCACTAGGGTCTACTTCACCACCACACACAAATATGTACTTCCCAACCGCAACGCTTGAAAACACACTTCTAGGTGTCGGTTTCTCACCCGTTGTCTCGACCTGGACCCACTTTTCGGTAGCCGGGTTGAAATAATGGACGTCGTCGACCTCCATACCCGCGAAACCATACACCACCCAGATTTTCCCTCCAACCGCTGCGAGCCCGGGCCCGCCTCTCCCTTTTAGATTATCTCGGGTAAAGGAAACTTGACCCATGTTTTGTCAACAACATTAAAAGCCCATAAGTCACTGAGTCGACCATCAACCCCGCACCCGCCGAATACATACACATTACAGTCATATGTGGCTACCGAGTGGTAGCTACGGTGAGCTGGCCCGGTGTCTCCTGTGGAGAGTAGGGTCCACTTGTTTGTACAGGTGTCGAAAGAATAGAGTTCGTTGAGCTCAGCATGTGTTGCGTCCCGACCACCAAATACATATATTTTTTGACCGATAGAAGCCATGGTAACACCGACCCGTGGAGGTGGGATGTCACCGGTTACTTCGGCTACAGACCATGTTAGCTCGTTTAGGTCGAAGACGTAGAGGGAGTTGTCCACGGGGACACGGGGCTTGAACTCACCGCCAAAGGCGTAAGCTTTTTCTCCGACAATTGTGATTGAATGAGAACTTTTTTGCACCAGGACCAGCTCCTTTTCGGTTCAACTGCAAATAACAGATTTCTACAGTTAGTCAAAGACCTGCACCCAATTGATATATTTTGAAGGGCATGTTTGACCTGTCACCAGACCAGACCCAACCCGACCCTTTTACCAGGCGCAATTGAAACAAAGGATTGCAATAAGGGGTGAGCATAAAAAAATTAACCCAACTAAAACTGAATTTACCCACAAAATTAACTGGAATAACCGACCCAAACTAATAACCGACTGTTTGGTTTTGTTCTATTTTAAACCAAAATTTATGGTTCAGTTTCGCTATACCTTGTTTCAAAACTAAACCACAGCGCACCAAAACGAACCTAATTGCACCGAACTTGTTTGAATGTTCGATATGAATCTATGGCTCAAGCTCATTATTTTGGGCCAAAAGTTTCGGGCTCAAACTCATTATTTTGGACCAACTTATTTCAAGCATAAATGTAAAACCGAAAACCAACCCATAACATGTAAAACCAAAAACCAACTCATGCACATCCCAAATTGCAATTGCAATCAAAAGAAATTATTATCTGGTGACATGATGAAAAAGTGATGATGAATTGAGTGAATTAGAATCTAGAGACATATTAAGCAGACAATATCTATGGGATCCACCATCTCTCCATTAATCCAATCATATGATTTTGACAACCATTCAGCTAAAATTCTAAACATTAATTCACTGACCCCAAATTAATTTACTTTCAATTCAACAATATTTGCAGCCTGCTTCCATTGGAGAACAAAGTGTAACCTAACCCTTACAAGTTCGGACTCGAATAGTAGGAAAATTATGTCATGGAAACTAGAATTCCAACAATAACTGTTCAATTTGAGGAGCTGCCAATTTCTCACAAAAATTAATATAGTTTATTAAATTTGTATGGGACATGAGTAGAACAAGCGAGTGAGATACAACTGAGCGAATAGATGATGATTATATGCAGAATTGAAAGGGGGGGGGGGGGGGGGGGATGATGATAATGTTGAAGAAGAAGAAGCTGACCTTCACCCATTTGCCTTGCGTCATTGCCATTGTTGTTGATTTTGTGGGTGTGTTCAACTACTGTGAATTGTGAAACACTTATATAGCGAGCGACCAGTGGCCATTTGTTAACGCTTCACCATTTTCTGAATAATCAAAAATTCATTACATCTAATTTGACATTTAGTATAAAGTTCATTTTTGGTTAGGGAACCCAGATAACAAATAATATTTGTATATTGAAGAGGGGAGGGGGGATGATATGTTTTATACGTTTTTAATAATAGCTTTATTTAAAATTATTTATGTATTTTACTACTTAATAATTCTAGATGGTGAGTGGATTTCAGCATACAGATAGATCTAATTTTGGTCATCGTCTTATTGACCCATAACACACTATATGGTTGGTCTCATTCGAGCCTTTTGATGACTCATTAGATCTCAATCTCTTTGTATACGTCGCCTTTTTACATACACGTTATGAATTTTAATGCTTCTCGTTAACATGAGAAGAGTCTCACCACGTGTATTTACAACATTTTTTCTAGCTCAAGAAATAAAAAACAACAATAGATTACTTGTTGAGACGAAAGTAAATTACAACATGGGTTTTGAGCAACACGTGTATTTACAACATGGGTTTTGAGCAACAATAACTAATTTAACATAAATAAAATCGAGACGTATGAGTAATAATACGTGCAAAAGAAAATAGTTTTAATGAATAAATATATATTTTATTAAAATGATTAACACAGTGTTAGTCTTGTATTCTGTATGGGTTGGTATAAAGTGAGGAGTAAAGACCTAAGTGGGAACGGAACTATGTGGTGGAGTAGTTATTTGATTAATTATGTGACGACTGATCAGTGATCAAATCACTCAACATTTGCTTTGATTAAAAATCATAAAATATAACAAACTAAGTTTTAGTTAATGTCTACAAGACAACTTGTATAAAGTATAATAAATTGTATGACAATTGTTAAAGATATGATATGTTATTAACTAGTAATTTTTTCCGCGCGATGCGGTGGATGCAAATGTAAAGTAACTCGGATTTGTGTATTAAAGACTTGAACCGTTTTTTTAAGTTACGTCAAAACGTAGATAAACTAAAGATGTGCATAATAATACGTGCGGAAACGTATTACATGTGGTCTGACTTATTTGCGAAATAAATTTACGTCGAATACCAACCTGAACTTATACCCACACATCCATAAAAATAAGTAAAAAAATATGATTTTAAGTTTAAAATGGTACCGAGCGTTGCGGTGGGGCCGAAATGTAAAGTAAATCGAATTTATAAAGTCTAACGGAAAACATATTATATTTGACGTGACTTGTTGTGTAAAAGATTTATGCCAAAACATAGATCAACTGAAAACATACAAAAAATACGAGAAAACATATTATATCTAAATCTAACCATTATCAAAGAAAAGTAATAAATTTGAATTTATGTTGACATGTACATAAATATAAGGACGTAAAAAATAATTATAAAGTTTTTAGAAAGTTGAAGGATTGCAACTGCTAATACTAAATGTTGAACGGTAAAGGCTAAGGTAAACAAAAACTTACTAAAAGACAAAAAAAAACATAATAAACTTGCATTTATACCAACACGTACATAAATATAAGTACGTAAAAAATGATTATAATATTTTAGAAAGTTGAAGGGCTGTAAATATAAAAACCAAACATTAAAGCTTAAAGGTTAAAAAAATAAAAAAATAAAAAAGAGAGAGATTAACCAATGGCTGGCCTCCATGCACCAGGCTGCCACTGGTCATCCCTTTTCTCATTGTAGGATACTAGAGGGATAATCTGTGCTGGTTTTCTATCAGTGTCAATTCAGTTTATTATGATACCGGCACTTTATGTAACAACCGAAAAAGATATTGTCAAAGAGAATATCAACACCTACCGCTATAGCTATAGACTGGTTTTATATCATTACCATGGCGTCTAGAAAACATAAACAAAAAATTGCTATACCGAATCATCTCATAACTCTTCTAATTAAAAACAAAGTAACTACTAAGACAATAATTATCGCATCACTTGGTGTTATCACTATAACCTTTTTATATATCTGATAAGTAACTTCTGACCATGTTATATAGAATAATAAGCAAGTTAATTTAACAATACAACTAAAGTAACTAATTAAGGAAATTAATAATAAACTGATATTTCAGTAAAGTTATTATCAAACTCAAAGTGTGAGAATTTAAAGTAGTTGTTGAACTAAAATAATTATCCAAACAAAATGTTCATTTTATTTTTACCCTAAGAACCAAAGAAGTTACATAATATTAAAGAATTAAAAATAAAAGAAAAACAATGAAGCGCCTATCCTGCCACGTGTAGATGGATTCCTTTTCTGGATTCCAAACCAACATTTCAATTCATTTAAATCACACATTCATACGTTTCAACTTACAGACAATTTATATCTACTTTTCATCATCATCATCATCATCATCATCATCATCATCATATACTTCTGTTTCATATAAATATAATTTCAACATTTTCACTCAATGTTATATGGTTTGGAAAAAGTATGCTCGGTTTGAACTCAGCTTCTTACACATTTGAATATCTCATCACCATTGAGCCACCGCCACAGCATACCACGTAAACCGCCGCCGTCACCATCTTGTTGCCATTTGACAAAACCACCACAGCACCATTAACCGCCACCACCACGCACCACTTTTTGAAGGAGCTAAACTCGTTTTGCGCCGGCCACCATGCCACGCTGTTCTGTCGCTTCTTCCGCCGCAGTGGCGGTTTACGGTGAACAAATCGACTGCATCTTGCGGCTCGATGGCGTACAGCTGTGGCCAGCGACTGAAAAACACCCTCACTTAACCGCCCGTTTTTACGGTCTCTCTCTTTTTCGTTCCTCATTAACAAAAGCCTTGACAAATTCTCGGTGAAAAAACCGTATTATCGTTTCTGAAAACGTACCACCGGAAGCATCCCGACATCGTCGGTGGAGTTAGGTTTGAACAAAGACGACGGTGGGGGCTGCAAAGGTTGCATCCGGCTTCTGTAGGTTGTTATCTCCGCTTATCCAGCGGCGGGGCTTCTGTAGGTTGTTATCGCCGCTTATCCAGCGTCGGGCTTCTGTAGGGTGTTATCTCCGCGTATACAGCGGCGGGGCCTGGTGGTTTGGTGGTAGAAGGCTGGTTTAGGTTTTTAGGGAAAAGATAATAAATAAAGTTGAAAGCAGGTGAATTACTGTTCATCAAAATTGGTAAGTGTTATAGAGTAAATAAATTGGTAAATGTTATAGAGTAAATAAATAAATAAATATACAATTTAAGTTTTAATATAACACACTTTAATAATGTCAGTAACCTCTAATCGGTTACCTTCACATTATATAACTATTATTTTTTATATATATAAAATTTTATAATTTTTTTAAACCCCTTCTCAAGATGAAATATATCTTTGTGATGTAAAAAAAGCTCACAAGTCACACCAGATGAACATTTTTTCCTCTATAAAAACAGAATTCATAATGAATATACTTTAACCTTTTAAGAAAACATGAATAATTGTGGTTACCTTTTCTATTTTGTAAAGTAAAATTCATTGAGTTGTTAAAATGTTAAAGATAATTTTTTTTGTTATTTAGCATGCTATTTTTTAATTAAAAGGTAATAAAACAAAGGAAACAAAGTAGACAAGGACCCAACTTGTAAATAATTTAAAGAGATAAGGTAAGAAATCCTCATTGAATACTATACTAGAAATGCCCATTTATCTTCATGCCTATATAAAATCTATAGGGATGGTGTTAGGGGCATTATCAAACCACTTCAAGCCCCTATAATCCCCGTTACTTGTGGTCTAAATGAATAATGATGATGGGTTGATGGAGTTTTATTACTATAAAAGTATATTCATTTATTGAGAACTTAATAATATTTTTGTGTGATTTCTTATGAATGCAAATTATTGTTTGTATTATAGTTATTGGATTATGAACCACTAAATCACAATAGGTAAATAATATTGTAACTACATTTGATAGTATTATCATATCATATATATCCGATTGCATTTAGTTCATTGAAAGTATTGTTGATTTGTATAAAGTGGATTTCATTGCAAGTATTGTTGATTTGTATAAAGTGGATACAGCTTACTTATATATGTATATTTCATTCCCTTAATAATTTGTGATGTCTCGTATTTGATGTCAGGTTAATCTATAATGTATTAATGTGTGTATGTATATATAATTTTTGAATGGTAAATTTGGATCACTGACGGACCACTAGAGTATTATCATGTCACCAGCGGAACCACCGACCATGTCCATCTCCACTAGATGATAATGGTCATGTGATAAAATCATTGGGCCTAAAATTTGAGATAATAATCCAACGAATAAAGAATTAATGACAAGAAGAGATTAAAGTAGAAGATGTTAAGTTAAACAAATGGAAAAGTTTTTTCTAATAGCTGGACTACAAACAGAAAAATCGCACAAGGAAAAAAAACCAAAACTACAGAAAGATGTTACAATAAGTAATAAAAATCGCACAAGGAAAAAAATCTAAAACTATAGAAAGATATTACAATAAGTAATATTTGTTACAATATTCGATTATATAATGCTAACTTTTTTTTGTATACTATTATTATTATATCATATAATGATTATTATACTTATTGTATTTTGATTTTTTGCAGTTATTTAAAACACAAAAATATATAGATTAGGGTGGTAAGGAAAAAATGCACTTAAAAATCCCTAACGAGTATATCCGATATCTATTAGTATACATGATGCATGACAGGTGATTAACCAACAAATATCCACATATATTAGGTTGGATATGGGATGAAATTTTATAAATGGCTGTGAGACTAAAACTACTAAGATATATCTCATTGTTGTCTATACATTTGATTAATTAATTGAATAATGATCATGTGTGAGGTAGCTTCCGTCACCCCTTAACTATTCTAACAAAGTGTAATTTTTATTTTTAACGTTTAACTTTTTACGCTACTCTTAAAATTAAATTATATTATGCTACCCCTCAATATTTTAAAAGCCCAACACCCTCACCTTCTCAAAGTTTTATTACAATCCAAACACTTATTAAAAGCTCACTACTGAATATACAACTTAAAGGCCCAAATAAAATGAAAGATTAAAGCCCAAAAACTTATTGATTTGATTTTTGAATAGGAAAAAAAGAACACAGCGGTCAGCGCCAAGTCGCCAACCGTTAGCAACCTCCCTCCTCCCTCCCCTCTAGGGCTATTCTAAAAGCTTGCTCAGATTTAACTTGGAAAAAAGCTCACTTGATATGACTCGGTATAAAACAGAGTCGAGCCGGCCCGGCCCGGATCGATTAGAAAGTGAGTCTAGCTCGGCTCAGCTCGTAACGAGCCGCATTCGCTTGATTTTGCTCGTTTGTTAACTCGCTTTGGTTTAGTTCTGATGATTTTACTTATATATTTTGTTTTTATATACATAAAATATTTTATAAGAAATTGATTATCATTTGCATGTGTTTAAAAATGCAATTGGATATCTATGACATATTTAGGGGTTGATTACCATGCTAACGAACTTATATTATATTGATGTGCTAAAAAGTAATTTAATAAAAGTAACTAAATTAAACTAATTCTAGACTCTAAGTAATACTCTAGACTCACTAAAACACACTAAACTACTAACCGACAAGTGTACCGATTGACTCTAGTATAGGTACTGTAAGTCCGGATATCGAACCCATTGTAACAACTCGCATTTTCGTTGTTAATTTATTTCATCCTATTTCCGAGTATTTCGTTTATGCCGATCATTGTACTCTGGGATTTGATTATGAAAAGTTTATGTTAATGGATTATATTTTGTCACGACTATATCGCATCTAATCGCTTATTAAACGCTAACTCAAACACAATCACGAGTAACTGTGTTACTTTAATAGCCAAGTGTGTTGTTGTACAATAAGCACTCGTGCCATCGCATCGCTTACCTCATCGCATGCAAAAGCAGTTAATTATGTGGAATTATGTTTTATATGTGTTATGTTTGTTTGTGTTATGGTTTATTATCGCTAAAACGCTCGCACACTCACGTACTCGCTCTCTCTCAATTAAATGGTAATATAACGCTTAACGTTTCGCTAAAACGCTTAATATAACTATCTAATACGAACCGAATCGCCAAACGAACGCCTAATGCGAAATAAACGAACAAAACTTGCCAATAGGCCAAGTTCGGCCGAACTTGGTAACACCAAGTTCGCCCAAACTTTCTTAGACCTTCAACACATCAAACATCACCCAAGTTCGCTCGAACTTAACCTTTTTCAAGCAGAAGTGGCCAAGTTCGCCCGAACTTGTGCCAAGTTCGCTTGAAAAGGGACAAGTTCGACCGAACTTGATCTCAATCAGCCCATTCTTCACCTCACCTATAAATACTCAGCTCCTCTCCTCATTTGAACTTACTGCAAGTTCGCCCGAAACCTCCCGAAACCGAAAACCTTTGATTTCCAAGTAAGAATCAACCCGTTTTCAAGCAACAACAACGTTTTACAACGATTTTGCACAAGGTTTTACCTTCGATTTCACCAAAACTCTTCTCTTTACGAAAATCTTCATCTTTTTCTAAAAAACTTCTGTTTTTCACTTAGATCTATCTTAGATCTAAGTAAACCCTTTTTAAACATCGATTTGCACACAAAATATGGACTAATGACGTATGTTTCGTTCATTTTGAAGTGGAACGAGGCGTTGTCAAGCGAAATATCAGATCCGTAAGCATAAGGACGAAATCGTCACTTTGCACAAACTAGACAAACTCGTTCGAACCTTCAAGTTCGCCCGGATTAGTCCGAGTTTCTGTAAAATGGCTAAAACTCGCTCCAAAAGACCTCTCCAGCCTAGGTTTTGCTCAGTAGCTTAAGGTTGGAGGGATGGACACTCGATTTCCTCAGCAAACGACGCGAAAACGCACGAATTGGTGACCAAAACAGTCAAGTTCGCTCGGAAAACCTCAAGTTCGCTCGAACTTGTCACCAGAATGGTGACCAAGTTCGCCCGAACTTGCCTAAAACCCTCAATAATTCAGGTCAATCGCCCGAACTTGTCCAATTCTCAAGAGAATCAGACAAGTTCGCCCGAACTTGTATCAACCTCAACCAAATGAGGCAAGTTCGCCCGAACTTGTACTCTTCCAAGGGATGTTAGCATAAGTCCGCCCGAACTTGTACCCCAAGGTACAAGTTCGCTCAAGTTGTCTACTGGTTCCTTCAACCGTTAACCGGTTCAGCATTTCGGAAGACTGATGCACTTCTGTTCACTTACAGGCTGATCCGGCGCTCTCCTCAACTCACCTCAGATCCCGTATCTCTCTCAAAACGCACCGAATGTGAGTATACTTGAACCTCTTTACGCTTAAACGCACTTTTAGATGTCACATATGTTCTATATTAAATCACATCACACAACTCAAACTCTTATATGCAATCCGCTATACATGACTATACGTGATATCTACTGAATTGTATGTGTTACTTGATTGGGTATACGCCACCCTTAACATGATAGCTTGCTAGAGGTTGACCCGCCACCCGGAGGCCGGGGTTGTTAAGGCTCGCATTTTTATTTCGCATTTATTTCTCTTTAGGATTGGACACTTGTTCGCATGCCTCGATCAATCGCGGTTTGTTGGTTTACTTGAATCTAGTAGATACATAGTTCACAACTCTTACGTATGTCATGTGGTGTATGCTAAACGCTTTTAATCTATTATGTACACAAAACCTGTATGCTCACCTTTACTTAATTGTATTGACGTTTTATTTTAATATATGTGCAGGTTAAGGATATTTGTTATTGCTGCTTTGGTTTAGGATTATCTTTAGTATTCATGTAATAAATCTTGGGAACATCAGATTGAATTCATGTTTTAAGAGATTGTTTTGAATATGTAATAATTATTTGAGGATTATATGTGTTTGATAGTATAGGATGTTTGACGTTAAATATTGTCACTTAAATAATTGTTATGGGATCTTTTGAACAATCTGATTCGCCTTGTGCCACGCCCCGATGTTTCCGCCATCGGTTGGGGTGTGACAGATTGGTATCAGAGCCATAACTATAGGGAAAATTAGGTAGAACTGCCATGTTTGACCTAGACTATAGTTAGGACACCAAATCAGACCGTTACGCATCGATTAAACGCCTAAAACTGATATGAACAGACAAGTTCGCCCGAATTGGACCAAGTTCGCCCGAAATGATAGTGTGAGTTGTCTGTCTTCTCAAACCTAAACTAAGTTCGCTCGAGGATCAAGTTCGCCCGGAGTAGTACAACTTCGCCGAACTTGATCAAACATCATCGAAACGACTTTTAAACTACGTATGCTTTTCCTAAGGTACCACAATACCGTGAAGAACTGTATCACACAAAACGAGTGATCAAGTCGAGATTAGGTGAGAAAACCATGAACTCTCGATAAGATCATTCACTCCACGCATTCTATCGCACGAGATATCTTCGTTGCGTTAGAGTGATATCCAAACCTCGACGAAAGTCTCCATTTCTATCTAGTGGAACTCCCGATTTGATCGGTGAGCATAACCACAACTAGGAATAAGTTGTTAAGTTAGGGGTGAAACCCGCATCTTAATAACTAGTTCCACTCCTCGATTTTCAATCTCACCAAAGTCTCGATTATTTCGATGATTCGAACACGACTAACTGGAAGGAAAATGCCGTTAACCGTTGTACGGCTAGAGCATTTGTCTATTAGGCGAAATCGTGTGTCCGAACTCAGAGAATTCTCGAACCACTTTGGGTAGTCGTTGTCTCAAAACCAAGGACACTCCCAATTGATTTAAGCTTGCAATCGTCGATTTTACGCATCATCGAGTTTATTTATTATTTATGTGTTTAAGTTTATGGATTTTACGCTTATTCGATTTCTCGCTTTATCGATCTTCTCGATTTATCACTTTTACGCTCCATTGATATACGCCACAAACTCTCGAAATCTAAAACGCTAATTAATACACCAACCAAACTAAATCGCTCAACTCTCCTACGCGAATGTCCTCATACGCAACTTTACTCGCTTATTACGCTATTGTATCACATCTCGTACGTGCTACGCATGATTTAGTTTGAAGATGAATACGTGCAAAATATGTGCTTATGTGTAGTATTATGTGCCTACGTGATTATGTGCTTACGTGCTTAGGTGCTTACGTGTATACGTGCCTATGTGTTTGTGCCTTAAATAAAATAATAATAATAAAAAAAATATATTAGTAACTTTTGAACATAAGCCTATTATAATTAAATCTCATCCAATCAAATCCTTTGTGTAGATGTCTTCCATGGGATCTCACACACGGAGGAACATCCAGCGCAACAACTCTGACAAACGCATCGCCTCGCTGGTAGCCAAGCCGATGGCTAAAGTCATTCCTTAGATCGTCAGGAGATTCAGGCTGCAGCAGCAACACGTCAATGGATTCAAAAGCCGACGCACCCAAGTCCTCTTTCAGCTTTAAGCATTCAAGCATGTGGACCACTCACTTTCACCGGCACAGAAGGACCGAGTGTTGTGTTCCAATGGTTCGATTCCATCGAGGTTACCTTCCGCCAAAGCGGATGCCCCGAAGCTCTGCCACCATCAATGCTACCGTGTGTTCCAGTCAAGGGCACTTGATTGGTGGACACCCGAGGCAACAAGCGCGGTAATGATGAAGCTTACGGGTCACTTGGGAGGAACTCAAGGAAATCATGGTGAAAGAGTTATGTCCTTCACATGAAGTTCAAAAGCTGGAGAATGAGTTCTGGGATATCAAGCAAGACGGTCCCGACAACGCTGGTCTAACATGCCCGATTCAAGCAGTTGAGTATTATCTGTCCCAGTCAGGTGGACACTACTAAAAAAGCAATCAAGAAATACCTCCGTGCTCTACCAGATTGCGTTGCTGGTTTTGTTAAGCAGCACGCCCCACTACCATTGAGGAAACTTATCAGCTCACCGCAGAAATCAACGACAAACATGTTCAGGCTGGTTACTTCAAGAACAGCAAAATCGCGAACCAAGCTATCACTAAGCCGAGTGCTCCTACCGATCAGTCTCGAGAGTCAAAGTCCAGTCGCCGAGGTCGTAAGAGAGAAAATCCCGAGCAAGAACAGTGCAGCTATGCACCACCGAACCCTCAGCCGCTTCAGTCTGCCGCACCAAACGCACCTCCAGCAAAGCGTGCGTATACTGGTCCTCATCCATTGTGCTCAAAGTAGACTTATCCCTCGTGCAATGCCGCTCGTCAAGCACATTTACCCACTTCGTCAGCTCCACTCGTTCCCCTCAGCTAATCACTAGTTCACCGCAGCACCAGCCCCAAAGGCCACTCTTGTACCCTGTGTGATCACACTCAGTAACTCAGCCCAACAGGGCCGTGAACCAAGAGCACGTGCTAGTACACGTGTGAACAAGAGCCCTACAGCAAAACGCAAACAGGTGTGCGGTGGAAGAAAGGCCTTCAATCTCAATCATCGCCAGGCTAGAACGACAACAAGTTGTTAATGGTACGTTCCTTGTTAATGGTGTTTATGCTTCATGTTTATTTGATACTGGTGCCGATAACTGTTTTGTATTGTTAGAATTCAAAAAAGGGTTTTAAAATGTAAACGCGCTAAACTCCCAAAGACTTTCGATGTGGAAGTCGCCACCGGAAAAACCGTTACCGTTAACTCCTCCTATGTGGTTGTACTCTCGATCTCAACAACCACCTCTTCTCGATCAATCTCATACCTATGCAACTAGGTAGCTTCGACATCATAGTAGGCATTGGATTTTCTTCGTGAAAATCATGCTGAAGTTGTTTGTTTCGATAAAATGATTCGTCTTCCTCTCCTTAACGGTGAAGACATGTTATGGTGAGACTCCCCCAAAGAAGTTGATGCTTATGTCATGTACCCAAGCGAGCAAGCATTTGCGCAAGCAATGTGTTGCCTTCCTAGCCAAATCGTGAACCCGAGAAAGAAAAGAAAACCTGGAAAGACGTACCCGTTGTTTGTGAATTTCCTAAGGTTTTCCCGACGATTTACCTGGTTTACTCCCTACTCGTGATGTTGAATTCCGTATCGATCTAATTTCCGGTGCTACTCCCATTGCTAAAGCTCCCTATCGCCTTGCACCATCATAAATGCGCGAGCTATCTAGCAACTTTAAGAGCTTCTTGATAAAGGCTTTATACGCCCAAGCACTTCACTTGGGGCGCACCCGTTCTTTTCGTGAAAAAGAAAGATGGGACGTTCCGAATGTGCATCGATTATCGTGAACTTAATAAGCTTACGATAAAGAACCGCTACCCTCTTCCCCGAATCGACGACTTATTTGATCAGCTTCAAGGTGCTACTTGTTTTCCAAGATCGATTTACGTTCCGGTTATCATCAGTTGCGTGTACTCGAAGAAGATATTCTGAAAACCGCCTTTCGTAATCGTAATGGCCATTTCGAATTCGTGGTCATGCCTTTCGGTCTTACCAATGCACCTGCGATCTTCATGGACTTGATGAACCGTGTGTGTAAAGCTTTCTTAGATCGTTTCGTCATTGTGTTTATCGATGACATCCTCATCTATTCGAAGTCGAGAGACGAACACGCGCGCCATCTTCGTTTAGTTCTCGAACTTCTCCAAGGTAATCGTCTTTATGCTAAGTTCTCAAAATGTGAATTCTGGCTTGAAGAAGTCCAATTTCTCGGCCACATCGTTATTAGTCAAGGAATTCACATCGACCCTGCGAAGATAGAAGCGGTAAAGAGTTGGATTACGCCGAAGAATGCATCTGAAATCCGTTCTTTTCTTGGATTGGCGGGTTACTACCGTCGATTCATCACCGAATTTTCCAAAATCGTCGTTCCGCTTACTGCTTTAACTCATAAGGACAAACCTTACGTTTGGGATTCCAAACAAGAGGAAGCCTTTCAAACCCTCAAGCGTATGCTATGCAACGCTCCTGCACTCGCCTTACCCGACAGAAACGACGACTTCGTTGTTTATTGCGATGCCTCTAATCTTGGTCTTGGTTGTGTTCTTATGCAACGAGACAAGGTTATCGCGTATGCATCTCTACAACTCAAAATCCATGAGAAGAACTACACAACCCACAATCTCGAACTTGGTGCAGTTGTTTTTGCATTAAAGATATGGCGACACTACCTTTACGGTACTAAGTGTACGGTCTTCATCGACCATAAGAGCTTACAACATATCTTCAATCAAAAGGAACTGAATATGCGCCAACGTAGATGGGTTGAACTTCTCAACGATTACGATTGTGAGATACGCTACCATCCTGGCAAAGCAAACGTCGTAGCCGATGCTCTCAGTCGACGAAGCTATGTGTGTAGTGTTCGTGACTCTCAAGCTTTGAATGATCTCGAAATTATGATTCGCTCCACCCAGTTTGCTTGTTTTAACGAGAATATTCTGCAAGAAGAAATGAATTGTGGTGCCGAAACTCAGCTCGTGGTTAAACCAAACGGCATTTACTATTATCTCGATCGTATTTGTATTCCTAGTCATGATAACCTGCGAGAGTTGCTAATGACCGTAGCTCATAAATCTCGATACTCCATTCATCCCGGAGCCGACAAAATGTACAAGGACCTTCGTCCTAAGTATTGGTGGCCGGGCATGAAAAAGGATATCACCGTTTACGTCTCCAAGTGCTTAACTTGTTCGAAAGTTAAAGCCGAACATCAAAGGCCCTCTGGCTTGCTCGAACAACCCAAAATCCCGATGTGGAAGTGGGAGAGCATAGTCATGGACTTCGTTACAAAACTCCCTCGCACCTCCTCTGGTCACAGTAGCATTTGGGTTATCGTTGATCGTCTTACTAAATCCTCACACTTTATTGCCATACGAGAAAACTTTAAGGTAGAACGATTAGCACGAACTATACCAACGAAGTCATTTGTCGACACGGGACGCCTCGTGACATCATCTCTGACCGCGACGGTCTCTTTACCTCACGTCTCTGGGAGACTTTTCAATCCGCTCTCGGTACTACGCTTAATCTCAGTACCGCTTTCCATCCTCAAACCGACGGTCAGACTGAGCGCACGATCCGCAACCTCGAAGACATGCTTCGTGCGTGCATCATAGATTTCGGTAATTAGGATACGCATTTACCTTTAATAGAATTCTCTTACAATAATAGTTATCATACTAGTATTCAAATGGCTCCTTTTGAGGCATTGTATGGAAGAAAATGTCGATCGCCTATTGCTTGGCAAGAGATCGGAGAAGCACAAATCACCGGTCCCGAGCTAATTCAAGAAAAGACAGACAAGATCCTCCAAATCAGAGACAACCTCTTGAAAGCTCGGAGTCGCCAAAAGAGTTATGCCGATAAACCCCGCAAGCCTCTACAGTTCGAAGTGGGAGATCACGTTCTCTTAAAGGTTGCACCTTGGAAAGGAGTGATCCGCTTCGGAAAGAAGGGAAAGCTAGCGCCACATGGGTCCCTTTAAGATTCTGAAAAGAATTGGCAAAGCGGCCTATCGCTTCGAACTACCGGCAGAACTTAACAACGTCCATCCGACTTTCCACGTCTCGAACCTCAAGAAATGCCTAGCCGAAGTGAATCTCCATGTAACAACTCCAATTTTCGTTGTTATTTATTTATTTTCCCTTTTATGTATTTTGTTTATACTTATCAACTGTACTCCGAGATTTGGATTATGAAAAGTTATGTTAATGGAATTATGTTTCGTCACATCTAATCGCATTTAATCGCTTATTAATCGCTAATTCAACGCAATCACAACTAATTATGCTACTATACGAGCCGAGTGTGTTGTTGTTTAATAAACACTTGTGCCATCGCATCGCTTACCTCATCGCATCGCAAAACGCAGTTAATTATGTGGAATTATGTTTTAGGTTTGTTATATTTATGAATGTTATGGTTTAATATCGCTAAAACGCTCGCACACTCTCGTAACTCTCTCTCTCAATTCAATAGTAATATAACGCTTAACGCTTTGCTAAAACGTTTAATATAACTATCTAATACGAACCGAATCGCCAAACGAATGTTTAACGCGAAATAATCGAACAAAACTTGGCCACTAGGTCAAGTTCGGCCGAACTTCTATATTACAAGTTCGCCCAAACTTGTCTAAGTGTCACACCCCGACCGATGCGGAATCACCGGGGTTAGTGGCACTAGGCGACCAGATTGTTCTCACAAGAAATTCCATAACAATTATTCACAACATTACTAAACGTTTAACATCCCATACTATTAAACATAATATTCTAAATAATCATTACACAATCCAAAGTTTTCTCATAAAAACAAAACGGTTCGATTTCCCCTAGATTTATTACATTCCAACTAAACAAAACAAAAGAAAATAAACTAAGCTAAGCATGCAATCATCCAAGCGTCCATAGCTAAATCCTCAACCTGTTACATACGTTAAAATACAAGTCAATACAATTATGTAAAGGTGAGCATACAGGTTTGAATACTACTAGCATAATCGAGAAAAGCTTTTGCGAAAACAATCTATTTACATATCATGATACACCAAAACACTTAACATAACATAGGCTCATTTCTCATGCTAACTACCGTGAGAAGGCTTGCGCGTCCATCCTAACTAGACCCCGTCGGGTGTAAGCCACACTATAGTACCATACTAGCTAAGGAGGAAAGTTAACAAAAACAAGGCCTAGTCACATGTTTCTAGTATCGTATTGGAGCATATACAATCAGATTATTCGCATGTGATAAACAGTTTGATTTATGATGTGATTTTGATATACGAACGTATGTAACACCTAGAAAGTGCTTTAAAGTGAAAATGGGTCAAGTATACTCACTGTGGGTGCGTTTTGTTAGGTTTGAGATTCTGCAAGGAGTCGAGAAGAGCGCCGAATCAGCCTGCATACGCGAACGGAAGTGCATCAGTCTTCCGAAAAGCCGAAACGGTGAAGTTAGATTTGGGCAGTAGCCAAGTCGGAGAACTTGTGTGTAAACCACAAGTTCGAGCGAACTTGTATGAATTTGGTGAGTTTATAGCCAAGTTCGGTCAACTTGAGGAGTTTTCTAAGAAAATTGTCAAGTTCGGGCGAACTTGTAGGAAAACCTTACTGATTTGGCAAGTTCGGTCGAACTTGTATGGTTTCCTAAGAAACCAGGCAAGTTCGGGCAAACTTGCAAGAAACTTGGTGAAGAAACACTCAAGTTCGGTCGAACTTGACCCAAATGGGTACAAGTTCGGTCGAACTTGACCTGGTGAGCTGGTGATTCTCGAGCGAACTTGATGTTTTCGGGTCCAAAATCTTGCGTTTTCGCGTCGTTTGCTGAGTAAATCGAGTGTTCATCCCTCCGACCCTGTGCTACTGAGCGAACTTAGGTCAGATAGGTCTTTTCAGAGCAGTTTTAGCCGTTTACAAAAGCGTGGGCTAATCCGGACGAACTCGGGGTTCGTTCGGGTTAGTCCGGCTTGTGTAAACCGTCACAAACGTCGTGTGCTTCCAATTCTGGGATCTTGAATGATATTATCAAAAATGAACAAAACATCCTCAAAAGTCCGTATTTTGTGTCAAAATCGATATTTATCAAAGGTTTTCTTAGATCTAGAACTTACAAGCCGAGATCTTGCAGATCTCGTGTTTGGGAAGCCTCTACTAGCACCAAACGAACTCGTATTGTGTAGATCTAAGTTAAAAATAGAAGTTTTAAAGAAAAAGATGAAGATTTTCGTAAAAGAATGGGTTTTTATGAAAACGAAGGTTATGCCTTGTGTCAAAATCGTTGTAAACCTTTGTAGATCGTATATAAACGTTGTTGCAGTGAAAATCAGGTCGATTCTTACTTAGAACACGAAGGTTTCGGGTTGAGAGAGCTCTGGGCGAACTTGCAGCAAGTTCAATGAGAGAAATGAGCATGGTATTTATAGGAGGAGAGCTGATGGAGGCATGTTCGGCCGAACTTGCATGAAATTCATGCAAGTTCGCGCGAACTTGATAGATTTTGGGAAGAATTATGAGTAAGTTTGGCCGAACTTGCATATACTCATGCAAGTTCGCGCGAACTTGATAAAACAAAGGGGTTCCTGGTTGCCAGGCAAGTTCGGGCGAACTTGTGGTAGTCAAGTTCGGCCGAACTTGGCCTGGTGACCAAGTTCCGTTTGCTGATTTCGCGTTAAGGGTTCGTTTGGCTATTCGATTCGCATTTATTAGTTATATTAAGCGTTAAATTAAAGCGTTAAGCGTTATAGTTGATACAATAGTGCGATTTAGCGATTCGAAAGTGTGAGAGCGATGCGATAGCGATTGTAAATATCACCACAAACACACATAACACATAAACATAAAACCACATAATTAACTGCGATTGCGATGCGATGAGATAGACGATGCGATTTAATAAGCGATTAGATGCGATAATAACGTAATACACCATAATTAATTAACATAAATTTTATTATACTCGAATCTCGGAAATACATAAGACGGAAACAAATGAAAAAGATAGCAACAAAAAACAGAGTTGTTACAGTCTCCCCTACTTTAGGGAATTTCGTCCCGAAATTATGCAGTAGCTGTAACAAATAGATTCGGGTACTTGGTCTTCATATCACTTTCCAATTCCCAAGTAAACTCGGCGCCGCGTTTGCCCTCCCATCGGACCTTCACGATAGGGATGCGAGAGCGTCGTAGTTTCTTAGTCTCTCGGTCCATGATTTCCACAGGCTTTTCCATGAAATGGAGAGTCTAGTTGATTTGCAGATCTTCGAGAGGGACCTGCAGATTTTCTTCGGCGAGACATTTCTTGAGGTTAGACACGTGGAAAGTCGGATGTACATTATTAATTTCCTCCGGTAATTCGAGACGATAGGCTACTTTACCGATTATTTCTAGAATCTTAAAGGGTCCAACGTATCGAGGCGCTAGGCGGACCACTACCTTCCAAGGCGCAACCTTTAGGAGAACGTGATCTCCCACTTTGAACTGTAGAGGCTTGCGGCATTTATCTGCGTAACTCTTCTGACGACTCCGAGCTTTCAAGAGGTTGTCTCTGATTTGGAGGATCTTGTCGGTTGTTTCTTTGAATAAGCTCAGGACCGGTGATTTGTGCTTCTCCGATCTCGTGCCATGCAATAGGCGATCGACATTTTCTTCCATACAATGCCTCAAAAGGAGCCATTTGAATGCTGGCTCGATAACTATTATTGTACGAGAATTCGATTAAAGGTAAATGCGTATCCCAGTTACCACCGAAATCTATGTTGCACGCACGAAGCATGTTTTCGAGGTTGCGGATCGTGCGCTCAGTCTGACCGTCGGTTTGAGGGTAAAAAGCGGTACTTAGGTTAAGCGTAGTACCGAGAAGCGGATTGAAAGGTCTTCCAGAGACGCGAGGTAAAACGACCGTCGCGGTCAGAAATGATGTCACGAGGCGTCCCGTGTCGACATATAACTTTGTCGGTATAGATTTGGGCTAACCGTTCGACCTTAAAGTCTATTCGTATAGCAATAAAGTGCGCAGATTTAGTGAGACGATCAACGATAACCAAAATGCTATCGTGACCGGATGAAGTACGCGGGAGTTTAGTAACGAAGTCCATAGCTATACTTTCCCACTTTCACATCTGGATTTCGGGTTGTTCGAGTAAACCAGAGGGCCTTTGATGTTCGGCTTTAACTTTCGAACAAGTTAAGCACTTTGAGACGTACAAGGCGATATCCTTTTTCATGCCCGGCCACAGTACTTAGGACGAAGGTCCTGGTACATTTTGTCGGCACCGGGGTGAATGGAATATCGAGATATATGAGCTTCATCCATTAGCAACTTACGAATATTATCACGACTGGGAATCCAAATGCGACTGAGATAGTAGTAAATACCATCAGATTTAGATACAAGCTGAGTTTCGGCACCACATTTCATTTCGTCTTCCAAAGTATTCTTGTTGAAACAGGCGAATTGAGCGGCACGGATGAGGGTTTCAAGTTTAGCACAAGCTTGAGAGTCACGAATGCTATATACATAGCTTCGTCTACTGAGAGCATCGGTGACGACGTTTGCTTTGCCGGGATGGTAGCGTATCTCACAATCGTAGTCGTTGAGAAGTTTAACCCATCGATGTTGTCGCATGTTTAGTTCTTTTTGATTAAGGATATGTTGTAAGCTCTTATGGTCGGTGAAGATGGTACACTTAGTACCGTAAAGGTAGTGTCGCCATATCTTTAATGCAAAAACAACTGCACCGAGTTCGAGATCATGGGTTGTGTAGTTCTTCTCATGGATCCTGAGTTGGCGAGACACATACGCGATAACCTTGTCTCGTTGCATGAGAACACAACCAAGACCAAGGTTTGAGGCATCACAATAAACAACGAAATCATCGTTTCCGTCGGGTAAGGCGAGAACGGGAGCGTTGCATAGCATACGCTTGAGAGTTTGAAAAGCTTCCTCTTGCTTGAAATCCCAAACAAAAGGTTTGTCTTTATGAGTCAAAGCGGTAAGCGGAACGGTGATTTTCGAAAAGTCGGCGATGAATCGACGGTAATAACCCTCCAATCCAAGAAATGAACGGATTTCGGAAGCATTCTTCGGCGTAATCCAACTCTTGAGGCTTCAATCTTTGCAGGGTCGACGTGAATTCCTTGACTATTAACGATATGGCCGACAAATTGGACTTCTTCAAGCCAGAATTCACATTTAGAGAACTTAGCATAAAGGCGATTTCCTTGAAGAAGTTCGAGGACTAAACGAAGATGGCGCGCGTGTTCGTCTCTCGACTTCGAATAGATAAGGATATCATCGATGAAAACAATGACGAAACGATCTAAGAAAGCTTTACACACACGGTTCATCAAATACATGAAAACCGCGGGTGCATTGGTAAGATCAAAAGGCATGACCACGAATTCGAAATGGCCATAGCGAGTACGAAATGCGGTTTTTGGAATGTCTTCTTCCAACACGCGTAATTGATGATAGCTGGAATGAAGATCGATCTTGGAAAAACAAGTAGCACCTTGAAGCTGATCAAATAAGTTGTCAATAGGGGGAAGAGGGTAGCGGTTCTTTATCGTGAGTTTGTTAAGTTCACGATAATCGATGCACATACGGAACGATCCGTCCTTCTTTTTCACGAAAAGGACAGGAGCGCCCATGGCGAAGTGCTCGGGCGTATGAAACCTTTATCAAGAAGCTCTTCAAGTTGGCTTGTTAGCTCGCGCATTTCGGATGGTGCGAGGCGATAAGGAGCTTAATCAACGGGAGTAGCTCCGGGAACTAAATCGATACGGAATTCAACATCACGAGTAGGGGGTAAACCGGGTAAATCGTCGGGAAAGACCTTAGGAAATTCACAAACTACGGGAACATCTTTATAAGTCTTCTTTTCCTTCTCCGGGTTCACGATATGGGCGAGGAAAGCAACACATCGCTTTTGCAAGCATTTTTGTGCTCGAGTACATGACAAAAGCATCAACTTCTTTGAGGGAGTTTCACCATAAACATGGAGTTGATCACCGTTGGGAAGCGGGAAGCGAATCATTTTATCAAAGCATACAACTTTAGCATGATTTTCACGAAGAAAATCCATGCCTACTATGATATCAAAACTACCTAACTGCATAGGTATGAGATTGATCGCGAAGACATGGTTATTGAGATTGAGATTACAACCACGTAAAACGGAGTTAACGGTAACGGTTCTTCTGGTGGTGACTTCCACATCGAAAGTCTTTGGGAGTTTGGCGCGCTTACATTTTAGAACCTTTTTGAATTCTAACGATACAAAACAATTATCAGCATCAAATAAACACGAAGCATAAATACCATTAACGAGAAACGAACCATTGACAACATTGTTATCATTCTGAGCCTGGCGATGGTTGAGATTGAAAGCCTTACCCCACGCATCTTGTGGTTGTTGTTGCTGCTGCTGCGGTGGCTATGCTGGCTGCTGCTGAGGCGGCGGTGCTGGCTGCTCTTGCTTAACTGGACAATTCGGGCAGGCATTGGCGAAATGGTTAGGATCACCACAAACATAGCACACACGTGCTTTTGGAGCTTGCTGATTGGCTGGAGGAGGAGCAGGTAAAGCTGGAGCTGCTGGAGTCTGAGGAGCTGGCTGACGAGGGCCGGTACGACAGCTCACTGTGAAATGGCTGTAGATATTGCAATTTGTGCAAAAATGGCAGTTGCCACCCACTACATGATGATATGTGCACTTAGGTCACATCGGGTGAGGACCAGTATACGCACGCTTGGCAGGAGGTGCGTTGGGTGCTGCGGATTGGAGCGGCTGCGGGTTCGCTGGAGCTGCAAGGGCGAAGTTCTTGCTGGAGTTCTCACGCTTGCGACCACGGCGAATGTTCTTTGACTCGCGGGGCTGATCGGTAGGAGGAGCTGCTGATTCGGTAACTGCTTGATTTGCGACCTTGGCGTGATTCTTGAAATAACCAGACTGAACACGCTTGTCGTTGATTTCTGCGGCGAGCTGATAAGTCTCCTCGATGGTAGCAGGGCGTGCTGCTTTCACAAAGTCAGCGACGCAATCGGGGAGAGCGTTGAGGTACTTCTTTATTGCTTTCTCGGTCGTGTCAACCTGACCGGGACAAATGATGCTCAACTGCTTGAAACGGGCGGTAAGACCGGCATTGTCATGACCGTCTTGTTTGATTTTCCAGAACTCGTTCTCCAATTTCTGAATTTCGTACGGAGGACAGAACTCCTTGATCATGATTTCTTTAAGTTCCTCCCTTGAGAGCCCATAGGCTTCGTCGTTTCCGCGCCTGTTGCGCTCGGCTGTCCACCAATCGAGAGCCCTCGACTGAAACACGCCGGTGGCGTTGATAGTGCGCAGTGTCTCGGGGCATCCGCTTTGGCGGAAGGTAACCTCAATCGAATCAAACCAATGGAACATGGCACTCGGTCCTTTGGTGCCAGAGAATGTTAGAGGTGCGCAAGCCTTGAACTGCTTGAAGCTGAAGAGGGATTTCGGAGCGTCACTCTTGGAGTCAACAGACGAGTTGCTGCTAACCGCTTGAATTTCGCTAACAATTTGCGGGATCACCTTAGCCATTTCCTTGGCTACGAGAGAGGCGATGCGTTTGTCAGCGTTGTTGCATCGAAAAGGCGATAAAGTCGCTAAATGACGATTTAATCGATATTTAAGGAGAATTAGTTTTGATCAGGTTTTTATATTCAAAATATTTTATTTATTATATAAAGTCAGTTTGTAAAAGGTTTGGTTATGAAGATGCCTTAAAAACTCATTTTTATGCACCGTAAGGGCATTATCGTCATTTATCTATACCATGCAAGCACCTTTTCATAAACTCGGTTTATAAACTGATTTAATATCCCAAATAATTCTAAATATATCATAGCATCAGTAGGTAAAGTATTTTATTGTAGGAGTTATGTTTAAAACATTTTATTTGCCGAAAAGGGCATTTTGGTCCTTTAAAAGCTTGATTTGCGATATTTAGGCAAAACTCAGATTATGACCAAATTATTGACATGCATGCAAGCAAAACAAGTGAACATATCAGTAGGTTACTTGTTGCATGTTCATTTTTAGTTTACTTCTCATTTTAAGCAAAAAGGGCAAAGTAGTCAAATTTGACACATTAATGAAACTTGCGTATAAACTCGGATTATGATTATGACCATGTAGTATGACCTCGGAGGGTTATACTACTTTATATAAGGATCATAATGCAACTTAGAATCGGCCTTGAAAGTTACTAAATCGGTCAGAACTGAAAGTCAAAGCAGAAGTCAAACTTCACGACTTTCGGTTGCGAACCGACCTTAGACCTGGAATTGACGAGCCGAACCTGTTCCCACATGTTCTTATAATTATTACCAAGTTATTAGAGTGACAAAACATATTTTATGACATATACATCATCAGTTATGAATTTATTCCCAAATCTGACCCAGTTTGACTTTTTATGAATTAGTTTGACTTGTCAATTGGTCATGCAAACGTGGAAATCAGGAGGTGTCCATTTGAGGGATTATTACCTACCTTATTAAAATCACGTAACCATGTTTAATTCGAACCATGGCTGGACCGATAAGGATTAAACCGAAAGTCAAACCATTTTTACGACAAGCTTGACTTTTGGCTTGAGAGCTTAATAATATGAACAAGGAGGATTAACGACATTTACTCAGGGTCCTTGAACGAATTTAAAACAGACTTGAAGATTGCTTGAGCTCCAGAACTTGCAGAGATTTGAGGATGAGAGTATGAAGAGTGCGCAAGTTCTTGAAGGATGAATCAAGACTTCAATTTATGGAATTGAAAGATGATGGAGGTGGGTACAAGTGTTTAGCATGCATCCCTGTGGTGCACAAGTGTCCATGTACGTGTCTTAAGCAGAGAAATGCTCGAAATTCGTGAAAAGAGGTGGCATGCATGCAGGTCTGCAGCTGTCATGCAATTTCTGCGAACAGGTCTCTCCCGCGCGTGGTGCCTGAGGTGCCAAATCATAAAATTTCCACTTTGGCCCCTGAACTTCTCCAAACTCCCATATTTCGATATAAAAGCAAGTTTTATTCAATATGGCAGCTGGTTAGCACTCTCGGATGTATAAAGAACATTGATAAGTTCTAGTTCTGATAAATGGTCACTCAGAGGTATAATTAAACATGTTGACACTTTTAATCCCTCAACTTTGTCATACGTTGTTCAGAGGTTATAATAATAACCTAACGACACTTTTGGTCCCTCTCGGCCAACACGTGGCAATAGAGGAACAGCGGGACACGTGTCGGGATTTAATTGGACAGGAATTAACGAGGTGTTAGATCCTCACCCTCTTAAAAGAAATCTCGACCTCGAGATTTTATTCAAACAAATGAGGGTATTTTTGTCTCATATTGGACTCGACCTCCCATGTATATTTGGGACCTCTACGAGTATCCCATTTGACCTTTACAATAGGTATCTTCTTCCTTCGAAGCTTCTTGACCTGTCGATCTACTATTACAATTGGTTTCTCAACGAACCTTAGGTTTTCATCTATTTGGACGTCCTCATGAGACATTTCTAGCGATTCATCTGCTAGACACTTCTTTAAGTTGCAAATGTGGAACACATTATGGATTCCGCTTTGCTCCTCCGGTAGACTTAGCTTATAAGCTACTGATCTAACACGTTCGATGATCTCAAACGGTCCTATGTATCCAGGGCTTAGCTTGCCCTTCTTCCCAAAGCGCATTACACCTTTCCAAGGTGATACCTTCAAGAAGACCTTGTCCCCTACTTGGAACTGTAGAGGTTTTCGCCTCTTATCTGCGTAGCTCTTCTTCCCGGGCAGCTTTGAGACGATCAAGAATTTGTCCAACCTTTTCTGTCGTCTCCAGGACTATCTCAGGTCCTGATAGTTGGGCCTCCCCAACTTCCGCCCAACAAATAGGCGTTCGACATTTTCTTCCATACAAATCTTCAAAAGGAGCAGCCTTGATGCTTGTATGATAACTGTTGTTATAGGAGAACTCGATTAGGGGTAAGTGGTCATCCCAACTTCCACCTAAATCGATCACACAAGCGTGAAGCATGTCTTCTAGAGTCTGGATGGTACGCTCACTCTGGCCATCAGTCTGCGGATGGTAAGCTGTACTGAAGTTCAATCGGGTGCCTAATGACTGATGGAAACTCTTCCAGAAGTGAGAAGTGTATCTTGTATCTCTATCGGATACTATAGATACCAGCACACCGTGCAGTGACATGATTTTATCCACATAAAGCTTGGCTAACTTGTCAGAGCTATGCGTCTCCTTTTGTAACAACCCGATTTCCACGTGTAACCCGGTGGGCCCGATTGGGGAATATCGTGACGTAAGTTGATATCATCATAACCAAACAAACACACAGCATAGCGGAAGTCTTGGAGTTTAAATTACTATTACAAACCAAATCTCCAAATGTTCGAAAATAATAATTACACGCTTGTAATAACGAATCCACAGGCGGATCGAATAAATATTTACAAAGGAATTTGTTCTACAGACTTTGGCAGCTTATAGACTTGCAAGATCCTTATTTAGCTACTACGCAGCTCCCAATCTATTCCGCATTGCCACCTGTAACTTGGTCTTTTGAAAATACGTCAGTTTTCACTGGTAAATACTAGTAACCGACTCATTTGGTAAACATTTATTAAAATGATTTTCGGTGCACTTGGTACATTTTATAAATAACTTGGGATAGTTCAAAATGGCCTTGTTTACAGTCTTACATGTTTGTCAATGCATATGGGGTCCGGTGTAGAAACCGAATACCCTGATTAACCGACACGCCACTTTAAATTATCCACCAGTGGGATTTAATCATTTCATTAGCATTAGCGTCTGTCAGGTGTATGCCTACACCCCGCGCTTAAGGTCGTGGCCATTAGTAACTTAAATGAGCCAAGGATATCCTAGACATGGTCGTGTTAACCCCCAATGTTTAAGTTATCAAACAATACAGAATAAAATGGGTTATGAAGATTTAGTAAATCACAATCCGATAACATGATCCCATACCCGACCAAGCGGTATTATTATACCGTATCCCAAGCCCGTATAGGGAAAATAAGTTAAAAGTATTTACCTGAGCAGTTCTTCAAATAAGATAATTAACTCAGCCGAATATTCAAAAGTAAGCTTAGATGGCAATCTACCGGGAGGCTATTAGTCTGGAAAAGATGGTATTTATAACCAATTAGACTGCTGATGGGTCCTATCTACATTGTAGACTCGAACCGGGTAGCTTAAAGATAATAACGGTACTAAACGCTAGATTGAGCGATGACCGGAATAGAATGTAGTTTAAACGACAAGTATGGAGACTTGTTTAATATGGGTAAACATATTACATCCTGAATTTTTTAAGTAAAATGATAAGGTTAAACCCGTTTCGGTTAAATTACGTAAACTAGTTACATAGGCCGAACCGTACGTATATAAGCGAAACCGGGTAACCGGTGAGTCCTATATAAGTTCCATATGCCAATATACTCTAAAAAAGTTACAAAATTAGTAGGTTTTTAATATGTTGTCCCAATATGATTTTATAATCAATTATGCCCTTTAATGGGCAATTTGGTCATTTTATGACTTAATAAACGAGCTTATGAGAAAACTAATGTTAAGGTCTTATTCTTGTTGTAAAAATGGTTTAAGTTAGATGTTATATCAGTAGGATATCAAGTCTAGGTGTGGTTTGAAGTTTAAGACCAAATTATGTCCCGAAAGGGCATTTTGGGCATTTCACACATAGTTTTATTAATCCATTTGGGAATCTGAGTTTAGGTTGTATACCTACCGAGTTTTCATGTACAATAAGTTTAGGAAACAGTAGGTAACGAGCCTCGGGTCACAAATATGGTTTTGAACCATACTATGCGCCGAAATGGCGATTAAGATGCTAAATGACGGTTTAATCGATGTTTATGTGAAACTGAGATTTGAACTTGTTTTGTATGACAAATATATGTTACTTGACATAACATATCAGTGTTTAAAAGATTTGATTCATTAAAATGCTTTATATTTCATTTTAAGTGTCAAAAAGGGTGATTTCGTCATTTAGGAGCTTCATACTCGAACTCATGTATAAACTTAGTTTAAAATCTAAATTTATATCCCAAATAGTCCTAGTAATAATAACACATCAGTAGGTACATGGTTTTATGTCAAAGTTATGTTTAAAATGATTTTTTATGTAAAAAGACCAATTAGTCTTTAAATACGTAATTTATGTAAACTAATCATCCTTTAAACTTGAATTCAGAAAATTTGACCTTAACATAAGTTTATCAACTTAATACATCAGTTTATAATTCATAATTATGGGTATTTGCATTTAAATCTTGTTTTTAAGCTCATAAGGACCTTTTAGCAAAATTGGCATAAAGTATGGAAACTTGCATAAACACTTCAATTCCTATGTGACCATATCCTGCAACTCCAGAGGGCTTTCCTATAACTAATCATGGTCACATTGGAGCCAAATTTCAGTTTCATAGGTTGCTAATTTGGGTTAGAATCGAAAGTCAAAGTGTGAGTCAAATATCACGACTTTCGGTTGCGAACCGACTCAAAACTTGGAATTGTCTGGCCAAACTTGTTTAGACATGTTTTAATAACATTTATTAAGTTGTTAGGGTGTTAAAATAGATTTTATAACCTTTACATTGCTAATTATGCATTTGTTCATAATCTGACCCGTTGACTTTCTATTGGCTTTTCCTTTGACCCGACAATTGACCAAGTAAACGTGGTAATCAGTAAACACCCTTTTGAGGGATTAATACCTACATAATTACGGTCATGTAACCACATTCGTTGCATATAATGACTGAGCCGTTGTGGTTTTATGCTAAAGTCAAAGCATTTTTATGACAAAGCTTTGACTTAGACTTTAATCCTAATGAAACTGAAAAGAGGAGTTAAGAACACTTAATAGAGGTCCTATGCACGAGATACTACTGATTTGGAAGCTCTATGAGGTCCAAGAACCACCAGAGGAGTGAGTTAGGAAGAAATGAGCAAGTGAGCAAGTCATGGAGTTGAAAAGTACTCCTATTTATACTCAAAGATCAAGTCTCAAGCCTTGCCAAGTGTTGGCAGGTCAATGTGGTGCCAACAAGTGTTTTTGAGGTGGCTTGAGCTGAGCAAAGGGTGGCAAAATCACGAGATAGGTGGCACAATGTGGTGAGAGTGGTGTCCAAGAAGCAAGCTGGCACCAACTGCAGACTTTCTGCCCAGATAGGGGCTAGGTGTAGCGCGTAGGTCATCCCTATAAGCTACGCGCAGCGCGGCGCCCCCAAAATAAGTTTAAAAGTTTGGCAAACTTGGTCCCTGCACTTCCCAACTACGTTATACTTTCAGTCCTTGCATACTTGGCCCTCCTCGTTAAGTTTTAGTTAATCTTGAAGATGTAATCGAGCAACGTAAAGTCCCGTTTGCGTTAAAAGGTCACTCAGAGGTGTAATTACACATGTTGACACTTTTTAATCCCTTAAAAAATAAGTTTTCGTTCAGAGGTTATTAAATAACATAACGGTAATTTTGATCCTTCTAGTATAACACGTGGCATACGAGGATCATCAAGACACGTGTCGGGATTTAATTGGGACAGGTTTTTACGAGGTGTCACACCTTTATGGGCAAGAAATGTGCTGACTTAGTCAGTCTATCGACGATTACCCATATCGTGTCATTTCCACTCTTCGTTTTGGGTAACTTAGTAATGAAATCCATAGTTACCACCTCCCACTTCCATGTGGGTATTTCCAATTGCTGAAGAAGTCCTGACGGCCTCTGATGTTCTGCCTTGACTTGCGAACATGTCAAGCACTTCGCTACATGATTGGCGATGGATTTCTTCATACCCATCCACCAATAACTCGCTTTCAGGTCCTGATACATCTTGTCACTTCCAGGATGCATCGAATATATGGAGCTATGAGCTTCCTGAAGGATTATATATCTGAGTCCTCCAAAAATTGGAACCCAGATTCTCCCATTGAATCTAAGAATTCCATCGCTACCAGACGTCAATTGATCAATAGTTTTACCTAGCCCTTCCTTAGGGAGGTTCGCTTCCAACATAGCTTGCTTTTGAGCATCAAGTAGTTTCTCATTCAAACTATTTTTGAGCTCAATACTTTTGGCGTTGATCCTGATTGGCTTAACCCTCTCCTTACGACTAAGCGCATCGGCAACTACGTTTTCCTTGCCAGGGTGATATCATATTTCACAATCATAATCGTTTCATGTCTCCATCCAACGGCGATGTCTCATGTTTAAATCCTTTTGATTGAATAGGTGTTGAAGGCTTTTGTGATCTGTGTATATAATACACTTAGTGCCATATAAGTAATGCCTCCACAATTTTAGTGCAAATATCACGGCACCTAGTTCCAAGTCATGGGTAGTGTAATTTCTTTCATGCACTTTTAATTGTCGCGATGCGTAGGCAATTACCTTGCCCCTTTGCATAAGCACACATCCCAAGCCAGTGTGCGAAACATGACATTAGACAACAAACTCTTCATTACCTTCAGGCAGAGTAAGTACAGGAGCATTGCTCAACTTATGCTTAAGAATCTCAAAGGATTCTTGTTGTTTGGGACCCCAATTAAACTTGACATTCTTACGGGTCAGGGTAGTTAAAGGAGTGGCTTTTCTTGAAAAGTTCTCGATGAATCTCCTGTAATAACTGGCAAATCCTAGGAAACTACGGATTTCAGAAGGAGTCTTGGGTGCTTCCCAATTCATGATAGCTTCGATCTTGGCTGAGTCAACTTGAATACCACGTTCGCTCACCACATGTCCTAAAAACTGGACCTCTCTAAGCCAAAACTCGTACTTAGAGAACTTTGAATACAGCTTTTCCTGTCTTAGAAGTTCTAGAATGCACCTTAGATGTTTCTCATGATCAGCTTGATTACGAGAATAGATAAGGATGTCGTCTATGAAAACGATGACAAACTTATCCAAGTATGGTTTGCAGACTCTATTCATAAGATCCATGAATGCTGCTGGTGCATTAGTGAGTCCAAAAGGCATCACTAAGAACTCATAATGATCTGGTTCTAAAAGCAGTTTTCGGACGTCTTCACTCCAGACTTTCAGCTGGTGGCATCCAGACCTTAAATCGATCTTTGAAAAGTAACTAGCTCCTTGCAACTGGTCGAATAAGTCGTCGATCCTTGGTATAGGGTAACGATTCTTAATTGTTACTTTGTTCAAGTCACGATAATCAATGCACAAACGCATTGAACCATCTTTCTTTTTCACAAACAATATAGGAGCTCCCCAAGGCGATGAGCTAGGCTGGATGAAGCCCTTTTCCAACAGCTCATCTAGTTAGGTTCTTAGTTCCTTCATCTCTGAGGGTGCTAATCGATAAGGAGCCTTCGCAATTGGTGCAGCTCCAGGCAGGATATCAATCCTAAACTCCACTTACCTATCTGGGGGTAAACCAGGCAATTCCTCAAGAAATACATCCACATACTCTGAGATAATTTTTAAATATTCTATCTTTGGTTTGGGTTCGTCGATGGTTACTTGCGCCATGTAGATGACACAGCCTTTCTTCAAACATCTTGAGGCTTTCAGAAGAGACACCTTTTCGGCTAACCCATGATGATGATCTCCTAATATGGTAAGGGTTTCACCAGACGAGGATACGATTTCGATGAGTTTCTTATTGCATGTGATGCGGGTTTGGTTATGGGATAACCAATCCATGCCTAAGACTACATCGAATCCTGCCAACTTCATTGGCAAAAGAGAGACTGGAATAGTTTGATTCTTTATGGATATGGAACATCCATCAAGAATGGTAGAAGCGGTTTCTAAGGTTCCATCGGCGAGTTCTACTTCATAGGTTACGTCTAAGGTTCTTATAGGCAAATTTAGCAATTCAGTAAACTTATGACTTACGAAAGACTTATCAGCTCCGGAATCGAACAAAACTCTTGCAAAAATGTCATTAATGAGAAAAGTACCTGTTATGACATTGTTGTCGTTGATGGCCTCCCTAGCAGTAATCTGGAAAGCTCGGGCCTTTCCCTTGTCTGCCCCTTCATTCCTGGCACCATCCTTGGTGGCCTTAGGGCAGTTGGTCTTTATGTGGCCCTTTTCGCCACATTATGCGTCCTTTAGATCCTTACACTCCAAGGTTTTATGCCCCATTCTCTTACAGATTCCACAAGGTTTAGCCTGTGGATCAAATCGACACTGACCCCCGTGCTTCTTTTTGCAGATCTTACACGCGGGTCTATCATCGGACCGACCTTGGTTCCCTTTGAACCCGGGCCTCTGCTTCTTTCTATCAAACTTGTGGGAGTTGTCATCCTCCCTTTTCCTCTTTCCTTCGGCATCATTCTTGACTGATCTTTGCCTCACTATGTCTTGAGTTAGGGACAGCGCTAGGTCCACAGCAGACCGGTAAGTGCTAGGCTTAGAAGCCTTGACCATCCCCTTAATTTCTGGAGCAAGACCATTAATGAAACGCGCAATGCGCTTTGGCTCGGGGGTGATCAGATAGGGAACTAACCTCGACAGGGGGTTATAATCAGTGACAAACTTGCGGCAATCTAGATTCTTCATAGAGAGAGTCAAGAAGTCGGACTCTATCTTCTCTACCTCGTGGGGAGGGCAGTATGTCTCCTTGATTAAATCAACAAACCTTTTCCATCCCAAATTATACAGGGCTACCTTCCCTATTGACTGGACCATTGCCTTCCACCATATTAGGGCATCGCCCTTGAAAGACTGAGACACAAACTTCACTACATCATTTCTAGCACAACCGCTAATATCGACAATGGTTTCCATCTCATCCAACCACCTAAGGCATTCCACTGCGCCTTTTTCACCATTAAAGTCTCGTGGCTTGCAGGAGACAAAGTATTTGTAGGTGCAACCATCTCTGACGGGTTGGTCCCTTTCTCTATGCTCGTGTGACCCTTGGTTATTTGTCTTTCTAGATTCACTTCTCTTATTTGACGAATGAACAGAACTACTCCTCTTAGCTGAGGATCGTGGAGTAGATGCGGTTCTGGAATGAGTAGCGCTGGTATCTTTTAGCTTTTCCAAAGCTTTGTTCATGGCTTTGCTTACAGCCTCATCAATGCGAGCTTGGAAGGCATCATCATTAATGTTAACATTAGCAAGATCATCATTCTCGGGGTGACTATTGGCTCCTCCAGAGTCAGCCATCTTGTAGATCTTGGTACTACATAGTTTAAAAGTCCATTAGTTGATCATTGCAATTGATTATTCGTAGAGTGACATGGTATTCTTAACCATTTAAGTACATTAAAGTACATGTTTCTTAATAAACTTGGCACAAAAGGCTTAGACTTTTAAAGAGTCATATATGGTGCTTGGACATGGGATTTCTAGCTTAAAGGCATTTCATCACTAATGGATGTTTGAATGTTGTCATTGCATATCTAACAAGATGATATAAGATTGATCACTTATGATCGATGAGGTTTGGGCGTAGCCCAACTACCTCGATGACTAGTGTGGTTCCTTAAGTCACACTGCCAGGAGAGTCATCATCACTTAGCTGTTGACTAGGATTAATTGTCTTAAAATGGTTTTTATAATAAAGCTTAGGTTGCATTTATGATCATTTTAATAAGGTTTGGAGCGTGGCTCACTACCTTGGACAAGGAACCTTAAAGGTTACGATGTCCTTGACTCTATTGGATGATTAGGTATGGTTCGTAAGCCATTCATCCTTGAGTGATTATGGGAAGTGTTTATCATTCTTGATATACACATTGATCTTGTTAACCATTAGGCTTCGAGGTGGAACATAGTTCACTACCTCTGGATAGAAGGGATACTCTTCCTTAGCTATCATGATAGAAAGTTATCAGTCCTTAACTTATAATAGTTTGCCAATTTATTATGGTCTATTGCCATTTGGCTGTGAAAACCATTTAAGAAGATCTTTTGGAATTTTAGCAGGTCATAAAAATTTTGAGTAAAGTCGAGACGATCGCTTGAACAAAGGATATTTCTTAATTCTTATATATATATACACATATATAATTTTGAATCCTTCCTCATTAAAATAAATAAGGAATTACATTAGGGCCTTAAACAGGTATTCAAAACTAAGATTAATTGGCCCTCGCAGGGGTCTAACAGAAATAACTAGTCCACGCAGGGACGGAAACCAAATATTTGTCCACGCAGGGACTAAAATGAAATACTTGTCCATGCAGGGACTACTATAGAAATACTTATAGCTCAATCCCTCACTCATCCTTCTTTCCTTTCCATATTTTTGTCAGCTTCTTGAAAGCTTTGAAGGTTTTCTTCTCCTTTTTCTTGGTTTGACGTTGCATCTGCTCCACTCTTTCTAAGGCCTGATTAATGGCCTCTAGTTTTGGCGTTGATTAAGGTGTTTGCTGCGGCGGGGGTTGCGGTTGCGGTTGATACTGGGATGCAGAAGAGTATTGGTATCCATAGCCAGGATATGATGTAGCTGAGTATGGGAGAAAAGGAGTTGGGTTATAAGCATTATATGCGGCGGCTTCCAAATATGGATCAACAGAGGGTACCGTATAGTCATAGTGTAAAGGTGTAGGTGTACGGTGGTACCCAGATGAATCTGGATAGGAAGGAATCGGGTTTCCTGGTTCTGGTAGTGACAGTTGAACAACAGGTTCAATGGCTGGTGGTAGAGGTGGCAACATCGCCTCTGGTGATGCGTTTGAGGGTCCACCCATTTGTGGGTCCTCAGGGATAACAGGATAAGTTTGGGACATAGGTGGTTGCGAACCCGTCCATTGCCCAGCACGTACCGACATACGGGCTCCACGCTTCCTTCTTGGAGGCGTTTGTTGTCGTTGGGTGTTGTTCCTCCACTTCCATTTGTTCAGCTTCTTGGGGAGGTGATGGTGGCTTGGAAGAATGAGGAGAAGGGGTATAGTAAAACTGGTATTGGCTTCATCTTAAATCCCAACTATCGGGGCCTTCAAATGGTGATCCCATGCGAGAAGGGGGACCACTTGACAGTTCAATAGGATAGTCGCGCGATCCCAAGGGTGGCATTTCTGGATCTTCCTCCACGTGGGTGGGTGAGTCAACCGGTGACGTTATAGATGGCCAACGCGCATAGCTATTTGGGTTGGAGGCTTCTTGGTGAGGGTTGGAGTGATCAGAGTGATGCGAATGGTACGAATGGAAAGAGTAGTGTGAGTCTTGGGAGTCTGATTGTGGGGGAGAGTACTCGCGTGGAAGCGGGTACCCAAACGATCGCCATGAAGATGAAGAATCTCCTGATCCTTCGTGTGGGTTTGGGCTCGGTGCACGGGATGGTCCTTGCCCGGATGCTCCTCCTCTTGTTGAGCCTCTGCCTCTCCTAATGCTACCACGGCATCTTGGCGGCATTTTTCCTGCTCCAAAATAAATTAGAAAACAAAGCAAAATGGAGTAACAACTAAAATTTTAATAAGGGTTAGAGAATCCTAAATTTATGTCTAGACTCGGAACCTAAGGAATGTTCTATTGTATATACTCGAGATTAAACACAAAAGGATAGCGTTTAATTCACTCGAACGCTGGCTCTGATACCAACCTGTCACACCCCATATTTCCAACACAATCTCGATGGGCCCGGGTGGGGAGTACTGTGACGTAAGATTGGTATCATCATGGTCAAACATATACAGCACAACGGAAGTCTTGAATATTAAATATTATTACAAACCATAGAGTTTAAAATCTTAAAAGTAAATACAAGGTTTGCAATATTAGATTCACAGGCGGATCGAAAGTACAAAAATGATATCTTCTGACAGACTTTAGGCTTGACTAAGAACTTGCAAAATTCCCTACGTCGTTACCAAGCAACTCCTAGCCTATTCCGTGCCGAAACCCGTCACTTAGCCTTTCTGAAAAATACGCCAATTTTCACTGGTAAATACATTTAACCGACTCATTTGAAAACATTTGAAAATTTGTTTAGGTGCATTGAGCACGAAAATCTTTTATAACCAGGGATAATTCAAATGATTTTGTTTACAGTTTTACAGGTCTTGTCAATACATATGGGGTCCGGTGCAGAAAACGAATAACTTGATTAACAGACACACCACTTAATAAAATTCACGGAGGATTGTAATAAAAATAATTTCTTTAGCATTAGCGTCTGTCAGGTGTATGCCTACACCCCGCGCTTAGGTCATGGCCATTAGTAATTTAAATGAGCCAAGGATATCCAGGACACGGTCAAGTTAATAATTTCTTTAGCATTAGCGTCTGTCAGGTGTATGCCTACACCCCGCGCTTAGGTCATGGCCATTAGTAATTTAAATGAGCCAAGGATATCCAGGACACGGTCAAGTTAACCCCCAATGTTTAAGTTATCAGACAATACAGAATAAAACGGGTTATAAGATTTAGTAAATCACAATCCGATAAACATGATCCCATACCCGACCAAGCAGTAATATAATACCGTATCCCAAGCCCGTATAGGGAAAATAAGTTAAAGTATTTACCTGAGCTAGTTCTTCTAACGAATAGTAACTCAGCCGTTAATCAAGAAGACAATGCAAGGTTTTGATCTACTAGGAGGCTTCTAGTCTGGAATGATGGTATTAATAACAAATTAGAATGCTAACGGTTTTAGGTTGAGTCGATGACTCGAACCGGCTAGCTTTAAGGATACGTAACGGAACGATACGCTAGATTAAGCGATGACCGGAAAGAATGTTGTTTAGACCCGACAAGTACTAGGACTTGTATATTTTGGGTAAACATATAACATTCTGGATTTTGATATAAAAATGATAAGGTTAGACCCGTTTCGGTGAATTTACGTAAATAAGTCACGTAGGCTTAACCGTACGCATATAAGCGATGTCAGGTAACCGAATGAGTCATTTACAAGTTTCATGTGTTAATATTCTTACAACATGTTTTAATATCAGTAAGATACTAACATGTATGCTCGTTGTAGATTTAAACTTGAATTAAGTTTCAAAAGGGGTAATTTGGTCATTTTACGACTTATAAAAGAGGTTTGCGATAATTCTGATGTCATGGTCATAAATATTCAGTAAAAATAGTTAATTTATGATGTTATATCTGTAGGATATCAAATATATGTGTGGTTTATATTTAAAGACCAAACTATGCCCGAAAAGGGTATTTTAGTCATTTCACACATAGATTTGAAGACTTATTTGGGAACCTGAGTTTATAACTTGTACCTACTATAAAAATATTAGAAATAGGTTTTATAATCAGTAGGTAATAAGTCTTGATGCTTAGATATGGTTTTAACCCATACTATGCATCGAAAATGCGATAAAGTCGCTAAATGACGATTTAATCGATGTTTAAGGAGAATTATAGTTTTGATCAGGTTTGTATATGCAAAATATTTTATTTATTATATAAAGTCAGTTTGTAAAAGGTTTGGTTATGAAGATGCCTTAAAAACTCATTTTTATGCACCGTAAGGGCATTATCGTCATTTATCTATACCATGCAAGCACCTTTTCATAAACTCAGTTTATAAACTGATTTAATATCCCAAATAATTCTAAATATATCATAGCATCAGTAAGTAAAGTATTTTATTGTAGGAGTTATGTTTAAAACATTTTATTTGCCGAAAAGGGCATTTTGGTCCTTTAAAAGCTTGATTTGCGATATTTAGGCAAAACTCAGATTATGACCAAATTATTAACATGCATGTAAGCCAAACAAGTGAACATATCAGTAGGTAACTTGTTGCATGTTCATTTTTAGTTTAATTCTCATTTTAAGAAAAAAGGGCAAAGTAGTCAAATTTGACACATTAATGAAACTTGCGTATAAACTCGGATTATGATTATGACCATGCAGTATGACCTCATAGGGTTATACTAATTTATATAAGGATCATAATGCAACTTAGAATTGGCCTTGAAAGTTACTAAATCGGGTCAGAACTGAAAGTCAAAGCAGAAGTCAAACTTCACGACTTTCGGTTGCGAACCGACCTTAGACCTGGAATTGACGAGCCGAACCTGTTCCCGCATGTTCTTATAATTATTACCAAGTTATTAGAGTGACAAAACAGATTTTATGACATGTACATCATCAGTTATGAATTTATTCCCAAATCTGACCCAGTTTGACTTTTTATGAATTAGTTTGACTTGTCAATTGGTCATGCAAACGTGGAAATCAGGAGGTGCCCATTTGAGGGATTATTACCTACCTTATTAAAATCACGTAACCATGTTTGATTCGAACCATGGCTGGACCGATAAGGATTAAACCGAAAGTCAAACCGTTTTTATGACAAGCTTGACATTTGGCTTGACAGCTTAATAATATGAACAAGGAGGATTAAGGACACTTACTAAGGGTCCTTGAACGAATTTAAAACAGACTTGAAGATTGCTTGAGCTCCAGAACTTGCAGAGATTTGAGGATGAGAGTATGAAGAGTGTGCAAGTTCTTGAAGGATGAATCAAGACTTCAATTTATGGAATTAGAAGATGATGGAGGTGGGTACAAGTGTTTAGCATGCATCTCTGTGGTGCACAAGTGTCCAGGCACGTGTCTTGAGCAGAGAAATGCTGGAAATTCGCGAAAAGAGGTGGCAGGCATGCAGGTCTGCAACTGTCATGCAATTTCTGCGAACAGGTCTCTCCCGCGCGTCACGCGGGGACACCCAATCCTTGGCGTGTGGCGCCTGAGGTGCCAATTCACAAAATTTCCACTTTGGCCCATGAACTTCTCCAAACTCCCATATTTCGACATAAAAGCATGTTTTATTTAATATGGTAGCTGGTTAGCACTCTCGGATGTATAAAGAACATTGATAAGTTCCGGTTCCGATAAATGGTCACTCAGAGGTATAATTAAACATGTTGACACTTTTAATCCCTCAACTTTGTCATATGTTGTTCAGAGGTTACAATAATAACATAACGACGCTTTTGGTCCCTCTCGGCCAACACGTGGCAATAGAGGAACAGCGGACACGTGTCGGGATTTAATTGGACAGGAATTCATGAGGTGTTACACAAAGCTAAGCCCAAACGAGCTCGTTTAGTGTAGATCTAGGTTAAAAATAGAAGTTTTGGAGAAAAAGATGAAGATTTTCATAAAAGAATGGGTTTTGATGAAAACGAAGGTAAAACTTGTCTAGAAATCGTTGTAAACATTGTTGTATCTTGAAAACGGGTTGATTCTTACTTAGGATTTGAAAGGTTTCGGGTTAGGAGAGCTCTGAGCGGAGTTGCAGCAAGTTCAAATGGGAGAATGGAGCTGAGTATTTATAGAAGAAGGCTAAAATGGGAGCTGATGGAGTCAAGTTCGGTCGAACTTGTATGGATTCATACAAGTCCGGGCGAACTTGTTAGCTTTTCAGAGAATGCAAGTCAAGTTCGGCCGAACTTGCTGATTCGGTGAAGAATCAAGGCAAGTTCGAGCGGACTTGGGGGAAAATGGAGGTTTTGTGTTGGCTAGTCAAGTTCGGCCGAACTTGGGGTCACCCAAGTTCGAGCGAACTTGTCCAAAAACTCAGAATTTCTTCGATTTTCGTTCGTTTATCGATTGTTCAGCGATGTGATCGAGTTATAAAGTAACGTTAAGCGATTAAGCGATGTGTTAAGCGTCGTAATAGCGAGTCAACGTGTGAGAGCGAGTTGCGTGAGTTTGCGAGTGATTTAATCATAATAAATAAACACACATAACACATAAATAACATAAAACCACGTAATTAATTGCGTTTCGTCATGCGATGAGATAAGCGATGCGATGGCACAGGTGGTTATTGTTCAACAACACACTCGGCTAGTAATTGTGATTGCGATTAGATTAGCAACGCGTTTAGTAAGCGTTTAGATGCGATATAACTGTAAATCAACATAATTTAATTAACATAACTTTCTTATAAACGAATCTCGGGATTACAATGATAGATACAACGAACTTAAAAGAAAAAGATAACAACAAAAAATTGGAGTTGTTACATCATGGATGGTCCTTTAATGCTTAATGAGTTGGTTGGATGGATGAAGAGGATGAAAAGAAGGGGTCTCATGTTTAAGATTGACATTGACAAGGCGTATGATTCTCTTAGTTGGGGTTATTTGGATTCAATCTTAGCGCAAATGAACTTTCCGGAGCGATGGAGGAGGTGGATTCGGGCTATTGTAACATCGGCCCAAGCCTCGGTTTTGGTAAATGGCTCGCCTACAAACGAGTTTATTTGTCACCGGGGGCTTAGGCAAGGGGACCCAATTTCCCCCTTTCTTTTCATTATTGCTATGGAGGCGTTGTCCGGGATCATGAAGAGGGCGACTTCGGTTGGGTTGTTTCGTGGTATCCAATGTGGGAACTCCGGATCAAATTTGTCGCATCTTATGTACGCGGATGACGTTGTTTTCCTTGGGGAGTGGTCCATAACAAATGCAAAGAATTTAAGGAGGATATTGAGATGCTTTTATCTCGTGTCGGGTTTAAAATTCAATATGGCGAAGTGTAGTCTTTTTGGAATTGGGGTTGGGGGAAATGAAGTTCATGTTTTGGCAAGTGAATTAAAATGTAAGGTGGGGGCATTACCATGTAAGTATTTGGGATTAAAAGTGGGCGCAAATATGAATGTTCGTAGAAATTGGGACTCGTTATCGAGACTTTCAAGAATAGATTATCGATTTGGAAAGCGAAACATTTGTCTTTTGGAGGCCGGGTGTCCCTTATCAAGTCGGTTTTAAATTCTTTGCCCACGTATTTTTTTCCTTGTATCGAGCCCCGGAGGATGTCATAGAAACTTTGGACCGGTTGAGGCGTGTGTTCTTTTGGGGCGGGTCGGATGAGAAAGCGAAATTGAATTGGGTGGCGTGGCAAAAAGTAATTGCACCGGTTGAGTATGGAGGTCTCGGGTTTGGGTCACTTCAGGATGTGAATTTGGCCATGCTAGCCAAATGATGGTGGCGATACAAAATTGATGAAAACGGGTTATGGAGGAGAGTAATATGGGCCATACATAATAACTCTAGAGATTGGAACTTTATTCCTATCAAACTTTCATTACCGGGACCATGGAAACAAGTTACTAAGTCAGTGGGCGAGGTGGAAAGAAGAGGAGTGGAGATTCGAAAGGCTATTAAAGGAAGTGTAAGGAACGGGTTGAACACATTGTTTTGGCTGGATTGTTGGGTCACAGAAGGGCCTCTGTATATGAAATTCGAAACTCTATTTGGGTTGGAGGAAAACAAATTCGTATCAGTCAAGAACCGGGTTAATGCGGATGGGTCGGAATGGGTTTGGGATTGGAAAAGGGGGCTGCTGGATGGGGCTGAAAGTAATGATTTTCAGCAGTTAATGGCCTTGCTGGGGCAGCCGGGTTTGACGGGTGACTCGGACCGCTGGACGTGGACTTTAGATGGGTCGGGTGCATTTTCAGTGCAATGTGTTAAAGCTGCCCTTAAAAGGCAGCAGCATATACCTTCTCCCTACATTATTAAACATAATAATTGGGTGCCCAAGAAGGTTGAGATTTTACGTGGCTGGCTGAAATGGAGAGGCTTCCAACTAAGGGGCTGTTTGGCAACTTCTGAATGGTTAAGTGTTGAACGAGTAAGAGGTCTGAATCATTAAGAGCCAGTATAATGCTTAACCGTTCAGAGGCAAATGTCTGACCAATTCAGATTAGAGGTCTTAACCATTCAGACCCTGTATAATACTTAACCATTCAGAGGCAAATGTCTTAACCATTCAGACATCTGCTCATGAAACAAACAGTCTGAACCAGTAAGAGGTCTGAACCATTAAGAGCCTCATTAAGAGGTAAACAATAGGCCCTAAGTGTGCTTTGGTGCGGCGCAACATAAATGTAGGTTCCATATTGTGTCCGATTTGCGGTGAACATAACAAGACGGCTGAGCATTTGTTTGTATCATGCGGTATTGCTCAGGCTATCTGGCAGGCGATTTCTCGATGGCTCAAGATACCTTCTTGTTTTGCTTTTGGATTAAAAGATATTTTGGAGCAACACAATTTCGTGGGGGTGTCATTAAAGTCCAAGAAAGCGGTGTATGCGGTGTGCCTATCGGTGATGTGGTGTGTGTGGAAAGCACGTAATGAGCTGATATTTAATCAGACTCGATGGTCATTGGAGAAGGTTGTGGGTGACGTCAAAGCTCTAAGCTTCTTGTGGGTCAAAGCCAGATCAAAACATCCAGGTCTTGACTGGAAAATTTGGAGTGGATTTAACATGTATCAGCTAGGTTGGTAGTTTTGTCTTTGTTTGGTGTAGTCCCATGCTCTGTTGGTTTAGTTTGGTGACACTATGTAAATATTTGGCTAGTAATCTCTCTAGCTGGTGACAAAGTAATAAAATATTTGTTGATCGTTAAAAAAAAACAGAAGTGTTATATGTTATTTATCTTTCTTTTTTGTGGATAAAGTAGTAAAAGTTGTGTTAGATATTGGTCAGTTGTGGTCAAAATTTGAAATCCATGGTAATGTATTTCTGCCGTTGTTATTTGATATGCTTTGTTAGTGTGTGTATAGTTGTATGCCAGATCTGGTGCCAAACAAGAAAGCATTTGTTTTTTTGGTTTCATTGTTCTGGTGCCAAACAAGAAAGCATCTTGCTAGCAACTTATGTACTGTATGAAAGTTGGGTGTTGAAATGGTTCAAAAAGAAGAAAAAAAAAGACTATTTGATCTTATGTTTCCTTGTCAAACACCTTCCAAGTGTAGGTGGCCTTTTGGGTAATGTATAACATATGCGTGTGTCGGCCAGAGCATTATTCGTGAATAAAATTTTTAAGCGTTCAAAAAGAAAAATCTTATTTGATCTTATGTTTCCTCGGCAAACACCTTCCAAGCTTAGGTTTTAACTATCTCTAATCATGTAGGTGACCTTTTGGGTAATGCATAAAATATGCGCGTGTCGACGAGAGCATTTTTTCTACTATAGCTGTTGAATTATCCAATGCAGGTGCGCCATCAGACTAAACGTTGTCATGTGCGCCTACCTTAGGTGTCGACGAGAGCATTTTTTTCTACTGTAACTGCTGAATTATTCAATACAGGCCAGCAGGTGCGCAATCAGATCAAACGTTGTCATGTGCGCCTACCTTTGGATCAGACTTCGCTACTGAATCAACTCATGAACTATAACACGTAACTTGTAGGTGAACCTAAAACGTAGCAAAAGGAGAGACCCAATTGTGAGGCTTTATGAGGTGTTAGTATCTGAAGCCCAATATGATTGTTTATTCTCGGATTTTAAAACTTGGTTCCGTTTACAAATCAATCTTACCGAAAAGTGAAACAGGTTAGATTGCACTTTTTGTTTGAATCGTATGTATGTTTATATGTTCTCTTATATACGTTTTTGTATGGTTAATACATGAAATAAGGCTTGGACTAATCCATTCGATGTTTGGAATGTACCCGCCCGCAACGCGCGCGGGCCTAAATTACTAGTATGTTATTAAAATTAAAATAGAGATAATAATAATAATAATAATAAGGATAACAAAGTTTTTTATATATAATATTAAAATTAAAATTGAGAGATTTATAGATAATAATAATAATAATAATAATAATAATAATAATAATATAATAATAATAATAATAATAATACTAATAAGAGTAAATTGCCATTTTAGTCCCTGAGGTTTGTCCAAATTTGCCATTTGATCCAAATAGTTTTTTTTCTCCTCTGAGTCTCTGGCTTTTCCATTTTGTTGACATTTTGATCACATACCCTAACTCCGTCCAAAAACCCTATTTTTAACCAGGGATATTTTTGGCATTTTCGTTATAAACTTCCCAACTTGCCATTTTAGTCCAAAACTTAGTTTGCATTAAAAAAAGGAAAATGTCACAGAATAGTAACCAAGTTTCAAAAGTGTTCTAATTAGGTCACTCGTATCGTTTTTGTCTGAATTAGATAACTTAACATTCAAATCGAGTCATGTCCTTTTTTCCATATGTTGAGAGAAAAATCGAGCATAAGATGCTAGGGTCGGAAATTGTATCAATATATGAAATTTTATTTATTCAAAATAAAAACACTTTAATTACATTAAAAATTAAAAAAAAAAGTTAAAATCCACGTCATCACTGGAAGTTAGCATCAAATGAAAGGGAAAAAAGAAACAAAAATTCACATCACCACGGTTACCTATGAAATGGATGAAAAATCCCTTAATTTTAATAAAAAATGAATGTCGAGTGACCTAATTCGAACAATTTTAAAACCTGAGTGACCTAATTGAACACTCTTAAAACTTGGTTACTATTCTACAAAGTTACCCCTAAAAAATAAACCCTTTTACCACCTTTATACATATAAATAATAAATAAATAGTATATACATATATATATATATATATATATATATATATAATAATGTGATATTAATATAATACCATATATATATATAAATAAATAATATAATGTGATATATAATATAATACCATATACAACCCACAAATTTGGTTCATTATTAAAAAAAGCATGGGTTTTGTTCCAGATTCCCCAAAAATTATCAAAATTAAAACCATAAATTTAACCCAAACACCACAACTGTAATCTTCACCCTGCAATTCAAGATTTTTTAGAACCCAAATTCACCATACCCACAAATTTCGAAACCCAAATTAAACCCAAAAATTAACAAAATTAAACCCACAAATATCACCCTACCATTACCTTTCACCCCCAGAGGAACTCAGGTGACACCCAACCGCCGCGAAACCACCACCATCACCTTTCACCACCCGCGTGGTGTGGCGGAACCCTAGCCGTCACCGTTCACGTTTCACCATAACCATTATTGTCGAAGGAACCTTAACCTCTAACATCTACTATCGTGGATCAGAACCATTACCGCCATGACCACCGTAGTCGTCGTTTGGTCGGTTGGAGATGAACATAGGGTGAAGAGGGAAGGGTTTGATTGCGAGATTGAGAGGGGTCAGAGAGTAGAAGAAGTTGTGGGGGCGTACTGATTTCATCGCCGGTTTTGCTATTGTTGTCGGAATGGTAGGGATTCACCGGTAGTGGGTTGTAACATTGATGATTGTGATGGGGTTGTGTATTAACTTCCCCGCTTAAGAATAACTCTGACCGTCTTCGGAATGGTAGGGATTAATCATCATCTTTGCCTATTGATGATTGTGGTACAATCTGTAATTTGTATAGTGTTTTGGGTTTTTTGTTTGAGGTTAAGAGTTTGGATATGGGGTTTTCAGATTTGGGTTATTATTTTGATATGGTGATGGTGGTGAACTGTGCTAGCGGTGGTGAATGGTGGAGGTGGTGGTGGTGAACGGTGGGGGATGGTGGTAATGGTGAACTGTGACGACTGACCCTCGTCACTGGCGATGACTATTCCCTTCAGGAGAGATATAATCCACTTTAAATCATATATTATCGATGATATATTATAAGTACAATATATGTATTATTATAATGATAATTATATTTTTATTTAATAAAGTGATTAAATTGAAAAAATATAAATTGAAAAAGGATTATGGATCAAATGGCAAGTGGAAAGATATAAATTGAAAATGTCAAAAATACCTCTAGTTAAAAATAGGGTTTTTGGACGGAGTTAGGGTACGTGATCAAAATGGCAACAAAAGGGAAAAGTTAGGGACCAGAGGATTAAAAAAAACCATTTGGACTAAAATGACAAATTTGGACAAAACTAAGGGACTAAAATGGCAATTTATTATAATAATAATAATAATAAGGAAAAGGATAAAGATAACATTTTTTTTAAATAAAAATAAAAGTATAATTGTGAAGTTGCGGGAGAAATTAACATGCGGCATTAATTCTAGTCTTTTATTAATATTTAGATTAGATGTTTAACTTTATTTATTATCGTGTTTTTTTATTTCATTACGGTAATCAAGAAAAATTAAGTGTGACCCCTAAACTTTTGCTTGTAGATTCACGGATAATAATAAAACATTATAGCCTAAACTTTTGTTGTAGATTCACAACAATAATAAAACTTTAGTTTATGCCCATTTGTGTTCATCAACGTTTGTTTTCATCTATTGCCTAAAGTTAACAAACAAACACAAAACGATACGACAAGCATTTCCTTAACAACAAGAACATTAATCTCTCTTAAGTATTCTGACACTCGGAACCATGTTCTTAACAACGAAACAAACAAAGTCTATTCGTGTTCGTTTGCAGCCCTACATTTGATGATGAAAACTATAAAGCACACCAAGAAATGATTTGTTACGTTGATTGTGTGTTGGTCAACGTACTTAGTGAATTACCTCCCAAGTATGTCATAGTTGATCGTATGTTAGCCTTTTCTTAAACTTTTATCGAACGGAATCGTATGTTAGTTAATTTAGTTTGTTTCTTGGTATTCTAAGTGACCTGGGATTGAATTTTGTCATCTACATTAGTTTCTGCGGCACCTGGTGATGATAGGAGACTAGGCGGAGATCGCTAGTTCGATCCTTGAACTGGACGGGTTTTACCTCACCGCACTATCGTGCTTTCGGGCAAGTGTTCACGAGGTTCGGTCTAGATGAGGGTTTTTCCCGGTTCAAAGGCGAGTGTATCCCGATATACTGAATTTTGCCAGTAATCCATTTAAAAGATTTGTTGAAAATTAAAAAAAGTTTCGCTTAGCTTAGTGAGCATTCAACATAAACATTTAATGAAATATATATTTTTTTAAGTTTACAATGTGTTGATCCACTTTAGCATTTTCACAAAGCCCGTTGGGAACATTTTTTTAACAGCATTTTGGTCAGGGCTATACATGACCAAAGCTCGGTTGAAGTGGGATTCGAACTTAAACACTCCCGGACAGAAACCCACTAGGTGGTAAACCTTCCCACCTTCATCAACATAAATGGCAACTTATAATATCCCCTCTAAGTTGATTTCCCAGCTCTCAAGAGAGGATTTTACGCACTAGCTATCATAAGATGATAAAACTTTTCTTTGAATCAAAGACAAGAAGGAATGATATGGTTTATAAGGTAGATATTACCTACCAGACTATGAATCAACTCTGAAGACTTGTGTGTAAGAAAACTAACAAACATTTCACAAACACTTTAGATAATTTCCAACAAAGATTGTTGACAAAAATACGGTTAGGTTAATGAATTCCCATTAATCAGAAGACTTATGTGTAAGAAACTAACAATAATTTTAGCAAACAAATCACTTGCCCCTAAAAGTAGAGGGGACATCTATCTAGCAACTCGTTAGAAACCTGAAACCAAAAACCCAACAAACAAGAAAATATCATTACATTTGAACCCACCATAACTTATTTCAACCCTATGTTTCTCGTTGAACCCACTACCCATTTCAACCGGCCATCAAATAACCTAGCATCGTATCACCATCCAATACAACATTTTAAATAAGTTGAACATTGAAACTTGTACTACATCACATCTCATACATCCATCTATCACGGATTCATAAACTAATAACCCATCCCATAAGCCGACCATAATGGTTATGACGGTGTTCCCGTGGTACCCAGGTGAACCCATGACTCCGTCTTGGAGACACCACGTCTACCTAGAGATGGGCATAATCGGGTTTTATTATTACCCGGAACCGGTTCCAACCCGTAACCGGTTCTGCTCGGATGTCATTGGAACCGGGTATGGTGTGGAACCGGGTCCAGTTCCTACCCGGGTTCACACCCAAGAATATGGAACCGTGTAGAACCGGGTACGGGTATTATGGAACCGGGTATGGTGTGGAACCGGTTCCTGTGTGGAACCGGTTCCTGACAGTCGAAAATCTGATTTTAACTGTTTAGAACCGGTTCCTGACAGTCGAAAATCTGACTTTTACTGTTTAGAACCGGTTCCTAACAGTAAATCCTGACTTTTACTGTTCAGAACCGGTTCCTGACAGTCGAAAATCTGACTTTTACTGTTCAGAACCGGTTCCTGATAAAAAAGTTACCGTTATAACCGGTTCCTGATAAAAAAGTTACCGTTGGGAACCGGTTCCTGATAAAAAAGTTACCGTTAGGAACCGGTTCCTGTTCGTTGAAATCGGTTTTTTTATATAAACCCCTCCCTACTTACCATTTCAACTTACAAACTCACCATCATCAACTTACAAACTCACCATCATCAACTTACAAACTCAATCATCTTCTCAAAAATCTTGCAAAATACCTATGGCAAGCAACGAACAAGTTGTTACTGTCTTAGAGACGAAAAGAAACCCAGCTATATGGAAGAATTTTGATCTCTGTTTAATGTCCGACAGCCACGAGATGGCTAGATGCAAAGCTTGCGGAAAATTTATGAAGGCCGCAGCCAACTCAACCCTTAAGAAACACACTGAGCGGCATTGCCCAGTGACGAAGGCAAAGAAAAATGAGACGGGAGAAGGTTCCGGCACCGGTTCTTCCAATGTTTGATGTAACCCGTTTGGTTTGGTGTTTTAGTAAAGTTTGTGTAATGTTTCTTTCTATTGTGTTTGTTATTTTTGTGTTTCTTTCTATCGTTAGTCTCCACTTTTTCGGCTTTAACCGGTTCCAAAGGTAACATTATAACGGTATAACCGGTTCCTTCTTGAACTTCATTTCCGGGTACTGATGGAACCGGGTACAAGTGAAACCGGGTACGGGTAGGAACCGGGTACGGGTAGGAACCGGTTACTACCCGAGTCAAATGGTAAAATTGTGGAACCGGGTTGGAACCAACGGGTATTTTGAACCCGGAACCGGTTCTACTTAATATCGGGTAGGAACTGGAACCGGTTCCAGTTCGGTTCTACCGGTTCGGGTTCGGAACCGGTTTTTATGCCCATCTCTACGTCTACCCTAACTATGTCTTGGATTAACACGGTCGTATCTACCCAAATCCCCAATCTTTATTTAGCCCAATGGGAATTTGGGACATTTTAGCCCCAATTCTATAATCGTTAACACAACAACACCCCCCTGCTCATAAACCTCGCAATTACTTGTTCGGTTTTCTAAAAACCATCGAGAATCTTGAACAATGTCTCTAGGATACGCACAGAAGCTCTCTTACAAAGAAGACGTCGGTGATGTCGGAATGTCTGAGTTTTTTGACACCCAAGACGTCTTGCAACAGAAAGTTCGTTTCTTTCCCTATGTCCTTCAACCTTTCTTCTTATTTTACTCGAATCGAGCTATTGCTGTTCATCTTGCGAACCCTAATTTCGAATGCAGTTCTTCATTTTTTGTGATCACACTGTTATTCTTTCTGAATAGTTGCTTATATTGTTGTTAGTGATTGTTTTCTTGATGGGTTATGATTAGTGAAGTTATCATTGCAGTTGTTGTTTACTTTTGTGCTTTTTTATCATATTTGGGCACCCTGATTGATTGCTAATGTTGTTAAGTATGTTTTATGTTGCTATCAAATGGTTTCAATTAATCAGAACTTAAAGAAAAGTTTTTAGATTATAATTAGGGATCATCAAACAGCATTATAGTCAGTTCAATAAGTTTGGTTTTGTTTCTGCCAATTTAGGCCAAACACTTCCGGTTTGTACCCGTAATGCTGTTTCGAAATTCGGGTGGCCTTTGTATAACTATTTAATATTTAGGGGGATATGTATCATATACATACATTTTCTGCTTATAATGAAAAGGAATATCCATTTTTATAGATGGAAAATTTTGAAGTTTTTGGCAAGGTTGGAGAACTCGCTAGTCGGCCGGTGAGGTAGGGACTAGCGACTACTCGGGATTAATCGGATCGGTTTTTTATGTGTAATTTTCAGTTTTAGGCATACTCTTCCTCAACTCATTTTTTTTAAGTATACAAGATTAATGTTGGAATTCACATGGTTTGGTTGGAAACTGGCTAATTTACACGTTTTGGCCGGAATATACAGGTTTTTTGCCGGAATCGCCGATTTTTGGCAGGCCGACTAGTCCTGACTAGAGCCGACTAGCGATTAATGGCTTGATTAACGAAAAATTACTCACTAGTCGCGATTTTTACAACACTGGTTTTTGGTGATAGTCTTAGTCTTTTGTAACTTGTGTCTGTTAAGATTACAATATTATCTATTTGTCCATTAAGCTGTTCTTCTGATCCCACTGATACAACAATTTCTTTTTATCTGCAGATCAAACAACTTGCACAGATGATTAAAAAGGTTAAGCTCGAATCTGCTGTTTTTGTTGTTCATACTTCATATTAACTTCAGAAGAATTGTATAAAGTATTAAGAGTTAATTACTATTTTCGTCCCTATGGTTTGTCAAAAATCACTATTTCAGTCCATTAGTTTAAAAATTGCGATTTCAGTCCCTGTGGTTTCACTTTCGTAACCATTTCAGTCCACCTCGCAACCATTTCAGTCCCTGTACTTACAAAATAAATGGATTGAAGTGGTTACGAATGTGAAACCAACAGGGACTGAAATGATTACAAAGTGAAACCACAGGGACTAAAATCGCAATTTTTAAACTAATGGACTGAAATAGTGATTTTTGACAAACCATAGGGACGAAAACAGTAATTAACTCAAGTATTAATATAATCGCTTGTCATAAAATTGTGGCTGCAGAGTAAGCATCTGGTAGCATTTACCGGTGCAGGAATATCAACTTCTTGTGGAATACCTGATTTTCGAGGCCCTAAAGGAGTTTGGACTCTTCAGGTCCATAACATACTTCCATATGCTCTTAAATCCTTATAATTTTTAAGTAAACATAAAAGACCGTGTTTATGTGATCTCTTTTAATTGCAGCGCGAGGGAAAAGGTGTGCCTGAAGCATCATTGCCCTTTCATTGTGCAGCACCGAGTGCTACTCATATGGCTTTGGTTGAACTGGAACGCGCTGGTATTTTGAAGTTCGTTATCAGTCAGGTTAAAATATAATTTGTGGTTTAATTCTTGAGTAATGTACACGGATGCTCCCTGTGGTTTACCAAAATTTAGGATTTGGTCCTTATCTTTTCAATAGTACATAGATGATCCCAGTGGTTTGCACTTTGTAACGCATTTAGTCCCCAGGTTTTTCCATAAGTTCATGGATGGTCCCTGTGGTTTGCACTTTTAACGCATTTAGTCACTTGGACATGCTAAAACCTTTAGATTTGTTGGCTGGGGACTAAATGCGTTACAAAGTGCAACTTTTGGAAAGCTCGGGACCAAATCGAAAATTTTGGTAAACTACATGAACAATTTGTGTACTTTACTCTTTATTCTTTTATGTCGAGCCGGGGGTTTCGCTGGAAGCAGCCTCTCTATTCCTATGGGGTAGAGGTAAGGCTGTCTACATCTTACCCTCCTCAGACCCTACCTTAGCTTTGCTATTGGTGGGATTTAATGAGTATATGATGATGACTCTTTATTCTTTTATGAATTTTGTAATTTTTCTTTCTATATTTCTTGAAATTGTTTCTTTTATTCTTTTTTTTTGTGTTGTGTAGAATGTGGATAGCCTTCATCTACGTTCCGGAATACCAAGGCACAAGCTTTCGGAATTGCATGGAAATTCGTTTAGGGAGGTTTGCCCTTCATGCGGCACAGAGTAAGTTGCTATTTAAATACCTAATTATTTATAGTTTTCTTTAAATGCTCAGTTTATCACTTCTCTAGAATAAGAAGTGTTTCCGAATCAAAGTTTTTAATTGGTATAGACTCATTATTCTTGTAGGTACGTGAGAGATTTTGAGGTGGAGACTATAGGTTTGAAGGAGACGTCAAGACGTTGTTGCGATCCAAAATGTGGTGCAAAACTCAAGGATTCCGTTCTTGACTGGGAGGTACTAAACTGCTAATTATGTATAAATTATGCCTTGGTATTTGTTTCTATAACATTTTGACGAAATTGCATTTTACGTCCTTTAAGTTTTAACAAGGTTGCAGGCGCTGTCCTTTAACTACGAAAATTACATTGGATGTCCTCTATGTTATTATTATTGTTTTCTTTCGGGCGATGTCCTTTAGCACTAACCTGGTTAAATTTAAATGTAAAGTATGACCATGTGTCTCTCACATGAGGGCATTTTGGTCTTTTTACCCTTGTTCTTTGAAAAATCTTATTAAAATTAAAACAAAAATCTTACTGAATTAAAAACATAAAAAATAGAAAAGAAACCATAAATTCGATCCACCACCGATTAGTTTCGAATTGTAGATATAATTCGATCCATAACGAATCATAAACCATAAATTCACAACAGACGATCTCAAAATCCAATTTGTGCATACGATTTCGTATACAAAAATGTAAGATGTTACTATGATATTATGAAGGACATGAAACTGTTTTGACCTGGTACCCAACTTGCTTAACCAGTCGATCTTGTGCCTCATTTAAGAAAAGTTAAGCTGATAAAAGTAAGAACGGGTCAGGTTTATTTGTTACTTTTACTTCATCCATTCTCTCATAGGATGAACTACCTCCTAAAGAGATGAAAGCAGCAGAAAAACATTGTCGAACGGCAGATCTTGTGTTATGTTTGGGGACTAGGTAATCATTATTATTGTGGCGTGTCTCCTTAAAATTGTTAAAAATATTATAACATAATATATAATTTATATGCAGTTTGCAGATAACCCCTGCATGCAACATTCCTTTAAAGTGCATTCGCAATGGAGGAAAGATGGTAATCGTCAACCTTCAGGTATTTCATGTTACCTTCTTTTTCATACATCTAAGGTTCAAAGCTCTGGTTTAGGCCTGTAAACGAACGGAACATTCATGAACTGTTCGTGAACTTGTTCATCAGGAAGTTCGTTTATTTAATAAACGAACGAGCATGAACACACCTTTTGTTCATGCATTTATGTTCGTTTATTTACATTTGTTTTTGTTCGGTTAAATATTAAATACATAAGTATTTATATTTTATATAAATATAAACATAAAAGGGGATTTTTAACTACTATTTGAACATAACTAATAATTAATTGGCCTTTCTAGTAATGAAACTGGGCTTTCCAATGGAACTTATCGTAGTTGATCACTAACTTATATATAAATACCCTACTTTACGTTCGTTTATGTTTGGTCATTTATGTCCATTTGTGTTCGCTTATATTTGTTCAGTTGTGTTCATCTGTGTTGTTTTATGTTTGTTAAATTATGTTCCTTTACGTTCGTGAAATGTTTATTTATGTTTTAAACGAATGAACACGAACATGCATATTTTCTTAATGAACGAACATGAACAAAAAAAATTGTTTGATTATATGTTTGTGTTCATGTTCGTCTTTGTAAGTTAAATGAACGAACACGAACATGCTTTTGTTCGTGTCCATTCGGTTTGTTTACATGCCTACTCTGATTTTGTTTCTTAATTTATATTATGTTGACAACTAGCTTGCGGATGTTGATTATTTTTAATCTTTATAGCAAACTCCAAAAGACAAAAGAGCAAGTTTGGTGATCCATGGTTTGGTTGACAAGGTACATTTATTTGAATCAAGAATTGTACAAGACAGAATTCAAGAATTAACGAAGAAATTCCATTTTTTAAACCGATTCTACAATTATTATAGTGTTATGTCAACTATTTTCATGTAGGTAATGGCAGAGATACTGCAACTTCTTAATATGCCGATCGCTCCGTATGTTCGCGTGGATCTTTTCCAAATAATCTTTAATCATGTTCGGTGTGTCTCGGGTAATTATTCTTTTATCCTTAATTAAACAGATATTATTATTTTGGCAAATTGGAAATAAATAATCCCACCTAACTCAATTTGGCCAATAATAATCCCAGGTCAGTTATTAGAAATAAATAATCCGAACTGGTCAAATTTTTTTGGAAAATAGTCCGCCGTTAAAATAGCTTAACGGAGTTAAGTTTTTTTCCGAATTACAAACCAATGTTTTAGGGTTTTTGATCAGAACGAGGATACGAGTCGATTGATGTAAAACTTACCTCGAAATACTGCCCCAACCCACGAAAACGGTGCTTCAATTCGGGTGTTTAAACTTCCAATTAACAAAAATCAAGACATTTCGAGCACAATTTCGAGGTAAGTTTTACGTCAATCGACCCGTATCCTCGTTCTGATCAAAAACCCTAAAACATTGGTTTGTAATTCGGAAAAAAACTCAACTCCGTTAAACTATTTTAACGGTGGACTATTTTCCAAAAAAAGTTGACCAGTTCGGATTATTTATTTCCAATAACTGACTTGGGATTATTATTGGCCAAATTGAGATCGGTGGATTATTTATTTCCAATTTGCCTATTATTTTTTATTGTTCTGTAAATTTAGTTTTGTAAACATGTACATGTTTTATTATTCTGTACATATTTCATGCCACATGGTTACAGTTTTCGCTTTTCGACATTTAATCTTACTTGTTTATAACAACCTATATTGCAGAGTCAAAATACACAAAATGGTCTCTTAGAGTTATTAGTGTTCATGGAGAAAAAGCTCCGCTGCCATTTATTGAATCAGTAGAGGTATAGTATAATATTCTTATGATGCTGCATTTTTTAAAATTCTCTGTTTAATTTATTTTATTTTTATTTTAATCCAGGTTACCTTTCCAGACAGACCGGAACTGAAAACCGCCTTCCTAAACCAGCAACCATTTTTGCTGAAAAGGTTATTACTTTCACATCGACGTATACAAATTTATTTAAAAATCATATGTTAACAGTTATTGATTGAAAACCAAATTATACTTTTAACAAAAAAAAAGAAAAAAAAATTAAACGGCCATGTCATAAGGATGTAATTGGTAGATTTCATAGGTGCAAATTCGGGGTGTTCGTAAACTGTTGAAACCGATCTTACCACCTAAATCGAAGTAAACCGGCCGGTCTGAGATCCAAATGGTTCGGTCTTGGTGGTTTAACAATTCAGTCCATCTAACCTTTGTTATTTATATATTTATTTTTTAATTTTTGGAATATCTAGTTTTGTAATTGTATTATTATCATTAAACATCTATCTCATTTTCAAATTTTATTTTTTTGCAAACTAGTGATTTATGAAAAACAAATCGGTAAAACCATCCGGTCCGGCCAACCTGGTTGGTTTAGCTTGTCGTTTCCCGAACCATAGTGGTTCGTTCGACCCAAAAACAACTGAACCGGACGGTGTATGTCCCTAAGTGCAAATGGTAGGACACCACTTGTTTAGATGTTCATATAACTTTCTATTATGACATCCAAACCCCTTAAGTATAGAACTTACGAATTTCGGTACCTGCGTTTTTTTTTTTGTTATTCAATGGCCTTTCGCTATTTATATTCACAGGGAAACACTTAAATCAAGACCACTTCACATGGTTTTATGGGTTAATTTCATTGAAGGTTGTGGTTGCCGGTTTATTAGCATTGATCTTCCGATTGATTTTGAGGTAAAGTTCCCTCATAATTTAAGTTTAATTAAATTCTGAAATAAAATCTCATATTTATATGCAGGCATCACCTGATGACATCAGCCAAGATAAGAATATTGTGATTCAACAGCTCAAAAAGTTGGCTAATGAAAATCAATATTGTGGGCAGTCATCAATAGTTGACCGAAAAAACCTTCCGGATTCTGGGAAAACGGTTTCTAGATACGCTGTTGCTACAAACATCGTTCAATACAACGGACTGTTACCTTCAAAAACCTCTGATGTTTCAGAGTTGACTAACAAAGTCAACGGAGGTCAGGAAAAAGTCAATCTTGATGATGGTATAGATATATTTAACAATATTGTGCCTTCAAAGAAAGTGCGATCAGCATTGACGAACAAAGTCAACAGAGGTCAGGAAAAAGTCAATCTTGATGATGGTATAGGTATATCTACCAATAGTGTGTCTTCACAGAAAGTGCAATCAGAGTTGACTAACGAAGTCCACGGAGGTCAGGAAAAAATCAATCTTGATGATGGTATAGATTTATCTACCAATAGCGTGCCTTCAAAGAAAGCGCGGGTTCATTAACGAGTTAGTTGTTTGGACTGTCTGTACATATTTGTGTGATAGTGGTTAAAGGAAGTCAGTGATAGGTTGTAAAGAGAAACCGGGTCAACTTGTAAGCCCGTAGTGTTAACTCGGTTGTTGGTATGACAGGTGTGCAAAACTGTAGTGAGTTACCGAGTTGGTGTTTTTGGCTAGATTATCTTCATGAGCTATGTTATGTACCTCCATTCTACTTGACCAACTTATTCATTATCTACATATCTGCTACTTAAATGAAAGTATCTTATCGTGATTTTGTTCATAAATTTGATAGAATCGTAAGAGCATCATCAACGGCAAGTTTCAAAATGCGACCACGTCAACACCACCCGGATGCCCCCCAAAACACCTTCATACGCCCCCCTTTCCCCTTTCACAAACCATGTTTGTTCACGCGAACGTCCGCCCATCTCCTCTCCTCCACGTGAGCTCAAAAACGTCCCAAAGCTAACGTTATGTATGTTCTAATAACAATTCTATCATAGGCACTTGATCTTGTGTTTATACCATTTTTTTAAAGTATTTGACGGTCAAGATAAAAAAAAAAAAGCCACACAATCACAAGCAGAAACTACTTAAACCTAACCCAACCCCTACCCGCACCACCGGCGGCGGTGTGTAGTAGCGGGTAGGGGTTACCCGCTCTCATACCCACGGGTGCCCCGGGTCCCTTACGAAGTTGGAGGATATTTATAATTTAAATATAACAAAAATATAAAAGAATGTCCTTTATAAACTGATATCACACAACCGGTTTCAAAACACACATCCAAACACCCCCTGATCTACTTATACCTCCCAATAGACTTGATCACCCTTAATGCACAACATTGCAAAACACACATCCAAACACCCCCTGATCTACTAAAGCCTCCCAAAAGACCTGATCACCCTTAAGCACAACATTGCAAATGGCGACCGCATATACGATTATAGGTGTGTGAAACTGAAAACTAGCACCTTAGGCAATCAAATAATAGCAAATGGACCCATTGTTAACGCAGGCGACATACGTGATGCTATTTGCTAACCTTCAATTCTCACTTCTGCAGCTTTTTATTTACATTCTATCTGCTAACCACTTAACATCTGCAGGTGTTTTCAAAAGGATAAAGAAACTAAATAATTTTAGAAAAATAATATGGACATTGTATTAGCCAGCCTGCTAGCAAATTGGTTACCAAAAAAAGTTAAAAAACTAACTACCGAACGGTAGGTCTATCATCATTATTTAGATACTGTCATTGTTTTATCATCGTTGAATCTGAAAGTTCAAAGACTTCAATGCTCGAAACCGTTGACCCTGTTTGTTTGACCTGAATAAAGTATAATAGTAAAGTTTTGTTTCCATAACTAAATTAACTAGAACTACAAAAGAATGCGTAATGTGTTACCTTCAATCCATACGCCATTCGAGAAAAAAAATCAAGCCTTTCTCCATTCCGCTCCTTGATTTCCGTGCCATAAAGATTCGGAACAAACAAAGCTGCTAATAAGAGCTATTTTACTTCCTTTATCATATTCCCATTTGACTTCTTTTGGTTTCTTGATCTTTAAAGTTCGACGTGTCGTAAGCCAAACCTATGGCAGTCATTTTTTGAGTCAATTCCTTAGCTTTCTCCAAATCTCCAATCTTGTAACAGTAATCTACTAGACGATCATACTGATACGAATTTACCGATATGCCCTTTTGGGCCGTTTCATCTAGTATTCCACATGCTGCGTTTAAATCCCTTAACTTGCGGAAACCTTTGATCATCGTCTCGTACATTAAACCATCTGGAGTCAAACCCTTTCGCTTAATTTCATCAAACAATTGTTTTGCTCTCTCAGTGTTACCAACCGAAAAAAACCCTTCATCAAGATGTTATACGTATATATATTTGGAGCAAACCAACCGTCTTCGACAAGCTTATAAGCTTCTCCAACTTTTCCTCTATCGCACAAACAATATATAAGAGAATACGATGAAAGATTAAAAACAATACCCTCGTTTTTTAGTTCCATCAAGAGCCCAGAAACTTCTACGTATTTTGACCACTTCATGAGACTATCAAGAAGGACACTGTACGTACGCATGACGGAAAAGAACTTTCTGGATAGCACGAATCTAAAAATGGAGAACGCGTCGATTAAGTTGGCACTTTTACAGTTTTCTTGAATTAAAATGTCGTAAGTTGAAATTAACGGGACTAAACCACGACCTAGCACTGCGTAAAAGTACTTATTTGCAACGTTTAATTCACCTAACTTGCAATAGCTGTTGATTAACGCTCCAAATATGTGAGCGTTTGGCTCTAAACCGTGATCCATCATTTCATTCATGTAAAATCTGGCTTCTTCCATTTTCTTAACTCTGCAAAGGCATCCGATAACGTTTCCATAACAAATCTCATTTGGAACTATACCGTTCTCCTTCATCACCTCCAAAACTGTTTTCGACTTTTTGTAATCGTTTACTTTTGAACAAGTGCTTAAAAGGGTCTCGTAAACTACATAATCGAGTTTAAGATTCTTAACACTCGGTTCCAACATAAGTGATTCCGCCTTTTCAAGACCACAAGTGTGACATAACCCAATGATTAACAGACCGTAACTTTTTGCATGCGGTTGCATATCAAGCTTCTTCATCTCTTCCACAACTGCAAATGCATCGTTCATTCGCTTCACTTTACAATAACCATGAATCAATAAAGTATACGTTCTAAAATCTAGTTTCATGCCTAAACTCGTCATCTCATTTATTAACTCGTGTACTCTATCCATCTTATGCATTCTGCATAGCCAATGAAGAAATGTATTGTAAATAACCAAATTCGCACCGACACAACTAGCGGCCATCTCATCTTTAACCCTAAACGCCGCTTCCACATCGCCTTCCGACATGAACCCATTAACCAACGCGTTATACGTCACCGCATTGGGTTCCACACCCGCATCACGCATCTCATTCAACACCATTCTAGCATCTTCCCATCTCTTCATTTTGCAAAAACCATTGACTAACGTGGTATACAAAAACACATCGGGCGCTAACCCCTTATCAACCATATTCTTCTTAAACTCAACGGCTTCATCAAGACGCCCCGTTTTACACAACCCATCGATGATCACATTATAGGTGAAAGAATTCTGGTCACACCCATTCCCACTCATCTTAACAAACACCTCTTTTGCTTTCTCTATATCTCCCACCATACAATAAACTTTTATCATGTTGGTATACGCGTAGACATCAAAGAAACCGACTTTTTCCCACATCGCTTTACATACCTTCAAGAAAAGCTCCAACTTGTTACTTTTAATCAGATCTTTCAAAAATGAATTAAAAAACAATGGGGTAGGTTCAAACTGATCATTTTTCATAAGAATTTCAGCAGCTTCATCTAACAACCCCCTCACTCTGTATCTATCAACAATAACCTCAAAAACCTTGGGATTCAAATCAACACAAGAAGCAAAGTTTTCTTTATAACAACTTACAAAAGAATCCAAAACCCACACAGGAGACAACCTCATTGCAATCATTTCATCAACTAGAAGACTAACACAGCCATATAACTTATGGGTACATAAAATAACGGCTAAAAATGTAATCTTTTTGGCATTTGATTGAATACCCAACTGGTTTTCTTGGAGGAGCATTTGAATTACATGTGGGTTTAGCTTCTTGGGCACCGTTGAGGCTGAAAGAATGGTTTCCCAGTTGTCTGATTGAAGAATTGTCTTGATTTCACTCAGCAAGAAGTGATTTTGCTTGATGGAACTTGATATGTAAGATAACGATCTGGGTCTTTTGATGATAGTGTAATTTTGGTGAATACCCAGAAAGTGTTTAGGGCTATTTTGAAAGATTTTACGCATTGTGAGTAATCAAAGACGGTGGATTATGGTTAGGGTTGATGATTATCAGTTCAGTGGACTGTAAGGATTAGGGTTTTGTTTATGGAATATGGTTGCAGAGACGCGTTTAACCAAGGTAGCGTTTTCTGGTTTACTCGGAAGAAGCCCATCGAGCTAACCTTATATTGTTATTGGGCTTTCTGTAATATAGAAAACAAATTTCTGAGTGGGTGGTGCATAAATTAGAGATGGGCATAATAACCGGTTCCAAACCCGACCCAGTGGAACCTATCTGGGACCGGTTCCGGTTCCTACCCGACATATAGTAGAACCGGTTCCGGGTTCAAAATACCCGATGGTTCCTACCCGGTTCCACATTTTTGGAAAAAAATAAGTTCCGGAACCGGTTCCAACCCGTACCCGGGTTGTACCCGTAACCGGTTCTTATCATACCCGGTTCCTACGGTAACCTTCCAGACCCGGCGTCAATATATTTTTAATGTGAGTTTTTTTTTATAAATCTTTGCTAGAAACAAGTACCCGGTTACACAAACAACCTAAATAAGAAACGTTAAACAAAACATATAAAACACTAAACATACTAATCATAAAACACAAATGGGTTTACAATACATAAAACAAACTAAACTTTCGATGACCCGGTCCCGGATGCTTCACCCTTTTCATTGTTTTTCGCCTTTGTCACCGGACAATGGCGGTCGTGTGTTTCTTGAGCGTCGAGTTGGCCGACGCCTTCATGAACTTCCCACACCCCTTGCATCTAGCCATTTCATGGCTATCCGACATCAAGCACAAGTCAAAGTGCTTCCAAATAGCGGGGTTTCTTTTGGTTTCCAAAACAACCACGACCTCATCGTTGCAAGTCATCGTTATCTCTTGTTAAAGTGTTAAGTTTATATAGAAAAACCGATTCTGTAAAGTGTAAAGTGTAAAGGGGTTTATATAGAAAAACCGATTCTGTAATCAGGAACCGGTTCCAACGGTAACATTTATCAGGAACCGGTTCCAACGGTAACATTTTATCAGGAACCGGTTCTGAACAGTGAAAGTCAGGTTTTGACTGTCAGGAACCGGTTCTGAACAGTAAAAGTCAGGTTTTGACTGTCAGGAACCGGTTCTGAACAGTAAAAAGTCAGGTTTTGACTGTCAGGAACCGGTTCCCAACACTATCAGAAACCGGTACCGCACCATACCCGGTTCCACACCATACCCGGTTCCATAATACCCGTACCCAGTTCTACACGGTTCCATATTCTTAGGTGTGAACCCGGGTAGGAACTGGACCCGGTTCCACACCATACCCGGTTCCAATGACATCCAAGCAGAACCGGGTCCGGGTTGGAACCGGTTCCGGGTAATAATAAAACCCGATTATGCCCATCTCTAGCATAAATTCCGCTTTTGTTAATACTTGATTCCGGGTATAGATGTACAAAAGAAAAAAACTGTTTACGCAACCAAAACTGAAAAAAAAGGGAACCGGTTAACCGGTAACGTGCATATAAAAACCTGAACTGCTTTTGTAATCGGTTCGGTTTATAACCGGTTTAACCGGTTATATATTGGTTGTTGGTTTTGTTTTTGATATCGGTTATAAAACCGGTTATATAAAAAACCGGTTTAAAAACTGGTTATGCGTAAAAACCAGTTAACCGGTAACGTGCATATAAAAACCGGTTAAAACCGCTTAATTGTGCCAGGTCTGCAGAAACGGTCATATGACCGTTGGGACTAGAATGTAGCTGGGTTTTTTTTTTGTCTAGAATTCATCTCCGATTACTATAAAAGGGTGGTGGGTGTTTTGGTTCAATTACACCATTCTCTAATCTCCTAAATCTCATAAAAACGCTCACTTTTCTTTTCCGATAATTCTTTAAAAAAAGCATAGCAAGCTTTAGTGCTCATGATTCGGTCAATGTTGGCGAGTCTACAACCGACACGATGGTTCGTGTTATTCCAACGAAGCGCAACCCCGAAGTTTTGGTCACATTTGATTTGTGTGAGATGGCGAACAAGTCGAAAAGAGTCGAAAAGAGCGCGTTGTCATCATTGTCATGGTTTTTACGCCGTAGGGGCAAACACCACCTTTGAACAACACATTGAAAAACCGTTTTGCAAGTCGTTGAAACAACAACCCGCTAGCATGGTTGTAAAACAAGGTTTCCAAGGCGAGTACTCTCCAAGTAGTCGCTACAAGGTAGGCTGCCGAGGCGACTTTCTTCGACTCCGCCTAATTACTCGGAGTCGGTCAAACGCGGTCAAACTCGGCCGAAATCGGATCTAATAGGTCAACTCGGGTCTACTTTGACTTAAATAATAACAAAACATAAATTCTATGCCTACATATTAAAGAATGAATATCATTTTCACATATTTTATTATAAATATTAGTAAATTTATGTTATTTGAAATATATTATATCTCCAAAAAGTAATTTCTTTATAATTTAACATGTCCGAGTACTCCCAGAGTACTCTCCGCCTAGGCCGAGTACTCTCAACTCCCCGGTCAACCATGCCCGCTAGTTGTCACACCCCGACCCGCAGCGGAAAAGGTGATCGGGGCATGATTGGGTTGTCATCAAAGCTCATGACATTTATTATAACGTTTCATATTTATTATTACAATTTAAAGGGAAACATACAATCATAATTACATCATGTCCTACACATCATTCTAGACTTCATTATTTTCTTCTAAGGCATTTCCTATGTTTTCCTTGCTTCATCCTGTTCACCTGTATCATGTGTAAAAATGGTTTTTGGATCAACAAAAAGTTGGCGAGTGAATCCTATGAAAAACATTTGAACAAGTTTATTGAATTGATTATAAAATAAAGTACACAACCACATATGAGTAAATATATATGTAAACTTATTCACAAATCACTTAATATTAAATGATGCACACACATACAATAATAGCATGTTCTGTGGCACGCGTTGCTCAACTCGTCTCCCACTAGGAACTGATGGGCCTAATGAATGAGTTTTGAGGCACGCGTTGTTCTACGAACTGATGGGCCTAATGAATGATTTGCATATAACTTGACAATATGAAATACATAACTACAAACAATATATACATTCTAAGTTTAGATCACAATATGGTATGGCACAAGTTTAAATAAACGAGTTAATTTTAGTGACACATGACACACCCCAAAACGTGTAATTAAAAAGGGGAGTTATAAGATTCACTCACATTGGGTGCGTTCGGTTGATGATATTGAATGCGCACGAAGTTGGATTTAACCACGAGTGAAACTAACCTAGATAATAACATAATGGTTCGGTAAATAAGCGGATTTTATTAATCAATTTTTAGTAGGATTATTGGATATATTTTTGTGAGTTTAAGGCTATTTTCTAACTTTAAAAATGTTATTTTTAAGTATTTTTAATTGATTTTTAAATAAAATAAATAAATAAAAATAATAAAAATAGTTGACTTTTTTTACCGTTGACTTGTTGACCGTTGACTTGTTGACCGGTTTTATTGTATATATGTATGCGCCGGGCAGGACTCGAACCCGAGACCTCCCGTTCGCGTGCACGCAGCTCTACCAACTGAGCTACGTGTCTAACCCGAAATATTTCTGTTTTTAATTATATTTATATACTAATTGAATTAATCCGAAAATCATTTATTTTAAAAACGATTTTAATGCATGACTCGGTGCTCGCCACAGGTCTCGAACCCGGGACCTGTGGTTTAGTTTGACACACAGTCCACCGCTGGACTGTGTGTCTAACTTGGTAAATAATCTGGTTTTTATTATACTTATATACAAACTAGATAAATTCATTTATGTTCTTATATAAAAAGTTTGATAATTGCCAGAACCGGTGCGGTAGTCTGGACTCGAACCCGCGACGTATGATTTAAACGCGCACACAGTCCACCACTGGACTGTGTGTCTATCTTGGTTATTATTCCGGTTTTCATTAAACTTAAAATCTATTTGCGAGTGAATCCGGTTCAGTTTTAAAAAGGAACATTTTTATTAAGGCAAGTGTGCGTGTGACAAGAATCGAACTCAGGACGTATACGTGTTTATTTGCACACAGTCCACAGCTGGACTGTGTGTCTAACCCGAGATATAACTTGATTTAAATTATATATATATATATTACTGAAAACTTCATCTTCTTCGTTAAGCTTCATCCAGAACCAATGTCCGACTGGTTCGACGATTTAATCAAGTTCTTTAGTGTGTTGTGATTAATTACATATGAGATAAATAAAAAGAATGAGAGAGATTAGGTATAAGATATACCGACAGAGATCCCCTGTTTCGCCGGCAAGTTTCCGATTACAGCAGGTTATTCCGGCGATGTGTATCTTGCGGCAGAGTGTCTTCAGGAAGCTTGAGGTGAGTGTGGGTGGCTTCGGTATGAGCTCTAGGTGTTCTGTTTTTAGAGTAAGGCACAGAGGTGAAGGGGTTCGGTTTTCCGGCGAGTTGCAGAAAGTTTCCGGCGAGTGAAATTACGTCGAGAATGGGTGTGATTGTGAGCGAAAAGGCTATCAGAGGTTAGAGGGTGCATTTATAGGTAAGAATCGAGATGCATGTGGTCTGATTTCAGTCTTGATTCGTCGGTCAATAAGTTTTCCGGCGGTTATGACGGATGTCGCGGACTGGACATCGGTTATAACCGATGTAAAGGTTAATGCTTCCGTTAAATCAGAAGAAACCGTCCAATCTCGACGAAATCGTCGGGATTTCCGACGACTGCGATTGGGCGCGTCAGTTTGAATTCGAGATTTATGTTATGTATTAATTGTTTCCAATAATGAACAAGAAACACAAGTGGCGGAGTGGTTGAGCGCGTGTGTGTTAAGGCTTTGCTGATAATGGTTGACCCGGGTTCGAAACCCGGCATCAGCAATATATTTTTATTTCATTATTTTTAATGAAATTTTCAAATGTAACTTTTATATTCTAATATACTTATTAATTATGTATCGTTTAAAATTAATTTGGGCATTAAATACGCAACGAAATTTTTAACTGATTGTTCGATTAATAAACGGAGCGGGTTTGGTAAATCCGGTTTTTTACGGATGTTACACTAGTGGTCAAGCTTCCATGGAAAGTGAAGGCGCTAGTTTGTTCGCCTACAATTTGGATATGACTAGGGTGGAAATGGCGAAGTTTGTAATCCAAGAAAATTTGTCGTTCAACCATTTCGACAACCAACGCTACACAAAGATGGTTCAAAGAACTCTCCAACCACGATATACCCATGTAAGTCGTGCTACTCTTAGGAGGGATTGTTTAAAATTGTGGAAAAATGCTAAGCTAGAATTAATCTCTTATTTTGAAAAATTAGAAACCGGTGTTAACTTGACTGGCGACGTTTGGTCCGCACCGCACGGTTCACCCGACTCGTATATTTGTGTCACCGCCCATTGGATTGAACCGGCGACGTGGCAAATGATGAAACGCACCATTTTGTTTAAATTTTTTGATTACCCTCACACCGGTGAAGCTATATATAAAGCTATCGACAAATGATTACAACATACAAATTGGAAAAAAATTTCAATAGCTTTTGATAATGCCTCAAACAATACGCTTTCGGTAATGCATTTACGATTAAAGTACAACCCGATTTGTGAGGGTATCTTTTTCCATAGTAGATGTGTTGCACACATCTTAAATTTGGCCGTTCAAGACGGCTTAAAGGTTATCGAACGACAAAAAGAAGCTTTCAAAAAAAATCTTACGTCATATATATAGTCATACGCATAGACATTCAAAATATATTTAAATGTGTAAGAAAACAGGTCGAATATGCTTAGGACCCAATTAGAATGTTGCTCATAGATGGAACTCGACTTGCACCATGTTTGAAAAAACTATTTTGCAAAAAGAAAGGTTAATAGAATTTCATAACCTTTTGTCGAGTCGTGGAAATGTTTCGTCTTACCACCAATCGAATTGGGGTCTTATTGAAACGGTTGCACAATTGCTTCAAGTTTTCAAAACATCAACAAAGACTTTATCGGGGGTTTACTATCCAACCGGTTCATTGGTACTTCACAATTTGTTTAAAATGTGTTTAAAATTAAACGAGTTGTCAGGGAAAGGTAGACCATATTGTGATATGGTAGATACGATAAAGGAAAAACTAAGAAAATATTTTAAAGAACTACCCCCGGTTTTCATTTGTGCCGCCGCTCTAAACCCTTTTTTTTATATTTTTGAAACTGGGTCTTTGATTGAAAAAATTGCAAACGAGTTGAATTTAAACACCGAAGAAGAACCAAACTTTGGTGAAGCCGCAAAAAATCGTTTTAATGAACAACTTTAAAAAATGTTTGATGTTTGTGTAACAAAATATGGTTCAACCTCGTCGCACATTCACGACTCAATGAGAAATGCCGCTTTCGGTGAAGGTTCAAGTATGGAAGATCTAGATTTGTATGTTTATAACCAATTGTTTGACGAGTCGAGTCTAATGCAACGTGGTAACACTAGTAGTAGCGAACTCGGTCGGTATAGTGGGTCGAACTTTCTACGATCGATGACTTCACAAGAATTTAAAAATTTTGATTTGTTGGCTTGGTTTAAAAGTAAGGAAGATCAATTTTCGATCTTAGCCACAATGGCCCCAGATTTACTAACGGTCCAAGCTTCCACGATAGCTTCGGAAAGTGCATTTCTATAAGTGGTAGGGTGATTTTGATAAGGAGGACTCGACTAACAACAAAGACGGTTGAGATGTCGATTTGCTTGAAGGATTACTTGCATGCGACGGAGAGATGTCAACACATATGCTCAATTAGATTACGAAGCGAAGTGTACGAGGACGAGGTTGAAGCCGAATTGACAACCCTAATGACCGACGAAGAAGCCGAACTAGATGAATTCCTACACAATAATTCGAGTTCGGGTTCGGACGAAGAAAGTTAAACGCGGCTCAAGATATATTACTATTGTCGTCCTACTAAAAAGACCTTCTTGCGGATTAATATTTGAAGTTTATGTATTTTCATTGTTACGTTTTAGCGTTCTTATTTCGGTATGTTATGTACAAGCGTATGTTCGAAGACTTAATGATATTATGTTTTAACTTATATATTAGCGTATGTTCGTCCTACTATTTTGCTTTAACTTATTATACTTTCATTTATACAAAAAACTGTATTTAATTAAAAAACTGCAAATAGCAGCAAAAAAAATGCATTCTGATGCTGATTCTGCAAGACCGGTTGTTTTTCGGTTTTTTTATCGGTTTCAGTAATCGGTTTTTTTAATCTGTTAATTTAATCAGTTAAAAAAACCGGTTGTTAAAAAACCAGTTACAAACCGGTTAGAACCGATTAGTGCCGGTGGTGGTTTTTATTATGTGAAACCGGTTATTGAGAAACCGGTTTTTTTGCCAAAAAAACCAAACCGGTTTAAAAAAAAACTGATTTGTACACCTCTAATTCCGGGTATGGAATCGGTTTTGGATATTAGAAAATCGGGTATTAAAAGAAACCGGGTAGGGTTTGGGTACGAGTATTGAAGAGAAAAGTCATACCCTATTTACCCAGATAGAGTATAATCGAGTTCGGGTATAACCGGGTTTGGGTATAACCGAGTATTGAAATCGGGTATGGATCCGGGTATTGATACCCGATTTAAAAAAAGAAAATACTTTTTTTTTTTTACATATAATAAATGCATTTAGAAATTAAATTTGGTTTGTAAAGTAATCAAAAACAAATTACAAAGACATAAATTAACTCAAATACAAATTATTTTTTTATAATATGCATTTCTAAAAAACTTAAACATAAAAGTTTCAAAGTAAACATAAATATTTACCTTAAAAATTCGGGTATTCTATCTACTACTAAAAAAATCGGTATCAAGTATAGGGTATGACTGATTTCGGGTATTTCTGGATATTATATTGGCTAAATAAAAAGAAAAGACTTTTAAAAAAATAGAAAACTTTTGATGATATAAAAAAATACAAACTTACTAGGTTCCGAAGAAAATAATATATTGTGCTCTGCTGTAAATAAATAATAAAATTATTAAATTAGGTTTTATTTAATAAGACTAGAAGAAGAGACAACCAATTACTTATAAAAAATTGTTACAAATTTTACTGTTAATTAACTTTTTTAGGTTTGATAAAAAAAACATTTTACTTTTGAAAATGAATTTAGAAAATAAACATTTACTATTTTCTAAACTTTTTAACTTCCTTATTTTTTTTATAACTTGCGACATCAGTCTTAAAAAAAGTGATATTTTAAGAAAAAAATGTTTTTGAACTTAGTAGTGATAAATAAAATGTAATAACTAATTAGAAATTTAATAATTAATGATGGATAAGGTGTAATAGGATAAGGTGAATTTATTTATAGGTATTATAAGACTAGAAGAAGAGACAACCAATTACTTATATAAAATTGTTATAAATTTTACTGTTAATTAACTTTTTTAGGTTTGATATAAAAACATTATACTTTTGAAAATGAATTTAGAAAATAAACATTTACTATGTTCTAAACTTTTTAACTTCCTTATTTTTTCATAACTTGCGACATCAGTCTTAAAAAAGTGATATTTTAAGCAAAAAAATGTTTTTGAACTTAGTAGTGATAAATAAAATGTAATAACTAATTAGAAATTTAATAATTAATGATGGATAAAGTGTAATAGGATAAGGTGAATTTATTTATAGGTATTATAAGACTAGAAGAAGAGACAACCAATTACTTATAAAAAATTGTTATAAATTTTACTGTTAATTAACTTTTTTAGGTTTGATAAAAAAAAATTATACTTTTGAAAATGAATTTAGAAAATAAACATTTACTATTTTCTAAACTTTTTAACTTCCTTATTTTTTTATAACTTGCGACATCAGTCTTAAAAAAGTGATATTTTAAGCAAAAAAATGTTTTTGAACTTAGTAGTGATAAATAAAATGTAATAACTAATTAGAAATTTAATAATTAATGATGGATAAAGTGTAATAGGATAAGGTGAATTTATTTATAGGTATTATAAGACTAGAAGAAGAGACAACCAATTACTTATAAAAAATTGTTTTAAATTTTACTGTTAATTAACTTTTTTAGGTTTGATAAAAAAACATTTTACTTTTGAAAATGAATTTAGAAAATAAACATTTACTATTTTCTAAACTTTTTAACTTCCTTATTTTTTTATAACTTGCGACATCAGTCTTAAAAAAGTGATATTTTAAGCAAAAAAATGTTTTATAATTTTGAACTTAGTAGTGATAAATAAAATGTAATAACTAATTAGAAATTTAATAGTTAATGATGGATAAAGTGTAATAGGATAAGGTGCATTTATTTATAGATATTATAGGGTAAAGTGTGATAGAATATGGTGTAAATAACAACACTCTACAGGAGCTAAAAGTATGACTCGTTCTTTAATTTCATATTAGTTATCTTTCCAATTCAAAAGAAAACTTCATTTCCGTTAAACTATTAGCTAACTGGGATTAGCTCAGTTGGTAGAAGCTCTTACCTCTTAGTAGAAATCCTAAATTCAAATCCAAGCAAGAGTGTAAATAATGGGGGCTTTGTTTGCCGTTCAAAGAAAAAATTAACTATTAATTCATTTACCTTTCTATTTAGAAGAAAACTCTATTTCATTTAAAGTTTTAAATCATTTACCTTTCTAAAAGGAAAATCTGAATTTTCGAGGTTTTATCAAAGTCAATTAAAACTGAAAACCTGGTTAGGAGACTATGTAACAAAATTTAAAAATTTGTTCAATACGTCGAACTGAATGAGTATAAATAAACAAACAATGAACTAATAATTGATGAAAATAGACAAATAAATTCATAATATATATTCATTGTCCTCGCATAAAGTGAAAGGACCCATTACCGATGGTTTATATGGGTGTGCTGTAGCATTCAACCGTCATCTCATTTACATTGTTACGTTCAAAACATGGTAGTGAATAGTGATATGTAAGGCATGCATTCTTTATGGCCTAGTATCTTATTTGTTGACAGATTATAGCATAACGATTTGGATTCTCTTAAGGTATTACAAACACCCCCTGGACTCATCTTCTCAATGAGTTTGCCCTACCCTCGTAAACAAAACAAAAACCGAGTGGTTTCTATACCGTATGTAACACTCTACCTCTTATACAAATATTGTTGCTTTACCCACGAGGAGCTCAAGGATTTGTTCTTAGTTTCCTGGGTAGAAAACTTCCAAGGAAGGCATCCATCATCGTATTCTCCTACCCAATCACGCTTAATTATCAATTATGAAGTTGTCATCTCATTCATAGTTTATTACGCCCAAGACACATTGGTGATATGAGATTTATTTAGGACTCAGGGCCGGCCAACCCATGCGTCGCTTGAGTCCCAAATTTTTAAAGGGCCCGAAAGGTTTTTATAAGCTTTTATATTTATAGTAAATTATATACTTAATATACATATTTATTTATTTACATAAAAGTGTTGGTGATGGAGTTGAAAAAACCATCTCAACTTAACGTAGAAGTCTTAAATTTAAGTCTTTGCTCCACCAACAAGTTCTTATTTTTTTTAATTAATTTCCTCTTACTAGAATTATGGGCCCAATAATTTTGTGTTCTTATTTTTTAATTAATTTCCTCTTACTACACACATTGGGCTCAGGATATTATTTTGCCCGAGTTTTAAATTATTTTGAGAGTTTTAAACACGGGCTCTTAGGTGTTCCAGCGTAATATTAGAGTTTTCATCAAGTGTATATGAAAAATAGTTACAACCGGTTTACAATTAATATGTAAAGTAGATATATTATATTTGTAATTGTAAATGTCATTAAATTTCAAATTTTAGTGCATTTGACGGTAGCATCCGACAAAAAGACAATTGAGGGTGTGATTCAAAAACGATTTTAGATGATCTTAGATCATATTGCGGGATGTAATGATGAGGGAATATGGAAATGATTTCAGTTGTTGTTTGGATTTTTTTTCTTTATATAAGAAGATAAAAGATTGAAATCGGGAAAATATAAAAACTAGAAATGTTATATTTATAGGAGATAAATGAAAATAAGAACTCGTCATTGAACAGTCATATAATGACCATTGCCACCCTCATCACTCCATGGCGCCATCTTCAAGCACAGAGACATCGCCGGTGGGGCCGCTATGAACAACACAGTTTCCGCACGGTCCTTTCACGCCACGTTGGATAATGCTAGCTTGCAAAGGTATACATTGAACGGTGTAAGTGTGTGATTCTTGATAACATGTCTTACTATGTGTGATGGAAAACTCAAAACTCGTGATTTTAGTAAAGCATATATAAAAATCTTTACAACAAAAGAAAACATTGTCATTTATAGCGTCATTTATTAAAAACTTTACAACAAAAGAAAACACTGTCATTTATAGTGTCATTCACAACATGTCTTACTATATGTGATGGAAGACTCAAAACTTACGAATTTAGTAAAGCATATATAAATTTTTTTACAACAAAAGAACTTTCCGGATAACACGAATCTAAGAATGGAGAACGCATCGATTAATTTGACACTTTTAAAGTTTTCTTGAATTAAGTTTTCGTAAGTTCTAATTAACTGGACTAAACCACGACCTAGCATTGCTTAAAAGTTTGCAACGTTTAATTCACCTAACTTGCAATAGCCGTCGATTAATGCTCCGAATATGTGAGCGTTTGGCTCTAAACCGTAATCCATCATTTCATTCATGTAAAACCGTGTTTCTTCCATTTTCTTAACTCTGCAAAGGCATCCGATAACATTTATTGTAACAAATCTCGTATGGAATTATTCCATTCTCTTTCATCACCTCCAAAACTTTCTTTTCGGCTTTTTGTAATCGTTTACTTTTGAACACGCACTTAGAAGGGTCTCGCAAACTACATGATCGAGTTTGAGATTCTTCACACTTGGTTCCATCATAAGTGCTTCCGTCTTTTCAAGATCTAGAGTGTGACATAATCCAATGTTAAAAGACCGTAACATTTTGCATTCGTTGCAAATCAAGATTTTTCATCTGTCACACCCCGATTTCCACATAGATCCAGGTGGGGAGTATCATGACGTAAGATTGATATCATCATAGTCAACAGGGGCGTAGCTTTGAAGGGGCCGAAGGAGGAGCCCGACCCCCCAAACTTTTTGCTCAGTAGTGTTATGTGTGTATGTTTCGTATAGAATTTTTAGGTATATACGTTCCCCCCCCCCCCCCCCCCCCCGATTTTATAATTTTTTAGGTATAATTTAGGTCCAGTGACTTCTGACCCCCCGGTCAGAAATCTCAAGCTCCGCCACTGATACACACAGAATAACACAGCGGAAGTCTTGGAGTTAAATTATTATTACAAACCGAAGTGTTCAAAAAATACATATACATACGGTTCGTAATAAAAATCTACAGGCGGATCGTAAAAATGTACAAAAGATGTTCAACAGACTTTAGGCACAACTAAGGACTTGCAAGATCCTCCTATGTCGATACCGAGCAGCTCCCAGCCTATTTACGTGTTGTACCTGTAGCTTAGTCTTTTAAAAATACGTCAGTTTACACTGGTAAATACAAATAACCGACACATTTTGAAAATCTTTTCAAAATTTGTTTTAAGTGCACAAGGCACATTTTATAAATAACTTGGGATAATTCAGAATGATCTTGTATACAGTTTTACAGGTCTGTCAATACATATGGGGTACGGTGAAAAAAACCGAATAACATGATTAACCGACACGCCTCTTAAAAACTCAAAAGGAGTATATAAAAATAATTTAGCATTAGCATCTGTCAGGTGTATGCCTACACTCTGTGCTTGGGTCGTGGCCATTCGTAACTTAAATGAGCCGAGGATATCCAGGACACGGTCGAGTTAACCCCCAATGTTTAAGTTATCAGACAATATAGATTAAAACGGGTTATGAAGATTTTATAACCACAATCTGGTTAAGTGATCCCATACCCAACCAAGCGCTAATAATATACCGTATCCCAAGCCCGTATAGGGAAAATTGGTTAAGAGTATTTACCTGAGCTAGCACTGCAAAGTTTTATTAACTCAGTCGTTTAATCAAATAGATAAGTATAGGTAGCAATCTACTGGAAGGCTATAGTCTGGAACGATGGTATAAATAACCAATTAGAATGCTAACGGGTCCTATTAAGTCATAGACTTGAACCGACTAGCTTAAAGGATAATTAACGGTACTAAACGTTAGATTAAGCGATGACCGGAATAGAATGTAGTTTAAACCCGAAAAAGTACTAAGACTTGTATAATATGGTAAACTATTTACATTCTGAAGTTTGATATAAAAATGATAAGGTTAAACTCCTTTTGGTTAAATTACGTAAACTAGTTACATAAGCTTAACCGTACGCATATAAGCGATACCGGGTAATCGGATAAGTCATGAACAAGTTTCATATGCCATTATATTTTAAATAAGCTATGATATCAGTAGGATATCAATTTATATGCCCGTTTAGGTTTTAAAATCAAACTATGCCTCATAAGGGCGTTTTGGTCATTATGAGACTTATAAAAGAGACTTGCATGTAATATGATGTTATGATCATAAACATTCTAGAAAAATATTTAATTTATGATATAATATCATTAGGATATCAAATATATGTATGGTTTATAATTTAAGACCATACTATGCACCGTAAGGGCATTTTGGTCATTTCACACATAGTTTCGATAGCTTATTTGGGATTCTGAGTTTTGAACATGTATCTACTGTAAAAATATTTAAAACCGAGCTATAAACTCAGTAGGTAACAAGTCTTGGTTGATAAGTATGGTTTAAAACCGTACTATGCGCCGAAACGGCGTTAAAGTCGCTAAATGGCAGTTTAAGCGTTGTTTAACGAAAACTGATGTTATGATCAGGTTTGTATGTTTAAAAATATGTTATTCAATATAACATATCATAAGGAAAAAGGTTTTGTATGAAAAGCATGGTTAAAACCATTTTACGTGCCATAAGGGCATTATCGCCATTTATAGACATAGTACAAGAACTTGAAGTTAAACTCAGTTTACAATCTGACTTAGCATCCCAAATAATACTAATTATGATATCATATTAGCAGGTAATGAGTTTTGGTGAAGAAATTATGTTTAAAACCATTCTAGATGCCGAAAGGGCATTTTTGTCCTTTAAAAGATAAATTTACGATATTTAATCAAAACTCAGTTTATGATCAGATCATTAACATCAAAATATGTTAATCATGTTAACATATCAGTATATAAATCAATTGAAAGTCCATTTGTTTCTAAAACCTTTTTTTGATGAAAAGGGCATAATAGTCAAAGTTTGGCATAATAATGAAACTTGTGCATAAACTCGGATTATGATATGATCGTGTAATATAACATCGGAGGGTTATGCTACACTATATTATGATCATAATGCAACCTTAGATTAGTAGTTAACTAATCTAATTCGGTTCAGAATCGAAAGTCAAAGCAAAAGTCAAACTTCGCGACTTTTGTTGCGAACCAACCCTAAGACTGAAATTGACGGGCTGACCATGTTTACACATGTTCAATAATTATTACCAAGTTATTATAGTGTCAAAACATGATTTATAACACCTATATTATCATATTTGAATTCTTTACAAAACCGACCCGTTTGACTTTTTAAAGCTTAAACTTTGACCCGTCAATTGGTGTAGCAAACATGATCTTTAGGAGGTGCCCTCTTGAGGGATTATCACCTACCTAATTACGATCACTTAGCCATGTTCTTATTGAACAAATGATGGACCATAATGGTCTTAACCGAAAGTCAAAGCGTTATTACGATAACGCTTGACTTTTGGCTTAAAAGCCTATAAAATGAAAAGAACAAGGATGGAACACTTACAAGTGATCAAAGAGAAATGTAATAACTCAGAGGATGCTCCCAAAGTGCTCAGGAACTTCCAGGAGAGTATAGAGTATAGAGAGGAGAACGATAAGAAATGAGAACATAGTAAATAGGAGTTTGCACTCCATCTCGCTCTACTAACAGGACTGCGCCAACTGCTATCTCAGAGGCGGCGAGATAAAGAATCATAGGCTCTTTGTCCAGCGGAGCTGTAAGAGTGGGGAGTTGAATTAAACAGTCTTTCATTTCTTGAAAAGCTTTATCCGCTTTAGGAGTCCACTGGAACTTGTCTTTCTAAACACAGTTGCGCAATGTGCTAGTAAAAGGATTAGATTTTGCAGCATGATTTGCGAGGAAACGATTGAGCGCAGCTAATCGTCCTGCTAAACATTGCATCTCTTTGATTCTTGATGGTGATGGCATACTCTGAATTGCTTCGACTTTCTTGGGGTTAAATTTAAAATCGTCCTTCGTAAAAATAAAACCTAGGAATTTTCCTTCCTCCATACCGAAAGAACATTTGCTCGGATTCAGCTTCAGGTTGACCTTTCGTAGAGAGTCAAAAGTTCTTTGAATATTCGCCAACATTGTTTCTTCGGTATGGCTCATGATGACGAGGTCGTCAATATAAACTTCGACTGTGACCCCGATGTCATCCCTGAAAACTGTATCCATCAACCTCTGATAAGTAGCTCCTTATTGGAGGAGACCAAAAGGCATTTTAGTGTAGAAGAAGATCCCTTTCTCCGTGCGGAAAGCTGTTTAATCCTCGTCTTCTTTCTTCATCAAAACTTGATGATAACCCTTGTAGCAATCAAGAAAACATTTCCAACTATAAGAAGCTAGCAAATCAACATTTTTGTCGATTTCTGGTAAAGAATAGCAATCCTTTTGGACAAGCTTTATTTAAATCTTTAAAATCAACACACATGCGCCAGCCGCCATTATGCTTTTTAACCATGACTGGATTTGCCAGCCATGTTAAATATCTCACTTCACGCAGGATACCTGCTTCTAATAACTCAGCGACCTGTTCATTCATAGCATTGGTTTTTCTGAGCCGAGGCTGCGCTTCTTTTGTACTATAGGTTCCGCCGAAGGGAATACATTCAAACAATGCTCTGCAACATCGCGTGAGACACCAGTCATATCAGCAGGTGACCAAGCGAAGATATCTATGTTTTGGAATAATAATTTCTTAAGCTTGGCGCGGATTGTTGTGGATACTGCAGGGCCTAGCAAAACTGTTTGTTCAGGGTATTTGTTGTTAAGTATCCACTTTTTGGTTCATTTGGTGATGGTTTTGCAGCTTTCGCTATTGGTTCTTCAATAGACATGATTTCCTTACGCGCGTATAAAATTGCCACCCCTGTCTTGGTTGGAAAACCACATGCTGCGTGTGGGTTGGAGGTGATCATGTTGAAGTCGCGTTGTGCGCGGCGACCCAGTAAGACATCGTGGCGAGAAGTCGCCGACGTCACCATAAAATTTACTTCGATCGTGCGTGAGTGTTTCCCATCCGAAAGGGTGACAGGGAAAGTAACTTGTCCGAGGGAAAGACGACCTCATTGCAGAAACCGATCAAAGGAAAATCAACCGGCTCTAGGCGCGCCTTATCCTCTGGATCCAATTGCATAAAGCATTGCTCATAAATGATATCCATGGAGCTCCCAGGATCAACAAACATGTAATCAATTCGGTAACGTCCGAAAATACCTGTAATCACTACTGGCCGTTCCTCTTGTGGCCCGCCGGGAACTATAGGAAAAATAACTTGCTGTTTACACCAATTATCATTGCGAAAATGTTGGTGACTGCGCTTGCGCGTCGTTCCCTCTTGGATCATGGAAACCTGCTTCATCTTTTTATTACTTGGACCCTCATCTCCGCACGTAATCTGAAAAACTTCTTTGTGCATGTTTTGGAGTAAATGTGTGAGTTTACCACTTTTCAAAGCTTTTTCGATCTCCGTGCGCAAACTGATGCAATTATCAGTTGTGTGCCCCGTATCCTTGTGATAATCACAGAAGAGATTCGAGTCTGACCCTTCTTATTTTTTATGGGTTGAGGTTGTTTGAATTGATAATTCTCGGTGCTCAGAACTTATGTCGGAGACTTTGTTATAGGCGTCAATTGTCTTTCTTGATTCTCTTGCTTAATCACCTTTTGACTTGTTATTTTGTTAATGGTTGCGCGAGCATCCATTGGCGAATAAGGAGAATACGATCCCTGATTTGGCTCCTTCCAACCTTTTTTGAACTTCCGGCTAACCCTACTCAGATCTTGTGGGCGATTCTGAGGTGTAGGTCTGTTGGAATTTAGATTGCGCTCAGTTTGGGCATAAACTTTGGCTGCCGCCATAAGTTTATCCCAACTCTTAGGCAAACCGACTGTGCCAGACAAAACCTTAATCATTTCAGCGCAGCGCACAACATATTTGAACTGTGCGCGAATCAAATCTTCATGAACATCACCAATCTCAAGGAACTCTTTATTATAACGAGTAATGAAATCTTCTAAACTTTCATCATCTCTCCGCCAGATGTTCATCACATCTGAGGAGTCTCTAACATAACGTCGTTGCTGACTAAAATGAGTTAAGAACTTATCCTTGAGATCATTCCAGGAAGTTAACTTACCAATTGGAAGATTATCAAACCATAGGCGCACAGCCCCAGTGAGTGTCTGAACGAACAAGTGACACCACATAGGCAACGTCCATCCACCAATGAGTCCTGCGCCGGTAAATAGGCGTAAGTGATTGCCTGGATGAGTCATTCCATTAAATTTTCCCACATTTGATGGTAACTTTGCATGCTCGCGCAGAGCCAACGCAATTTCTTTCACAAACTTTGATTCTTCTGCTGCTTCAGCGGGTCTATAAATCAGATTGTAATCATGCTCAGCTTCTGGATTATAAACCGCGTGAACTTTTGGTTTATAATCAACATGATCCTTGGATAAACGGTTGAACACATTGCACTATCACTCTCGTCATACGATTTGTCATATTCGTCGTACCGAGTGTCCCGCTTTTGTGATACGCGCGGACCCAAACGAGAATGGACGGAAACACGTTTCTGAGTGTGCTCTTCGTGATGTCTACAACCAGATGGTGTAGAATCATTCTAGGTTCTGGATCGCGAATACATCTCCGTTTCTTCAACAGATACATGCGACGGTGCACGTGCTTTGTTTGGTGAATCATAACTCAGAACTCGAGCTGCCTGCGAAGCACGCACCTGAGTAACAGGGATCTGAGCATGAAGTACTGGTGTACCAGTGTGTGAACAAAGCTGAGCGTAAATAGCATTTAATGCACTTTGAGATTTTACATACCACGAGATCGGGGTTTCTCTGGGTGGTAAAATTGAAGCAACAGGTGGTATTTCGTTTTGGATTACCGGAGTTACTGGAATGTTCACATGACCTCGGTCATGATGAGCATCAGCTTCGCCGGAAAACTCTTCTTCCACGTGTCCGTCGAACTGAGCACCATGAGCAACATTTCGAATCTCAGATCAAAGACCTAGTGGATGAGATGAACCATCAGCCATGGTACTGAATATTCAGGCAAACAAATGAAAGATGAGAAAAAAGAAGTAATCAGTGGGCGCCAATGAAGAAACATCAGATCTAGTTGATCGGAATCAGACCAGATCTGTTGCTGCAGTTTCTGCATAAAAGGTTAATCCTCCGATCGTTTGCTGAACTGAGAAAAGAGCTCTGATGAACACTGCAAAACAGAACACCGTTAGACTCGCCACGGGGAGAATGGGGGTTCTCTCCGTGACCACCCTCTGGTGTGAGAATAAGTACAGTGTATCGGAATAGTTTTAGTGAAGTAAGAGAGAGCATATGTGAAAGTGAATGCTTTTACTTGTACCTGAAGTCTCCTTTTTATAACTGGGTTTGGGCGCCAAACTGAGAGAGAGAGAGAGAGAGTTAACGAAATCTTTTTCACAGCGTTAATTAGTTAACTTGTCATCCAAGCACACGGATTGTAACGATACCGACACCGACTACCGAAAGATTAACATGGACCATTATGACACCCTAGGCAAATCCCACATCGGTCGTGGCCAGAAGAGATCCTCGGTTTATAAGTAATCCAATGCCTCTTAAATCACCAACGCGTTTTTGGGCTTAATGCTAGTGGATGAGAGGAGAACTCCACAGTTAAGCGTGCTCGGGTGAGAGTAGTACTAGGATGGGTGACCTCCTGGGAAGTCTTCACCAGCGCGACCAAAAACAAAGCCGTGAGTCCTTGGGTGGGCAACCCATCGGGGGCAAAGTGGACAACATTGGTGGTGTGAGAGGCCGGATGTTACAAATGCTATCAGATCCACTCCTGAGCCGTTCGCGATGGTGGGGCAAACCTCATCGAGGACGATGAGTCCCTAGGGAGGGTGATTGTAACGATACCGATACGAGTACCGAAAGATTAACATGGACCATTGTGACACCCTAGGCAAATCCCACATCGGCCGTACCAACGCGTTTTGGGCTTAATGCTAGTGGATGAGAGGAATACTCCACAGTTAAGCGTGCTCGGGTGAGAGTAGTACTAGGGTGGGTGACCTCCTAGGAAGTCTTCACCAGGGCGACCAAAAACAAAGCCGTGAGTTCCTAGGTGGGCAACCCATCGGGGGCAAAGCGGACAATATTGGTGGTGCGAGGGGCCGGATGTTACACAGATCGTGGGCTGATCGACGGTTAGGGAGCTGCCACGTGGCGAATGAGATCATCTAGATCTATCCATGAAGCATGCCATCATTGTGACTAAGATGAGTGCACCAGATCTTGCCACGTCATATTTGGTTGTAACCGAATGAGGCCTTGCACGATTGAGCATTAAAAGCTTCTAGAATGTTCTACAGCTGTGACATCTTGATCTGCTGCCAGTTGCCACGTGTCCATTATGTTATAACATAAAAGATTCCTTTAGTTGAAATTAAGTTCCCTGTGCGCGGAAGTCATTTGAGAGGAGATATAATCTTCAAGCTTAACTGTTTCTTGCGCGGGCCTGCGCAAGGGAGTTAAATGACTATTATACTCTTCAGTGTTCCAGCGCGTGGTTTCAAGATGCTTATCTTTCGATATCTAGCCTCGCAAGGCTTGTCCTGTGTGCTTTTGGATGATAATGATGGTATGATCACTTGCTTGGCGCAAGGTTTTGGGACCATACCCCTTCAAAGATGATGCTCAAGATCAAGACAAGTGCCTTGGCATGTTTCCAGGTGCTAGCAAGTGTCCAAGGAGGTGTCACAAGCTGCACAAGTGTGGCAAATCGTGAGCAAAGGTGGCAGCATAGCAGGCTGCCAAAATTCTGTCACTGGCAATCCCTTACGGACCGTAAGGGTGATGGCTCACGGTCCGTAAGCCATCCTGGCGCCCACTGATTTGAATATGTTACGGGGACCAAGCCTTGCGGTCCGTAACCGCCTAACAGAATATCCATTTTCCTTGCTTTACGGTCCGTAAGCACAAGAGCTTACGGTCCGTAAAGGTCACTCGGAGGTAAAAAATTTGACATGTTGACATGTTTGATCCCTCAACTTTGTAATTATCGTTCAAAAGTTATTAAAATAACACAACGACAAAATTAGTCCCTTTCGGATACACATGGCATATACGGGGATCAACGGGACACGTGTCGGTATTCTAACGGTCACGAATTTATGAGGTGTTACATCATCTCTTCCACAACTTGAAGAAACGTGGATCTAACTAATCGGAATCAAGTCAGATCTAGGGTTTAGTCTCTGCATAAAAAGGGTTAATCCTTCGCTTTTTGTTTGATGGTGATGGTGACAACTAGATTTCCAACGATACCTGCAAAACAGAATGTCGTCAGCCTCGTCACGGGAGAAGGGGGATTCTCTCCGTGACCACCCTCCGGCGTGAGAATAAGTATCGGTAGTCGGAAATAGTTTAAGTGAAGTAAAAGAGAGAGTAAGTGAGAGTGAATACCTTTTCCTTGTCTACAAGATACTTATTTATAGCCGGATTTAGGCGCCAAAAGAGAAAGAGAGAGAAATTTCACGGTATTTAGATCCACCGTTAATTCATTAGCTTGTACTTCAAGTCACACAGATCGTGATAGGATCGACGGTTGGGGAATTGCCACGTGGCTGTCGATGATGACCTTGTGCTTTTTACAAATTTGTGCCATCATCGTGACTATTGAGAGTGTGCCAGATCCCGCCACGTGTAATTCTGTTGTAACCGTTTGTACCTTTGCACGATTGTGCATTAATAGCTTCTAGAAGATATACAACTGCAATCCTCTCATTGTTTGCCACGTGTATTTTCTCTTATAACAGAAAGGATTCTTTTTTGCTTCTGAGCTTTATCTCGTGCACAGGTGCCATCTAACTAAGGAAAATATTCAAGGTTAACTATTTCCTTGTGCAAGTTTGCGCAAGGAATTAAATGATCTTTTTCCTCCTTAGATGACCGGCGCAGAGATTTATGATATCCTTCTGTGGTATTCTAATGTGCGCAAGGTTTTTGAGTAATATGATTACTCAGGAAAATTATTCAAGGTTAACTATTTTCCTTGCGCGAGCCCGCACAAGGTAGTTAAATGATTCTTTCCCTTTTTAGGTGACCTGGCGCAAGGTTTCATGCAGCCTTTCTTTTGTACCATAGTCTGCGCAAGGATTGCTTGTTAGATAGAAATGGGGATGGTCTCTTGCTTGGCGCAAGGATTTGGGACCATACCCCTTCAAGTCCCCCAGTCCAGTGTTGCTCCTATGCGCAAGTAGCAAGTAGGTGGAGCACTGGACTAAATAAAAAATTGTAGTGATTTGCTATATTCTTGTAAATAGTTTCGTTGCGCTGAAGAAAAGGAAAATTTCATGAAGTGAAACTTTTGGGATAAGGAGAAGCTTTTTTGAATTTTGAAAAAGTTGTCCTTATGTCAGGAGTTGGTGAAAAGCACGTGGTGAAGTGACATTTGACGTACTGTACAACAACTGTCAACAGTACTATTCATACACCATTAATTGCCTGACGTCCTTTCGTTGCCTGCACGCACGCGTGGGACGGTTACTGTTCACCACTCGCCCTGTTGTCGCCTAGGATTTGGTGAAAAACCCTGACTTTTCGTCACGATTGCTGTAGGCATTTATTACGATGCCTATATATGTTTACCCCAATTGTGCCCTATCTTCTTTGAGCTTTCAAAAAATTATCATCTTTCTTCACCTTCTTCTCTGCAATCTTTTTCCCTGTGATCAGAAAAAACTCACTATTCTCCAGATTTGTTCATGGCTGAGCGTGCAGCACCGGTAGAACAAGCCGAGATGCCGACGACATCCACGTTGCCGACATTGAAGTGGAAAAGAGAAGATTTTGACAGAATTGTTTCAAATTTCTTATTTGCTAATCTTGGGATGCTAGGTATCCCGAAGAGACTGATACAGCAGCAAATGCTCCGGCAGGCTACATTACTCTTTTCTATGATTATTTTGCCGAGGGCAATTTTCGTCTTCCGGTAACACATTTTATGTTGGAGATCCTGGACTTCTATAAATTCCATATTTCTTAGTTAAATCCCATGGGGATGGTGCGAATCAGGCACTTCGAGTTGTGCTTAGGTCGATGAACCTTATCCCTACTGTTGAAAAATTTAGGGTTTTTTTATCAGTTACATTGTTCTCAGGGTTTCTACTCCTTCCCCAACATCTTCAAGCAAAAAGATTGTTGCTTGTGCCTCCCAAACTATCATGACTGGAAACATAAATTTTTCTATATTAAATCTGCTGTGATTGCAACACAGATGACGTTCCATTTGGGGGAAGATATTGTATTAGAAACAATGGCGATCCCGAGCGACGAAGTGTGGTACCAAAATCTGAAGGATGTGCCCAACATTATATTGCCGGAAAGGGCATTGATTGCTTCCGGGATGAGTATCTTTGAAAGCCGATCGTCGCGAGAAACCAGTTTATATGGAAGATGGAGTTGGTAAGTTATTTGCGCAACTCCTTTGTAAATATTCTACGTGCCCTGTTCCTTATGTTCATTATGCTTCTTTGATACAGTTACGCCTTTGCACTTGGTGGCGTTCAAAAAGAAAACAGGAAAAATGATGGTGGTGCCTACTGTCGAAGATGAGGCCCCTTGGTTTTAGCAGATCCTAGGGAACTTTGAGCTTCCCAAGAAAGAAGATCTCCAAGCGCAACCCTCCTCTACCACCGGTAAGTATTTTTTGACATCAAGCCTGAGTGAATATTGTAATATTACCATTAATGTTAAACTTTGAGTAATATTGCAATTAACTTATGGCGCGTTGATGTTTTGTTTTTTGAATCAAGTAGGTGTTTTAATAAACTTGGGCGTAGGCTCAGACTCGAAGAAGAAGAAGAAACCTGCTCCAACCGTCCCACAATCTGAGAAACCTGAGGTTACAAAAAAAGGTTACCAAGAAAGGTAAACACTTTGTATCTGACACTTGGTGTGACTATGTGGTCGTGTCTGACTCCCTAGAAGATCTTGCGCCTGTAGGTTTGAGGGTACCTAAGGCGGAGCCCATAAGCGTCGTAGATATACCGGCGGCCAACCCTGATGATCCCGTTGATCTAGAATCCAGCCATGAACCGTTGGTTAGAGAACCCAGGAAGAGAAAAGCTGCGAGTCCCGAGAAGCCTGCGCTGCCACCCAAGAAGGTCGCTAGGGCCCGAAAAGGGAAGAAAAGCAACCTGGATGCGCTTGCAGAAAAATTTCTCCTGGTAAGGATAGTTAACTTGTCCTTTATATACTGAAATTCCTTTTTTCATCTGTGCTTGTTATATGCAGAAAAAATGGTGAAGGTGGTGCACACCACATCATCCTCCTTGCCAACACGCGCAAACCTGAAGGTGAAGGTGTTAAGAAGGGAGGGGATGATGTGAACCCAAGCGCGACTTTCTCTGGTTTAGACCCTATCATGCCTGACATGCCAGAGAAAACTGCTCCGGAAGAAGAGCACATAAAATCATTTGTTGAAGATCCTGCTGGCGAGCAGGTAAAAGATACAGCCCCTTCCAATGTTGAGAAAAAACATATTGAGGATCCAAAGATGTCTCTGCCTCACTCAGAAAAAGCCACTGATAAGCAAGCAAAGAATATTGGCTCATCCTTTGTTACGCCAAATTTTGAATCATTTTCTGATGACCGATCTGAAGAATCTCCCATTCGTCCTGATGAGACGCCTGGGGACTACTATTATCGTTCCTATTCAATCAAGAGAGCTTCCGCCCTTCATGAGCCGGTGAGGAAACTTAAGCAAAGCGATACCTTTACTGACTTGCAAGCTTGCAGGGAATGGTGTAAGGGCATCTACCCACCGGCGGAGGTGAAACGTCAAGAAGATAAATCTCATGAACAAATATACCAGGCGTATCTGTTAGAGACGGCGCAAGCCTCTTCTGTGACATAGGATTGTGCGTGAGTGGCACAGTATGAACAAGGAATGTGACGAATTTGAGTCCAAAAGATTCAAAGTTAGGGTCGAAAGTGAGAAGCTGGGGAACAGAAGGTGGATCTTGAGGCGGAGAAATGTAAATTTGAAGAGGAGAAGAAGACGGAGGAGTGATCCGCCTTGGGGTGGAAGAAAAAAGCTGAAGCAGCAGCAGTGCAGCATGCCGACGATCGCAAGCGGTGGTTGGAAGCTTGCAAAAGAGACAATAATGAAAAAATTTCCTTGCGCAATAAAATTGAAAAACTCAAGCAAGAGAAAGCTGACGCTGTGTTTGCTGCTGAAGAAGCTAGCTCACACGGAGAGCGAAGTGAATAGAATGAGGTAGAAACCAGAATGTTGCACTTACTTAAAAGATAAAGAAATTGCTGATCTTACTTCCATGTTCTTTGACCAGGAGTTACTGAGAGCGGAAATAGACTCCATGAAGAAAGATGCCAAGTTACATGAGGTGGAGAAAGCTGAGCTGACTCGGCGCTTAGCAGAAGATGAGCAAAGGATATAAGCAACAGAAACTGCTCGCGCGACGGCGGAGAGTGTTTCTGAATCCCTTATGAACAAGCTAACTTGGATGCAACAATCTGGAATCATTAATGTAAGCAAGTAATTTCAAATACTGATAGCTTACTATTTGTATCTCCTGACCCTTGTATTTGTATGTAGATTTCCAACTCAATCTTGAATTCTACTGAGCTTGACGAGGCAGTTGCTCAGGTCATGGTTGCTGCGAGGAACGATGGATATGCCCAGGGATATACAGAATGTTCAAACAGTGTCCCATGCACTCAAAGTAAAATGGGATAATAGTCGCTCAGCAACCCGTGGAATTAACACTGGTGCTGCTTTTACTTCTGCTAAAGAGCGCTATGATCATCTACAGATTCCTATTATGGATCTGATTGACAATGCCTTGTCACATGATGATTTTGTTGAACGTTTAAAAGAAATATCTGCTGAAGTGGAAGAAGAAGAAGCCATGAAAACCTCAAAATAGAATGACCTCGCTGCTTTGTGTTTAAGACAATTTTAAATTATTTTGTAATAACTTTGATATGTACAGATTGCGGTAGCTCAAGTACTTTAACGTTTATTAATATATGTTTGGATTACAATGTGTGCATGAGTACATTACTTGTTTAGGATAGACAAATGAACATAATTGGCTAACTCATGTAAGAGCGTAAGTTGTTGTGTTATCTTGTGGCTCATGAGTTTTAGTAGCCGTGGTGTTTTTGTATTTCCAAATTAATTGCATGCATTTGTAAGCAAAATATTTATAAACAATTAGATGTAAGTAGTGACAGAATAGAAATTCATTGATAAAGCATCGAGCTAACACTGTCACTAAGATTACAAAAATAAGAAAAACTGTAAGTAGTCTCTTTGCGAAGCGCGGGGCTATCGCGTTGAGAGCTGAGATTACATGTAGCAACGGCGCAGTTGTTGGGCGTTCCAGGTCCGAGGGACGCTGGAGCCGTCCATGCGCTTCAAAGTGTATAATCCTTTGCCAAGGACTTCATTGATTACATATGGGCCTTCCCATCTCGGGCAAGCTTTCCAGGTCGTTCAGCATTAGAGGCTTCATTATCACGGAGGACAAAATCCCCCGGTAAAATGTGCAAACGTTTACCCGTTTGCAATAATACTTTTCCAAATGGGATTTGTATTTTGCTTCACGAATAGCTGCGTTTTCGCGTCTTTCTTCAATCAAATCGAGATCCAAGCGACGTTGCTCCTCGTTGTTTTGTTTTTCCAGGGCAAGCATTCTTGGAGATGGGAGGCCTATTTCAGCAGGAATTACTGCCTCCGTTCCATATACCAAAATAAACGGATTTTTCTCCCATGCTTGTCTTGGGCATTGTTCGATGCGCCCATAGAATGCTGGGCAGCTCGTCTACCCATCCACGCCGCGCCGTGCCAAAGCGGCTTTGATGCCATCAACCAATTGCTTGTTGATACTTTCAACCTGACCGTTCGCCTGAGGATGCGCAACGGAGGAAAAAAAACGTGCTCAATGTTCATCTCTTGCGTCCATTTTTGCAGATCTTCAGCTGCTAAATTAGAGCCATTGTCTGTGATGATGCGCATGGGCAACCCGAAACGACAGACAATATGTTCCCAGATAAACTTTCGGATTACCATAGCTGTTGTCGAGGCTAACGACTTTGCTTCGACCCACTTTGTGAACTAATCAACGGCAACAACAATGAATTTTACTGCGCCAGGCGCATGAGGGAAAGGTCCTACCAGGTCAATGGCCCATTGTTGAAAAGGCCATGCCGACGTTACTGGGATAAGTGAATTTTTGGGGCGCAATGTTTTTGGCGCATGTCTTTGGCAAGCCATGCACTTGCGCAAAATGTCAACAGCATCCACATACATCCCGGCCAGTAGTAACCTGCGGTCATTACTTTGGCGACGACCATGCGCGGTCCAGCGTGGATGCCACATAATCCTTCATGGATTTCTCTGATCAAGTACTGCGCATCATGCCTATCAACACATCGCAATAAAGGACCCATGTATGATTTTCGATATAAAATACCGTCCACCATTTTGTAGTTTAAGGCCTTACACCGTATCTTTCGTGCCTGCGCCTTATTTTTAGGAAGCTGACCATGTTGCAAAAACAGGATAATTGGAGACTTCCAAGATGGACTCCCCATTTCAACCATATTAACTTGCTTTAGCGGGACAGACGGATTTTTTAAGACTTCAATTCTGACTTCTTTTTCCAAATGTTGGAAACTTGTGGCCGCAAGTTTACTCAATGCATCAACATGTTTGTTATCACTTCTGTTGACGTGCACAACTTTAAACTGTCGAAACTAACTGATTAAAGACTTGGCTTGTTCCAAGTATAACGCCATCATGTCGCCCTTTGCATCATAAGTACCATTGATCTATTCCGCTATAAGGCGAGAATCAATGTGTCCAGTTAAATTCGCAGCGCCCGTTTTTATAGCGAGGCGCAAGCCAGCTAAAAACGCTTCATATTCAGCCTCATTGTTTGTGCTCTTGAAATCCAGACGTATGGCGTAAGTGAACTCTTGATTATATGGGTTAACCAATCAGAGGCCTGCGCCGACCCCGTCGCTATTCGATGCGCCATCTGTATGTAATGACCATTCTCTATCATCCGAAACGAGAACCGGATTTTGGATTTCTTCGCATTCTTGAACTTTCTCTGCTGGAACCTCAGCTACGAAATCGGCAAGGATCTACCCTTTGATTGCTGGTCTCGACTTGTATACAATATTGTGACCGCCTAGTTCGATAGCCCACTTGGCTAATCGTCCTGAGACGTCTGGTTTAGAAAGAATCTGGTCGAGGTGATAATTTGTTAAGACATTTATGACGTGCCCCGAAAATACCTACGAAGTCTGCGCGAAGCATGGACTAGCGCAAGTACCAGCTTTTCCATCATTGAATATCGAGACTCTGGATCATTCAACATCTTGCTAATATGATAAATAGGTGTTTGAACACCTTCTCTTTCGACAAGTAAAACTGCTCCGACTGCCATCTCGGATGCAGCAAGATAAAGGATCATAGGCTCTTTGTTGCGCGGAGCTGTCAACGTTGGCAATTGAATCAAACAATCTTTCATATCTTTGAAAGCTTTCTCCGCCTCTATTGTCCATTGAAATTTGTCTTTCTTTACGCAGTTGCGCAGAGTAGAAATGAAAGGGTAAGACTTTGCAGCATGATTTGCTAGAAAACGGTTAAGGGCTGCTAACCGTCCTGCTAATTGTTGCATCTCTTTAACACTTGCGGAAGATGTCATGCTTTGAATTGCTTCGACTTTTTCTGGATTTACTTTGAACCGATCCTTTGTGACGATGAATCCAAGGAACTTTCCCTCTTCCATGCCAAAGGAACATTTGCTTGGGTTCAACTTCAAATTGACCTTTCGCAACGAATCAAACATTTTTTGAATGTTCTCCAACATCAATTCTTTCGTATGGCTCATGATAACTAGATCGTCAATATATACTTCGACGGTTACCCCAATGTCATCACCAAACACTGTATCCATAAGCCGCTGGTAAGTGGCTCCCGCATTGCGGAGACCAAAAGGCATTTTTGTATAACAGAAAATACCCTTCTCCGTGCGGAAGGCCGTCTTGTCTTCATCCTCTTGTTTCATCAATACTTGATGATACCCTTTGTAACAGTCAAGAAAACATTTCCAACGGAACGATGCTAAGGAGTCAACTTTCTTGTCAATCTCAGGAAGAGAGTAACAATCTTTGGGACACGCCTTGTTTAAATTTTTAAAGTCGACGCACATGCGCCAACCACTGTTATGCTTTTTGACCATAACGAGGTTCGCCACCCAAGTTTGGTACTTAACTTCTCGTAAAATGCCAGCGTTTAGTAGTTCAGCAACTTGCTCGTTCATATCTTGAGTTTTCTCAGTACCCAGGCTGCGCTTTTTCTGAACCACTGGTTCTGCTGATGGAAAGACGTTTAAATAATGCTCAACAACGTCGCGCGGAACACCCACCATGTCTGCAGGTGTCCAGGCGAAGATATCCATGTTACGGAACAATAATGACTTGAGCTTTGCGCGGATTGCGATAGATAGCGCAGGACCGAGGATAATCGGCTGCTATGGATACTTGCTATTTAGAATCCATTTCTCAGGTTCATCCGGAGATATAGGCTTAGAAGCCTTGACAACTGGTTCTTTGATATACATAATCTCTTTTCGAGCAAACATGATAGCTACGCCTGTTGGCGTTGGGAATCCACAAGCAGCGTGTGGCGCAGATGTGATCATGCTGAAATCACGTTGCGCACGACGCCCTAATAAAACGTCATGACGAGAAGTCGCCAGAATCACCATAAAGTTTACTTGAATGGTTAGTAATTGTTTTCCGTCTGAAAGGGTGACAGGAAAAACTATCTGTCCGAGAGGAAAGACAGCCTCGTTGCAGAATCCTGTTAAAGGAAAATCAAGTGGTTCCAGGCGTGCCTTATCCTCTGGATCCAACTGTTTAAAAGACTACTCATATATGATGTCCATGGAGCTCCCGGGATCTATGAACAATATCAGTATGGTAATGACCAAAAATACCTGTAACCACTACTGGCCTCTCTTCATGTGGTCCGCCAGGAACGATAGGAAAAATCACCTGTTGCTCGCGCCATTTATCATTTCAAAAACGTTGGAAGTTGCGCTTGCGCAACGTGCCACCTTGAATCATAGAAACCTTCTTCATCTTCTTGTTACTTGGACCCTCATCCCCGCGCGTAAGTTGCCTGACTTCCTTACGTACTGACTGTACTAGGTGTGTCAGTTTACCACTTTTCAATGCTTTTTCAATCTCTGTGTGCAAATTGATACAGTTGTCAGTTGTGTGCCCAGTGTCTTTATGAAAGTCACAAAAGAGATTTGGGTCTTGACCCTTCTTATTCTTCATGGGCTGAGGTTTCTTAAACTGATAATTTTCGGTGCTCAAAACTTCTGCGAGAGATTTTGTTAGAGGAGTCCATTGTCGATCACGGTTCTCTTGTTTGATTGCTTTATGTGTTGTAATCTTGTCGTTGCACGAGCATCTATTGGTGAATACGGAGAATACGAACTTTGGTTCGAGTCCTTCCAGCCTTTTTTGAACTTCCGGCTACCTCTACTCAGATCCTGAGGGAGATTCTGAGGTAGCAGTGGTTTATTGGAATTAAGGTTTCGCTCCGTCTGCGCATAAACTTTGGTTGCTGCCATTAGTTTATCCCAGCTCTTTGGAAGGCCAGTTGTTCCAGAAAGTACTTTTATCATTTCATCACATCGTACCGCATATTTGAACTGTGCGCGGATAAGATCCTCATTTACGTCTCCAATTTCTAACCTTCCTTATTATAACGAGTGATAAAATCTTCTAGGCTTTCGTCATCCTTCCGCCAGATGTTCATCACATCTGAGGAATCTCTGACATATCGCCTCTGTTGACTAAAATGCGTAAGGAATTTCTCCTTAAGATCATTCCAAGAGGACAGTTTACCTGTGGGCAAATTATCAAACCAAAGGCGCACGAGGCCGGTAAGAGTTTGTATGAACATATGACACCACATTGGTAACGTCCAACCTCCAATTAGCCCTGCGCCAGTGAAGAGGCGCATGTGATCATCAGATCTGTTAAACCGTTAAACTTCCTACGTTGGATGGTAACTTTGCTTGTACTAGCGGAGCCAACGCTATTTCTCTTACAAACTTCGATTGTTCAGCTGCTTCGACGGTGTCACACCCCAACCGATGGCGGAATCATCGGGGCACCGCACTAGGCGAATCAAATTGCTCAAGAGACATCATAAAAACTGTTTAAGTGATAATATTTAAACATTCAATATCCCATACTATCAAACATAAAATCCCAAATAATTATTACAATATCAAACAATCTCTCAAACATATCTAATCTGATTTTCCCTAGATTTCTATTACATGAGTTTCTAGAGATAAGATCCTAATCCATTTCAGCGAGAAGTCATCAACCTGCCACATATGTTAAAATAAACGTCAATACAATTAAGTAAAGGTGAGCATACAGGTTTGTGTACATAATAGATATAAAAGCGTTTAGCATACACCGCATGACATACGTAAGAGTTGTGAACTATGTATCTACTCAGATTCAAGTAAACTAATAAACCGCGAGTGCAAGGCACGAGAACAAGTGTCCACGTCCTAAAGAGAAAATAAATGTGAAATAAAAATGTGAGCCTTAACAACCCTGGGCCTCCGGGTGGCGGGTCAACCTCTAGCAAGCTATCATGTTAAGGGTGGCGTACTAGCAATCAAGTAGCACATACAATCCTAATTACTTTCATTGCAATCGTTCTCAAATTCTAGTAGTTAATTAATTAAATCAAAACTTGTCGGTTCATTCCGACATCCTTTTCAACCAAACAATTTAATCAATTTCGTTAGCAAGCTTCATAAAAGTGACAATCTTAGTAAAATCAATCACATCTGATCGCAAATCACAGTCTCTTCGTGGTTCGACCCCTTACTACCACTAACACATTGTTAAGGGTAATTTGGGACTATAAATATTATCTTTGATCGGAGCGCAACACTTCGATCACGAGTACAACCATAAATCATAAAACACACATAACACATAAATAATATAAACAACTGCGTTTGTGATGTGATGTGATAAGCGATGTCGATGGCACAAGTGGTTATTGTACAACAACACACTCGGCTATTAAGGTAACATAGTTACTTGTGATTGCGTTGAGTTAGTGTTGAGTTAAATCAGCGATGGACGTAACATAGTTGTGACAAATATATAATTAGTTAACATAAACATTCCCATAATCGAATCTCAGAGTACAACGACGGGTAATAATGAATTAAACAAAAACAAAATAACAACGAAAAGTACGAGTTGTTACAGTCTCCCCTACTTTAGGAAATTTCGTCCCGAAATTTAAGTAGTGACCGTATCAAAGAGATGTGGATATTTAGCCTTCATATCACTTTCTAATTCCCAAGTGAACTCGGCACCGCGTTTGCCTTCCCATCGGACTTTCACAATAGGAATGCGAGAGTGTCGAAGCTTCTTGGTCTCTCGATCCATGATTTCTACTGAGTGAAGAGTCTCGTTTATTTGCAAATCTTAGAGTGGAACATGAAGATTTTCTTCAGCTAGGCATTTCTTGAGGTTTGAGACGTGGAAAGTCGGATGTACGTTGTTGAGTTCCACTGGTAGTTCGAGTCGGTAGGCCACTTTGCCAATTCTTTCTAGAATCTTAAAGGGACCCACGTATCGTGGCGCTAGTTTCCCTTTCTTTCCAAATCGGATCACTCCCTTCCAAGGTGCAACCTTTAAGAGTACATGATCTCCAATTTCGAACTGTAGGGGCTTGTGGCGTTTATCAACATAACTCTTTTGGCGACTCTGAGCTTTCAAGAGCTCTTATTTGGAGGATCTTGTCTGTCGTTTCTTGTATTAACTCGGGACTGGTGATTTGTGCTTCTCCGATCTCGTGCCATGCAATAGGCGATCGACATTTTCTTCCATACAGTGCCTCAAAAGGAGCCATTTGAATACTAGTATGATAACTATTATTGTACGAGAATTCTATTAAAGGTAAATGTGTGTCTCAATTACCACCGAAATCTATAATGCACGCACGAAGCATGTATTCGAGGGTGCGGATCGTGCGCTCAGTCTGACCGTCGTTATGAGGATGAAAAGCGGCACTGAGATTAAGCGTAGTACCGAGAGTGGATTGAAAAGTCTCCCAGAGACGTGAAGTAAAGCGACCATCACGGTCAGAGATGATGTCAAGAGGCGTCTCGTGTCGAAAAATGACATCGTCGGTATAGATTCGTGCTAATCGTTCTACCTTGTAGTCTTCTCGTATGACAATAAAGTGAGCAGATTTAGTAAGACGATCGACGATAACCCAAATACTATCGTGACCAGAGGAGGTGCGAGGGAGTTTCGTAACGAAGTCCATGGCTATGCTCTCCCACTTCCACATCGGGATTTCGGGTTGTTCGAGCAAACCAGAGGGCCTTTGATGTTCGGCTTTAACTTTCGAGCAAGTTAAGCACTTTGATACGTATAAGGCGATATCCTTTTTCATGCCCGGCCACCAATACTTAGGACGAAGGTCCTGGTACATCTTGTCGGCTCCGGGGTGAATGGAGTATCGTGATTCATGAGCTTCGGTCATTAGCAACTCTCGAAGATTTTCACGGCTAGGAATCCAAATACGATCGAGATAGTAATAAATACCATTAGGTTTAGCTACAAGTTGGGTTTCGGCTCCACATTTCATTTCTTTTTGCAGGGTATTCTCATTAAAACAAGCAAATTGGGCGGAGCGAATCAAAATTTCGAGATCATTCAAAGCGTGGGAGTCATGAACACTATACACATAGCTTCGTCGACTGAGAGCATCGGCTATGACGTTTTCTTTGCCAGGATGGTAGCGTATCTCACAATCATAGTAGTTGAGAAATTCAACCCATCTGCGTTGGCGCATGTTCAGTTCCTTTTGATAAAGATATGCTGTAAACTCTTATGGTCGGTGAAGACCGTACACTTCGTACCATAAACGTAGTGTCGCCATATCTTTAATGCAAAAACAACTGCAAGGAGTTCGAGATCGTGGGTAGTGTAGCTTGTTCTTATGAGTTAAAGCGGTAAGAGGAACCACGATTTTATAAAAGTCGGTGATGAATCGACGGTAGTAACCCGCCAATCCAAGAAAAGAACGGATTTCAGATGCATTCTTCGGCGTAATCCAACTCTTTACAGCTTCTATATTCGCAGGGTTCACGTGAATTCCCTGACTGTTAATGATATGACCAAGGAATTGGAATTGTTCAAGCCAGAATTCACACTTAGAGAACTTGGCATACAGGCGGTTTCCTTGAAGAAGTTCGAGAACTAAACGGAGATGGCGTGCGTGTTCGGCTCTCGACTTCGAGTAGATAAGGATGTCATCGATAAACATAATGACGAAATGATCCAAGAAGGCTTTACACACACGGTTCATCAAATCCATGAAGACCACGGGTTCATTTGTGAGACTGAAAGGCATGACCACGAATTCAAAATGGCCATAGCGGGTACGAAAGGCGGTTTTTGGAATGTCTTCTTTGAGTACACGTAACTGATGATAACCGGAACGTAGATCAATCTTAGAAAAACAAGTAGCACCTTGAAGTTGATCAACCAAATCGTCGATTTGAGTAAGAGGGTAGCGATTCTTTATCGTGAGTTTGTTGAGTTCACGATAATCGATGCACATTTGGAACGTCTCATCTTTCTTTTTCACAAAAAGAACGTGTGCGCCTCACGGTGAAGTGCTCGGGCGTATGAAGCCTTTATCAAGTAACTCTTGAAGTTGGCTAGATAGCTCGCGCATTTCGGTTGGTGCAAGGCGATAGGGAGCTTTAGCAACGGGTGTAGCACCAGGGATTAGATCGATACGGAATTCGACATCACGATTAGGGGGTAAACCGGGTAAATCGTCAGGAAAAACCTTAGGAAATTCACAAACAACGGGTACGTCTTTCCAGGTTTTCTTTTCTTTCTTCGGGTTCACGATGTGGGCTAGGAAAGCAACGCATTGCTTTAGCAAGCACTTTCTCGCTTGGGTACATGACATAAGCATCAACTTCTTTGAGGGTGTTTCACCGTAAACATGTAGTTGATCACCATTTGAGAGGGGAAACGAATCATCTTATCGTAACAAACGACTTCAGCATGATTTTCACGAAGAAAATCCATTCCTACTATGATATCGAAGCTACTTAATTGCATAGCTATGAGATGGATCGAGAAGATGTGGTTGTTGAGGTCGAGAGTACAACCACGTAAGACAGAGTTAACAGTAATGGTTCTTCCGGTGGCGACTTCAACATCGAAAGTCTTTGGGAGTTTAGCGCATTTACATTTTAAAAGTTTTTCGAATTCTAACGACACAAAAGTTATCGGCACCAGTATCAAATAAAGAAGAACCATAAATACCATTAACAAGGAACGTACCATTGACAACATTGTTGTCGTTCTGAGCCTGGCAGTGATTAAGATTGAAGGCTCTCCCACGCACAGCCTGTGGTTGCTGCTGCTGAGGCTGCTGCTGCGGCTCTTGCTTCACGACTTTGTTTGTGCAGAGATTGCTAAAGTGGTTCTGATCACCACAAGTGTAGCAAGCATGTGCCTTTGGGACTGGTGCTTGCTGCTGGGGCTGCTGCTGGTTGGTCTGAGGAGCACGAAGTGGAGCTGGTAGTGCTGCTGGTGCTTGAGGAGCTTGCTGACGAGGACCAGTACGGCAGCTGACAGTGAAATGGCTGTAGATATTGCAGTTGGTGCAGAAATGACAATTGCCTCCAACTGGGTGATGGTAGGTACTTTGAGCATAACGGTGTGGACCAATGTACGCACGCTTTGCAGGTGGTGCGTTTGGTGTTGCAGCCTGAAACGGTTGAGAGTTCAACGGTGCCTCAGCTGCATAATTCTTACTTGGGTTCCCTCTTTTGTGACCTCGACAATTTGACTTTGATTCCTGAGACGGCTCGGTAGTAGCACTCGGCTCGGTGATAGCTTGGTTCGCGACTTTTCTGTGACTCTTGAAGTAACCAGCCTGGACATGTTTGTCGTTGATTTCGGCTGCAAGCTGAAAGGCCTCCTCGATAGTAGTAGTAAGCGCTGCCTGGACGAAATCAGCAACGCAGTCAGGTAGAGCACGAAGATACTTTTTGATTGCTTTTTCAGTGGTGTCCACCTAACTGGGACAGATAATACTTAGCTGCTTGAAACGGGCAGTGAGACCTGTGTTGTCGGGTCCATTTTGCTTGATATCCCAAAATTCATTTTCCAGTTTCTGAATTTCGTGGGGAGGACAGAACTCTTTCACCATGACTGCCTTGAGTTCCTCCCACGTGAGTCCGTAAGCCTCATCATTTCCGCGCCTGTTGCACTCTGCGGTCCACCAATCAAGTGCCCTTGATTGGAACACACCAGTAGCATTAATGATGCAGAGATTGTCGGGGCATCCGCTCTGGCGGAAAGTGATCTCAATGGAGTCGAACCAATGAAACATAGCACTTGGTCCTTCCGTGCCAGTGAAAGTGAGAGGTCCGCACGCTTTGAATTGCTTGAAGCTGAACGAGGACTTTGGCGCGTTGGTTTTGGAATCTACCGACGAGTTGCTGCTGACAGCCTGAATTTCGCTAACAATCTGGGGAATGACCATAGCCATCTGCTTGGCTACTAGCGAGGCGATACGCTTGTCAGCATTGTTGCGCTGGATGTTCCTCCTGGTGTGAGATCCCGTAGAAGACATCTACACGAAGGATTAGATTAGATGAGATTCGATTATAATAGGTTTATGTTTAAAAGTTTAGCGTTTTATTACTTGTTATTATTATTATTCAAGCAAGGCACGGAAACACATATGCACGTATCCACCCAAGCACATAAGCACGTAAGCACATAATCACGTAGGTACATAAGCATGTAAGCACATAAGCACATATTTTGCACGTGTTCACAGATTTCACATAGACTCATCAGTCGATTCCAAATTTTACTTGAACATGCTAGCGCGTATGAGATAGGTGTAGTATAAGCGAGATAAGCGGATAACACTGCGTATGAGGACATTCGCGTAGGAGAGTTGAGCGTTTTAGTTTGGTTGGTGATTATTTAGCGTCTTAGATTACGAGAGTTGTGCGAGTTGTGCGTATTTTCGTAAAGCGAAAAGCGATAAAGCGAGAAATCGATAAAATAAGAAATCGATAAAGCGTAAAATCCACAAAATTTGAACACATAATAAATAATAAAACTCGATGATGCGTAAAATCGGCGATTGCAGGCTTAAATCAATTCGGGAGCGTCCTAGGTTTTGAGATAGCAACTACCCAAAGTGGTTCGAGAATTCTCTGAGTTCGGGCACACAATTTGGCCTAATAAACAAATGCTCTCGCCGTACCACGGTTAACGGCATTTATCCTTCCAGTTACGTCATGCCCCGAGTCATTGAAATAATCGAGACTTTGGTGAGATTGAAAATCGAGGAGTGGAATTAGTTATTAAGATGCGGGTATCACCCCTAACTTAATAACTTCATTCCAGATTTGTGGTTTTCACCGAACGCGTCGGGAATTCCACGGAGATAGAGATGGAGATCTTCGTCAAGATGCGGATATCACTCCTAACTTGACGAAAGAATCTCGTGCAATAGAGGATGCGTGGAGTGAATGATCTTATCGAGAGTTCTTGGTTTTCACACCTAATCTTGACTTGATCACTCGTTTTGTGTGATACGAGCGTTTTCAAGTGTGTACATTGGGTTAGCCTTAGGAAAGGCATGTAAGCATTTAGGGCGAGTAGTTTAACCATTTAAGTCAAAGATTGGTCAAATTGGGTACTTAAACTATAGACTAGGTCGAACATGACAATTATACCTAATTCCCCATGGTTATGGCTCTGATACCAATCTGTCACACCCCAACCGATGGCGGAATCATCAGGGCGCGGCACTAGGCGAATCAGATTGCTCAAGAGACATCATAACAACTATTTAAGCGATAATATTTAAACGTTCAATATCCCATACTATCAAACATAAAATCCCAAATAATTATTACAATATCAAACAATCTCTCAAACATATCTAATCCGATTTTCCCTAGATTTCTATTACATGAGTTTCTAGAGATAAGATCCTAATCCATTTCAACAAGAAGTCATCAACCTGCCACATATGTTAAAATAAACGTCAATACAATTAAGTAAAGGTGAGCATACAGGTTTGCATGCATAATAGATATAAAAGCGTTTAGCATACACCGCATGACATACGTAAGAGTTGTGAACTATGTATCTACTCAGATTCAAGTTAACCAACAAACCGCGAGTGCGAGGCACGAGAACAAGTGTCCACGTCCTAAAGAGAAAATAAACGTGAAATAAAAATGCGAGCCTTAACAACCCCGGGCCAACGGGTGGCGGGTCAACCTCTAGCAAGCTATCATGTTAAGGGTGGCGTACTAGCAATCAAGTAACACATACAATTCAGCAGATTTCACGTGTAGTCATGTATTAGCGAGTTGCGAATAAGCATTTGAGAGTTGTGTGATGTGATTTGATATATGAACGTATGTAACACCCAAAAGTGCGTTTAAGCGAAAAAGGGTTCAAGTATACTCACAGTTTGTGTGTTAAGAGTGAGAGACGGGATCTGATGTTGTTTGAGGGAGCGTCGGCTCAGCCTGTAAGTGAACAGAAATGCATCAGTCTTCCGATTTGCTGAAATGGTCAAAACGTGAAGGAACAGAGGACAAGTTCGGGCTAAGTTGTACTAATTCTCTTGGATTTGGTACAAGTTCGGGCGAACTTGTGTGAAAGTTGATGGGATTGAACAAGTTCGGGCGAAGTTGCACCAAAGATTTGGTGCAAGTTCGGGCGAACTTGACATATTGGCTTACAGAGAGTACAAGTTCGAGCGAACTTGTATGGTTTCCTTGGAAACGATACAAGTTCGGGCGAACTTGACTGATTTTCTTGAATATTTGATCGAGTTCGGGCGAAGTTGGTCATCTACTGATGACAACTTCGAGTAAACTTGCTCACTTTGGAGCGAACTTTGACTGAAATGGTCACCAAATCGTGCGTTTTCGCGTCGTTTTCTGAGAAAATCGAGTGTCCATCCCTCCAACCTTAAGCTACTAAGCAAAACATAGGCTGGAGATGTCTTTTGGAGCGAGTTTTAGCCACTTTACAGGAACTCGGGCTAATCCGGGCGAACTTGATGGTTCGTACGGGTTAGTCCAGTTCGTGCAAGGTGATGACATCGTCCTTGTGCTTTCGGATCTGAGATCTTGCTTGACAACGCCTCGTTCCACTTCATAGTGAACGAAACGTACGTCATTAGTCCGTAATTTGTGTAAAAAACAATGTCTTAAAAGGTTTTCTTAGATCTAACACTTGGTGAGTCGAAATCATAAAGATTTCTAGCTTGGGAGCCGAAGCTAAGCCCAAATACACTTGTTTAGTGTAGAACTAAGTGAAAAGTAGAAGTTTTGTAGAAAAAGATGAAGATTTTCATAAACAGAAGAGATTTGATGAAAACGAAGGTAATCCTTGTGCAAAATCGTTGTAAAATGTTGTTGTTTACATGAAAACGGGTTGATTCTTACTTGGAAATCAAGGGTTTTGGTTTCGGGAGGTTTCGGGCGAACTTGCAGCAAGGAGTGCACGAATGGAGGTGCTGGGTATTTATAGGTCAAGAGAAATCTAGCTGGTGGAGACCAAGTTCGGCCGAAGTTGGCACATATTCGAGTGAACTTGGCACAAGTTCGGGCGAACTTGGCCAGTTCTGCTGGAATATGTGCAAGTTCGAGCGAACTTGCTAGTATTTGAGGGAATTTCTTATTGGTTCACCATTGTTCAAGTTCGGGCAAACTTGTGATGCCCAAGTTCGGCCGAACTTGGCCAAATGTCTAAGTTTTGTTTGTTATTTTCGTGTAGGTGTTCGTTTGGCGGCTCAGTTCGTATTAGGTAGTTACTTTAAGCGTTTTGGCGAAGCGTTAAGCGTCGAGTTATTAAATAAATGCGATTTAGCAATTCGAATAAGCGAGAGCGATGCGATAGTGAGTACAACCATAAATCATAAAATACACATAACAAATAAATAATATAAACAACTGCGTTTGTGATGCGATGTGATAAGCGATGTCGATGGCACAAGTGGTTAATGTACAACAACACACTCGGCTATTAAGGTAACATAGTTACTTTGAGTTGAGTTTGCGTTGAGTTTAATCAGCGATTGGACGTAATATAGTTGTGACAAATATATAATTAATTAACATAAACATTCCCATAATCGAATCTCGGAGTACAACGACGGGTAATAAAGAATTAAACAAAAACAAAATAACAACGAAACGTACGAGTTGTTACAGGCGGGTTGATACACTAGGTTGTAATCATGCTCCGCCTCGGGATTGTATGTTGCACGTATCTTAGGCTTGTAGTTGACATGATCCGTAGACAACCGATTAAAAACACTTACACTATCTCCTTCGTCATAGGTTTTATCATATTCATCATATTGGGTGTCCCGATTCTGTGATAGTCGCGGGCCTAAACGTGAATGAACAGATGTGCGACGTTGAGCATTATCCTTTTGCTTTCGATTACCAGAATGAACAGAATCATTCCTGGTTTGAGAGTACATCTCGGTTCCGTCTACAGACACATGCGAAGGCGCATGGGTACGGATCTGAGAATCATAGCTCAACACTCGAGATGCTGGCGAAGCACAGACCAGAGGAGCATTAACCGAAGCTTGAAAAGCTGGAGTTCCGGTCTGAGCACATAGTTGAGCTTACATAGATTTAAAGCTGTTTGAGATTTGATTAGCCAAGACAACGGAGTCTCACCAGGCGGTAAAATTGATGAAACATCAACATGAGGAGCTGCCGGTGTTACTGGAATGCTTGCATGATCTGGATCATACGGAGCAAAAGCATCATTCATTCGCTTCACTTTACAATAACCATGAATCAATGAAGTGTACGTTCTGAAAACTAAATCCGTGCCTAAACTTATCATCTCATATATTAATTCATGTACTCCATCCATCTTATGCATCTTGCATAGCTAATGAAGAAGCATATTATAAAAAACCAAATTTGCACAACCACAACTAGCGGCCATCTCGTCTTTAACCCTAAACGCCGCTTCCACATCGCCTTCTGACATGAACCCATAAACCGATGCATTTATACGTCACCATGTTCGGCTCCACACCCGCATCACGCATCTCATTCAACACCATTCTAGCATCTTCCTTTCTTCAATTTGTAAAAACAATTAACTAATGTGGTATATAAGAACACATTGGGAACCAACCCCTTATTAACCATACTCTTCTTAAACTCAATGGCTTCATCAAGATGGCCTGTTTTACAAAACCCACTAACCCATCAATGATCACATTGTACATGAAAGAATTCGGGTCACACCCCTCACACCCATCTTAACAAACACCTCTTTTGATTTCTCTATATCTCCCACCATACAATAAACATTTATCATATTAGTATACACATAGACATCAAAGAACCCTACTTTTTCGCATCGCTTCACATACTTTTAAGAAAAGCTCCAACTTCTTACCTTTAATCAAGTCACTAAAAAATTAATTGAAAAACAAAGGGCTAGGATCAAACTCATCATTTTCCAAAAGAATCTCAGCAGCTTCATCTAGCAACCCCTTTACTCTATACCTATCAACAATAACCTCAAACACCTTGTGTTTAATTCAACATAAGAAGAACCAACACCTTCTTTATAACAACCTACAAAAGAATCCAAAACCGCAATGGAGACAACCTGAATGCAATCATTTCATCAACTAGAAGACTAACCCAACCATACAAGTGATGGTTACATATAGTAATGGCTAAAAACATAATCTTTTTCGCATTTGGTTGAATACCTACTTGGTTTTCTTGAAGGAGCATTTGAATTACATGCGGGTTTAGCTTCTTGGGCACCTTTGAGGCTGAAAGAATGAATGGTTTCCCAGTTCTCTTATTTAATAATGGTCTTGATTTCACTCAGCAAGAACTGGTTTTGCTTGATGGTACTTGGTATGTAAGATAAAGATCTGGGTCTTTTGATGGTGTTTTGGTGAATACCAAGAAAGTATTTTGGGTTATTTTGAAAGATTTTCCGTATTGTGTCAAGTGGAAAACAGAGTGTGGGTGGATTATGAATAGGTTTTTTGATTATCAGATCAGTGGACTAAAAACCCCCGCACTTAAGATCAATATGAACATAAAACTTTCATAAAATTTCATTATTTTTATAACGAAATAGAGTTTTGTTCGTGGGAAATGTTGGCAGAGATGGCGCAGGGGTAGCTGGAATCAAGAATTACACAACGTTTATTTTCTAGTATACTCAGACCTAGGTCATTGGGCTAACTTCATGTTACTGGGATTTCTATAAATATTCAAGAGCCCAGAAGTTTTTAGTATGGGAATTAATAGGGTGTTCATGGGTCAGTCTGGTTTAGTTTTTATCATTAACCATAACCATAACCGTTAGCTTCGGTTGGGAATTTCCTTAACCATAACCATAACTGAACTTCGGTTATGGTTATTTTTGGTTAATTAACCATTAGAGGTTTGAAATATATAGAGGTGTAAGGGTTTTAAGCATGTGCACAGTTTATACTTATGTCACGGAGTAACTTCTGACTCACGTGTAGCGACTTAGACGTGCTCTAAGTTAAGCTTTTGTGCCCAACGATGATAGTGTTTTATGGGAATCAAGTGATGATTGCAGGTATTTTTACAAGGAAACAACTTTGTATTGATTACAAGACAGTTTAGAAGAGTAGGTTACAAGTACAAGTATATGATCGGAGTGTCGCGCTCCGGTCAAAAATAATATTTATAAACCCGATTTAACCTTAACAATACGTTAGTGGTAGTACGGGGTCGAACCACGAAGAATTTGTGGTTTGCGATGGACGTGATTGATTCTAAAGATTGTCACAATTTATGAAGCTTGCTATGATTTATTTGTTTGTTTGTTTAGTTGAAAAGATATCGGGTTGAACCGACAATTTGCTACTAGCTAAGAAAACGGTTCGTTGACTATGATTGCAAAACTCAATTGATTTGTTAAAAATAATATATGATAAAACGAATCACACCCGGGTTTCAGATTAATAAGTGTCTAGAGTTATTTAACATGAATGGTTTGATTATTTTATGAACATCAATGATTTCTTGAGTTTGTAAATTGAAAACCTAATTGTAGACATCAACAATCATCTAACATACGCAATGGTGCAAGAAAACCTTCTCAATATGAATTAAAGACAATTGTATGTTTTATAAATCAAGAACAATGAACAAACCCTAGCACGAATTAAAACTCATAGTAGTAATCATCTCTCAATGTCAATGATGCAAGAAAATCTTAACAATTTCGAGTTCAAAACAATACTAACAATCAATCCGCACAATTTCAATCAAAAGATTATAAAATGTTTGTATCAAACCAAAACATGAAAAAGCAAACCCTAGAAAACTCACAACCTTTCACCCGGGGATGATCTTGAAGAAACTAGCCACTCATGGTTGATGATTAATCTTCAAAACTTGATGGAATATGATAATAGATCAAATGGAACCTTCAAAAATCTCTCAAAGTCGCCTATGGAAGTCTAGAATGGAGTGTGGGAAGATGGATTTCGAAAATGGGTTCAAACTAATCAAAAGGGAGGAGTTTCCCCAAATTCACGCTGGGACAAGCGTCTGGGAAGCTGGTCTGGGTGTCTGGGACGCCAGTCTCTGGAACCTTTGTCCGGTTTTCGCCGTTTAGCGTTTTTCGCTCCTGTTCTTCCTAATTTCAATCCCAAGCTCCATTAAGCTTCCAAACTACACCTTAAACATGTCAAGGCCTGCAAAATACAAACCATCTCAAAGTAGTGTATTCTAAAGCTCAATTTCACACAAATCGGTAAAATTAAACACGATAAGCTTTGGAAATTTACCAACCGATCACATCCCCACACTTATCATTTGCTTGCCCCCAAGCAAACTCGTTCATTACCATCCAACCATAAAAAACAACACATTTTTCATTCCCCTACCAATTCAGACGCGGTCAATAGTCATACCCTAACTCACAAGACTTACAACCTATCAATAGATCTCTATTTCAATGAGTACAATGATGCAGCATTTAATAAATAGAGAAATTGCCCAACCAAGTCTAACTAATCTTCAAGTTTCACATGTATCACACCCCTCACAATGGTTCTCTCCTCTCGGTTTGAAATCAAAAACTAGCAAGTGTGCACTAGTATCAATACCCTCAATGACCAAGATACAAAACTTGTTTTAATATGCTTGACAGACAATCATGCTTTCACCAACTTATACGAATGATGCACATATCCAAAGGTCTTAGGGGCTTTTGAGGGGCCTTTTTTTGGGTAAGGGGGAGAATTATGGTGGTTAGAGGTAAGGAACACGAATCCGGATTTATATCCTTATTTATTTCTAAAAAACAACTACAAGCGGGTAAATGTGGCCCATAACTTTATCGCTTTTCACAACCTTTCATTTGGTTGCGTTTTTATTTTTTATTTTTTTGAACATGGATAACATACATGGATTGTGGTGATAAGTGGGTTTAGCAAATGAATGGATGAGCGGTTCAAGAATGGCTACTACAGGAAGATTTTTTTTTGGTAAAGTGAGAATCATATGAGGGTAAGTTGGAGAGGTGTCCTAAAAACCTTTATCATCTATGTGCAAGCATTCGGTTCGTGGTTTCGGCATGCATCAAATAATCAAGTTCTAAACAAAGCATGTATAAGCTACTCTCGAACAATCAATATACGGAAACAAACAGATATGTATCAATATTCAAGAAAAGGCTCAAGATCTCACAAACAAAAAGGATTGGGTTACCGATGTGACACATGTGTTACTCTACAACTTGTTATTCCTAGCTAGGCAATTCTATATATTTTTTTCTCAAAAACACTCACTGAAAAAGGCTTTATCAAGGAACTTAAAGAGTTTAGGACCATGACTAAAGACCAACATCTATGCTCCGGCAGGTAAATAGCTAATGGTGTTCATTGGTTTTCAAGTTTTGATTGAGTTACTTAAGGGCAAAATTTTAAAAATGTTCCATCTTTTCAAAAATCATCATACCCACAAATTCCTTTCATCCCCACACTTGGAATACATTGTCCCCAATGTATGGTCTTTTGATGGCCTATGTGAGAACAAAGAATTTAACCAATCAAGCACAAGATTTCTATTCCAAGATTCACTTCCAACAACCATTAACCAATCACAAAACTAACATTCCCAACACAATTTTTTAACACCACCAAAGATGAAACACACCAAAAACAAATAAAATAAGCAAAACAAAGTACAAACAGTTCGCAACCACACATATAGTATCAGACCATGCAGAAATAAAAGATGAGAAAACAAACACATGGACCTGATCAACGCGCAGGTATGATCAGAGAGTGCCTGACGGACCACCCGGCTGGTAGTCATCTGGGCCGTACTAACGATCATATGGTTGAGGTGGCACCTCATCCCCAAAGTACTCCCGCATCATAGCCTTGACCTCTTTTAAAGTGCCTTCAGGATCGAACAGGTTAGTTGAATGCCCAGGTTGCTGAAAAGGTACCCATCTGGATGAATGTGTTTTAGGAGCGGGGTATGGAGCGTTGCCTCCTTGGTAAGGAGGCAACTGTTCCCATGGGACTGGTCCTGGGTTTGGCACAAATGTTATGCCGGTATACCACTCTTCATATTTCCTTCTTTGTTCCGCATCTCTATGGCGGGCATTGATTTCCTCTTGAATCATCCAAGCCATAGCAAGTGCGTGTTGATCCTGTCTCTCCATCAAATCCTTCATCATTCTCCTTTGTAGCTCTTGATGTCGGGTATCTCTGTCCCACATCATCTGCACATGACTTTTCCAACTGTTGTATTCGGGTGGCCTCCTCTTCACTACCAACACCTCAATCTTTTCCTTATACTGTCCCGTCTTCCTATCAATCTTATCACTATCACTTTCTTCACTCTCTTCCTCTTCCTCTTCTACATCCTCCATCTCCTCTTCTATCTCATCAACCAAGGGCACATCATCTATTCGGCCCTTTAAACTTTGCCCCGTTACCTTATCCTTCAAAACATGGTGTGTATCAGTAAGGGTGTATCTCCAATCATTCTTATCTAACTCGTTTAAGGATAAGAATCGATGAACTTTGTGTACGAGATGCATATTGTTACTAAGACATCCTTGAACCCTCATCAAATGTGTGATCAACCGACAGTGAGGGATGAAACACCTGTCATAACTGTTTTTGCTTTCCCAAACATTGCTCATAATCAGGTGCCTTAAAGAAAGCCTCTCAGTTCCCGCCACCAATGCACATAAAACCCTTAACTCATACAATCTCACATTCCCTTTATCTCCTAGGCGGGGTATCACATTATGCCCAGCGATAACCGCACACAATTTGGGAAGAATATTCATCTCTCGCTTAACCCACTTTTTTGTCCCCGGTCGAAACAACAAATCCTTCATATACTGGTCAATCTCCTCACCATGATTCTGCTTGTAGATTTCTCTATCGGGTGGGTAGTAGTACGTATCTTCCTCCTTTGTGTCAAAATTAGCCACCTGTCGAATGGTATCAAATGACATCTCCATTGTCTTCCTCCCAACCTTCCCCTTAAGAGTTGTTGTACGAGGAGGATTATTCCCATCATCCTTTTCTAAAGTGGCCATCCATTGCAAAATGGCGTCTCTTGGGATATTATTATCCCTTTCTTCATCCCTATAAACCAAACACGCCTCCCAACCGAGCCTTTCAAAACACTCTTCCACCTTCAAAGGTCTAAACTCTTCAACTTTAATAGCTTTCTCAACCCCCAAGACATTATCTATATTTGTTACTTTTTCCTTCAACTTCTTGTTACATAAATCTTTTTGACACACCCCTTTTAAATCACACAACCAGTTCTTTCTCGTCCACTTAGGTTCACGAACTTGTATCGTTTCAGATTCGGTTCTTTGAGTACCCTTTTTTGTCTTTTACTAGCCAGAGACGAGGAAGATGATGCTTTCTCTTTTCCTTTCCTTGAAACTGTGATTCTCATGATGTTCCTACAATGATACAATTCAAAGTTACAAATGTGGATAATCAAAATAATCATAAGATGATTTAATTCTTTCCTCCACAATTGCTTACAAGTGTAATCACTCCCTTGAATTATCATAATTTTATCCCCAATGAGAAACATATCAATAAACAATCACAAGTGTGGATTTTAACAATTACCATTCATATAATCTTTCATAACCATCCCCACACTTGTTTCACACTAACTTATCTTGTGTTACATAAACATCCATTTACACTTAGACTTTGAAAAATGAATTTAAACCAACTTAAAGGTGCCAATTTTCACTTAACTAATGCAAAACGAGTTTTAACAACGAACTTAGACGATAACATAATCACAACTTTGCTATCTTCGTCCTACAACACACTTTCTACGCCCATTTACTTATTCAAAAACCACTTTTCAATTGTGTGTAGTGTCCCAACCATATAACTCATCTCATTCCACATTAACATAATGGTGCTCACCCACAAATATCCCCAACCTTTTTCAAGTCATAACCCACATTCATATCAATATGCAATAAACCCATCAAATAATGCTAATTTAACTCATCATATATTACAATCCACACACATTCAAACATTCAAGTTCCAAATCTAGTGAATAGTAACATAATCTGTAATAATGTAACAAAAGAGGGTGAAAGCATACCTTAGATGATGAATTAACAAAATCTAGACAAGAAAAATCTTTAAACTTGAACTCTAGCAAAAACCCACAAATTTCGGACCAAACGCACCGAAAAATTTCTCAAACCGTCTTGAATTTCGAGAAAATAATGGGTGGAATGTGATCTCCTCGAAAAATTAATCAGGTTAGACTCAAAATCACTTGATTTAGTGAAGAATTGAGTGAGTTATGAATTATTTAAGGGTTAGGGTTCTTAGTGGCGGAGCTTGACCAAAAGTTTTGAGGGGGCGGAAAGTCTTGGGACCTAATTTATATATCGTATAAATATTTAGGTAAAATAAATGGGGGGACGATCCTATATAATTTTAAAATTTTTAGACGAAAAATAAAATTTTTTACACTTCTTACCGAAACATTACCCCCCACTTTCCACTAACCTCCGCCTCTGAGGGTTCTAGAGAGGTTTAGAGAAGAAGATGAAAAATTTGAATTTTTGGCTGAACAATTAAATTTTTGGTTTTAATTATGTTGCAAATGGGTTTGGATTGGGTTTAAAGCTGAATTGGGTGTTAAAAGGGATTGGATCGGGTCATGCGGGTTGGGTATTGGTTGTGATGTTAACCGGGTCGAGTTGGGCCATTAGTAAGCGTTTGGGACGTTAAGCATGTCCCTGAGACGATGTTAAGCAGTGGAAATGAGAAGCTGGTCTGAAACCCAACGTCTGGGACGCCAAATCGTTGTCTGGGACGGTCCTAAACAGTAGACAATAGGCTGACCAGCGTCTTGGACTCACACTAAGAAACATTGACGCTGCTGGGTAACAACTATACACATGAAGAAACAGCATCACATGGCTTGTTTGACTTTGTTGCTCTCCTTTTTATTTTTGTTGTTTTTCTTTTTAATTTTTTTCTTTTTTTACGTTAATACAAAAGAACAACAATTGTTTTATTATTATATTATTATTATTATTATTATTATTATTATTATTATTATTATTATTATTATATTTACATTAAAACGTCAAAAACGTACCACCCCCTAATACACGTGTATTGTCCCGAATACATACCAAACATGTCACATACCTGTAATCCTTGTGACTTAGGTGCTACTTCCGTTACTTACAGACAATATAAAGGTTAGTTTGAATCGAAACAAACGAAAAAAAATAAACAAGAAATGAAATCTAACACTAATTTATACAAAACGACCCTAAGATGGTCTCATAATTCGGAATGCTTACCAGGAAGCTTACCGACTCCTTTCGTGTCTCGGTTACCTCATTACCTTGCAAGGACGGCTTCAACCTATGCCCGTTCACCATTTGCTTTGATCCATCTTTTGGGTCTTCGATGCTCACATCACCAAGCTTACCGACCCGAGTAATCACGTATGGGCCAATCCATTTACTTCTAAGCTTCCCTGGAAAGAATTTTAATTTCGAGTTGTATAACCATACCTTTTTCCCAACCTCGAATTCTTTCTTTTAAATCTTTGCATCATGCATCACCTTCATTTTCTCCTTGTACTTGGAAGCACACTCATATGCCTCCTCCCTCAACTCTTCCAACTCACAAAGATTAAGCTTTCTCTCCCTACCTGCATCATCATACTTAAGATTAACACTTTTAATCGCCCAAAACGCCCGGTGAACAAGTTCAACCGGTAAATGACATCCTTTCCCAAAAACTAAGCGGTACGGGGTGGTGCCAATAGGAGTTTTATAAGCCGTTAGGTAAGCCTATAAGGCATCGTCAACTTGGTTGACAAATCCTTACGGTCCGCCCTTACGGTCTTTTGCAAAATCTCTTTAATTTGCCTATTGGAAACCTCCACTTGCCCGCTAGTTTGGGGGTGATAGGGAGTTGCAATTCTATGGTCAACACCATACCGTTTAAGTAATTTGCCAAAGTTAAAATTTTTGAAATGGGATCCTCCATCACTTATAGTAACTCGAGGAACCCCAAACCTTGAAATAATGTTTGTTTGGACAAAATTACAAACAACGGTATGGTCGTTCGTTTTGGTGGCGACTGCTTCGACCCATTTGGATACATAATCCACGGCCACCAAGATGTACAAGTTTCCATATGAATTGGGGAAGGGTCCCATGAAATCGATTCCCCAAACGTCATAAACGTCCAGTACAAGAATCGGTTGCATAGGCATCTCATCTGTCACACCCCGACCCGCAGCGGAATAAGAGTCGGGGCATAATTGGGTTATCACCAAAGCTCATGATGTTTACTATTATGTTTCATATTTATTAAATTCAAAATTACAACTTAAATATTCCAAACAAGTTCATACAATTACAAAGAAAAAGTAACTAAATAAACAATCCAAAACCTAAACCGATTTATTCTTCTAAGCCGTCCTATATGTTTCTGGCTGCAACTGGATCACCTGTATCATGTGTAAAAATGGAGGTTTTTGGGTCAACAAAAGTTGGCGAGTGAACCTTGTTAGAAAACATTTATTATTGATTTCTTGTTGTATTTAATATGGAAAAATTATGCAATAATCATATGTGAGCAAATGTAAATAATCATACAATAACAAACAATAACAATAACAATAACAAACCACCTTGCATGAGTATATGACATGAATGATAATGTATATGTTGGCAACGTCATGTTCCGCTCATAGGTAATGGGGAACGGACGGCCTATGATGATGTATGTGCGATCAAGGCTCAATCAAATGGAGCCGATCGTATGTTGGCAACGCCTCGTTCACGCTCATAGGTAATGGGGAACGGTTCACGCTCATAGGTAATGGGGAACGGTTCACGCTCATAGGTAATGGGGAACGGCGGCCTATGATGATGTATGTACTGAAAATGATTAATTTAATCTAAACGTTAACCACACAAACAGTTGATACATATTGAATACACATTTGATCATGGATATGATGGATGCACAAGTGTTTAAATGTAATAAATAATAAGACACATGATACACCCCAAAATGTGATTAAAACGGGGAATTTGTAGAGATTCACTCACATTGGGTGCGTTCGTTTGATGATGTTGAATGCGCACGAGTTTAGAGGGTTGATCGACGAGGAATAACTAACCTAAATAATAACGAAAAGGTACGGTAAATAAGTGGATTTTATTAACAATTTTAATAGGGTTTTTTTTAGATTTATTTTTGTGAGTTTAAGGTTATTTTCTAACTTTAAAAACATTATTTTTAAGTATTTTTAATTGATTTTTAAATTAAATAAATAAATAAATATAAAAAAATGTTGACAATTTGGGTTGACCGTTGACCATTGACTGTTGACCGGTTCGGTCTTGTATTTGTTTGCACTGAGTGAGGTTCGAACTTGTGACCTCTCGTATACGTGCACGCAGCTCTACCAACCGAGCTACGTTTCTAACCCGAAATATTTCTGTTTTTAATTATATTTATACACTATTTAATTTTATTCAGAAATCATTTATTTTAAAAAGGGTTTTAATTATGTCGGACCGGTGCACACAACAGGTCTCGAACCCGGGACCCGTTGTTTAGCGTTGCACACAGTCCACCGCTGGACTGTGTGTCTAACCTGGTTAATATACTGATTTTTATTAAACTTAACATCTTACAGCGAGTTGATCCGGTTCGGTTTAAAAAGAACATTTTTATTTCAGAGAGTGAGGTTGTGTAAGGGATCGAACTCGAGACGTTTGTTTTGTTTGCGCACACAGTCCACCGCTGGACTGTGTGTCTAACCCGTTTGATTATGTGATTTTAATTATACTTATACTTATTTTCTGACTTCGTCTTCTTCGTTCAAAAACACAGACAACGATTATTCTACTGTTCTTGTTTAATTCGATTGACGGACATATAATTGATTAAAATGAAATGGATAGAGAAGGTTTTGGGAATGAATGTACCAGGAAAGATGATTTTCCTCAGAACTCCGGCAAAGTCGTCGGCTCTGTTTTATGAACTCCGTCTGAGCGGACCAATTAACAGTTTTGATTAACTAATTGTGAAATTGAATGACTAAACAAGAGTTATCAGAGAGTTTAGATGCTCATACCGATTCACAGCGTGATTTCGGAATTTTCAGAAATTTTCCGGCGGTTGCAGATTATCCGGTATCGTCGCCTGGAACCGATTCTGGTTGAAGGTTTTGAGTTAGTATAAGTCTAACAATAGATAGAAGATGAAAGAATTGAGAACTTTACCGTTTCGATGAATGTCACGGTTTTCCGGCGAAAGTCCGGCGATATCAGAAAACGATTCCGACGAACAGAAATTAGAGCGCAAATGAAATTGGAGGTTCTGTGAGTGTTTCTGAGTTGTGAGACAATGATACTACCGGTGTAAATTTGGAGGTAAATGATTTCGGTTATTAAACCCGAAAATCATATGAATTCAAGTTCAATAAATACTGAATTGATTAAGAACATGGGTTTATTGGTTATAATCAGTAATATCAAACACTCAACAGTCTGAACCGTTGAAAGCCGATGAGCGGTTTCAGTTTTGGCGCAAACGGATGATTTCACGGGTAGAGTTATGTTTTATTTGTTTCCTAGATTACACAAAGACAGCAAGTGGCGGAGTGGTTAAGTGTTTGATGTTAGTGTCTTCCGGCTGACCCGGGTTCGAAACCCGGCAGCCCCTTTTTATTTTTAGTTGCTTTATTTTTATTTTCTAACAATTTTAATTTCCATATTCTAAAATGTTTATTAGTTATGTATTGTTTAAAATTAAAATAAGCATTAAATGATCAACGAAAATTTGAAACTGATTATTCGATTAATAAACGAAGCGGGTTTTGAAAACCCGTTTTTCGACGGATGTTACAGTATCCCCTACTTTTAGAAATTTCGTCCCGAAATTTAAGTAGTAGTGGTAACAGGAAAAAGATGCGGGTATTTTTCGCGCATTGAGTCTTCACGTTCCCAAGTAAACTCAGGTCCTCGTTTCGACTCCAAGCGTACCCTAACAATTGGAATACGACTCCGTCTTAAACATTTTTCTCCGAAGTCCATGATCTCTACTGGTCTTTCAATGAAGTGCATAATTCATCAATCTGCATATCTTCTAAGGGAATATGGAGGTTTTCGTCGGTGAGGCACTTCTTTAATTTTGATACATGGAATGTGGGGTGAATTCTGTTGAGTTCTTCTGGTAGGTCAAGCTTGTATGCTACAGGTCCTACTCTTTCGAGTATCTTGAAAGGTCCTACATAGCGTGGTGCTAGCTTTCCCTTCTGGCCAAAACGAACTATTCCCTTCCACGGTGATACTTTTAAGAGTACATGATCACCAATGTTAAACTCCAAAGGCTTTCGTCGTTTGTCTGCATAACTCTTTTGACGACTTTGTGCTGCTAGAAGATTGTTTCGAATTTGATGGATCTTGTCTGTGGTTTCTTGAATCAATTCTGGACCGGTAATTTGAGCTTCTCCAATTTCGTGCCAACATACTGGAGATCGGCACTTACGACCATATAAAGCTTCGAAAGGTGCCATGCCGATACTTGAATGATAGCTGTTGTTGTACGAAAATTCAACTAATGGTAGATGCGTCCCAATTTCCCTTGAAGTCTATGACACATGCTCGAAGCATATCTTCAAGAATTTGAATGGTGCGTTCAGATTGTCCATCAGTTTGAGGATGATAAGCGGTACTGAGGTCTAATCATGTACCTAAAGCGGCTTGTACGGCTTGCCATGTTCGTGAAGTGAAACGACCATCACGATCGGAAATAATGCTTAACGGTACACCATGACGGCTTTCGATCTCGCTGATGTAGATACGAGCTAACTTCTCATTCTTGAAGTCCTCACGAATCGGAATGAAGTGAGCTGATTTTGTAAGACGATCAATGATTACCCATATAGTGTCATACCCACTGGAGGTGCGAGGTAACCCGGTAATGAAGCCCATGGTTATGTTTTCCCACTTCCACACAGGTATTTCAGGTTGGACTAGAAGTCCTGAGGGTCTTTGAAGTTCAGCTTTAACTTTGGAACATGTAAGGCACTTGGAAACAAAAACAGCGATATCCTTCTTCATGCCAGGCCACCAGTAGGTGTATCGAAGGTCTTGATACATCTTGTCGGCTCCTGGGTGTACAGAGTATCGTGTTTTGTGCGCCTCATTCATAAGGAAAACACGAAGGTTATTGTGATCGGGAATCCATATGCGATCTAGATAGTATAGAATACCGTCGGATTTAGTTTCGATTTTAAGTTCAGCTCCACAAGACAGTTCCTTGCGTACGTCGTTTTCCGTTACTGAAACATGTTGGGCTTCTCGGATTTGATCTTTGATGTCTGTTATGATTTGCGAACATAGAAGACGAATGGAGTTCGCATAACCCTTTCGACTGAGTGCATCGGCCACCACGTTTGCCTTGCCAGGATGATACCGAATTTCACAGTCGTAGTCATTAAGGAGTTCGACCCATCTCCGTTGTCTCATGTTTAACTCCTTTTGGTTGAAGATATGTTGGAGGCTCCTGTGGTCAGTGTATATTTCACACTTGGTACCGTAGAGGTAATGTCTCCATATCTTAAGAGCGAACACAACGACTCCAAGTTCTAGGTCGTGGGTGGTGTAGTTCTTCTCATGAGTTTGAGTTGTCTAGAAGCATAAGCTATCACCTTTCCTCTTTGCATCAGTACACAGCCTAGTCCTTGCCCTGACGCGTCGCAATAAACCACGAAGTCATCACAACCTTCAGGAAGTGTGAGTATAGGTGCGTCACAGAGTTTTTGTTTAAGGGTTTGGAAGGCTTCTTCTTGTTTGGGTCCCCATATGAAGGGTTTTCCTTTATGTGTTAAAGCCGTGAGTGGTACAACAATACGGGAGAAATTTGCAATGAAACGGCGATAATAACCAGCCAAACCAAGAAATGATCTTACTTCGGTGGGTGTACGTGGCGCTTGCCATTCTTGTACTGCTTTGATCTTTGAGGGGTCGACATGTATTCCCTTGTCATTGACGACATGTCCAAGGAATTGTACCTCTTTTAACTAGAATTCGCATTTGGAGAATTTGGCGTAGAGCTTTTCATTCCCTAAGAGTGTAAGGATGAGTCGAAGGTGTCGTTCATGATCAGACTTAGACTTTGAGTAGATGAGGATGTCGTCGATGAAGACTATAACAAAGCGATCGAGATAGGGTTTGCAGACTCTGTTCATTAGATCCATGAAGAAGGCTGGAGCGTTGGTTAGACCAAATGGCATGACCATGAATTCATAATGACCATAACGAGTTCGGAAGGCGGTCTTTGGGACGTCTTCTTCATGTACCCTGAGTTGATGATAACCAGAACGAAGGTCGATTTTTGAAAAACAGCTGGCGCCTTGAAGTTGGTCAAGAAGATCATCGATGCGAGGTAATGGATAGCGGTTTTTGACCGTTAACTTGTTGAGTTCTCTGTAGTCGATACACATGCGAAACGTTCCATCTTTCTTTTTCACAAAAAGAACAGGTGCACCCCAAGGCGATGAGCTAGGACGTATGAATCCTTTATCAGTCAGCTCTTGCAGGTGACTGGCTAGCTCTTGCATTTCGGATGGGGCTAACCTATAAGGAGATTTTGCAACTGGTGTAGCTCCAGGAATAAGATCAATGCGGAATTCGACTTCTCACGGGAGGAAGTCCTGAAATGTCATCAGGAAAAACTTGCGGAAAATCTTTTACTACTGAGATGTCTTCAAGTTTCTTCTCCTTGGTTCCCTTTTTGACGACATGAGTTAGGAATGCGACATAATTCTTGCGGAGATATTTTCGGGCTTGAAGACAGGACATTAATTTGAGTCTCTTCGAAGTGGTTTCTCCAAAGATTCGTAGAGTCTGACCGTTTGTAAGAGGAATGCGAATAAACTTTTCGCGGCATACAACTTCAGCATGATGTTGGCTGAGCCAGTCCATACCAATTACAATGTCGAAACTTCCCAACTTCATAGGAATGAGGTCAACTGGAAAATCGTGATCGTTTAGGGTGAGAGTACAACTGCGTATAATAGAGTTTAATGAGACTGGTTTTCCGTCAGCAACTTCTACCGTTATGGATTCCATGAGTTTATCTCGAGTTTGGTTGAGGATGGGTTCAAATTCTAAGGACACAAAACTCTTATCCGCGCCAGTATCAAATAACATGGATGCATAACTACCACTGATGAGAAACGTACCTTTAACCACGTTTTTGTCGGCCCTAGCTTGATTGGCGTTGATGTTGAAAGCTCTTCCTCTTGCAGGTGGAGGAGCTTGGTTAGCCTGGTTTACTGGATTAGCTTGAGCTTGGGCATGGATGATGTTCACCAAGCGTGGACAGGTGTTTCTGAAATGGTTCGGGTCTCCACAGTTGTAACAAGCCCGCATAGGTTGCACCATGGGATAGTTGGGTTGGTAGTAGGATTGGGCTACATGTTGGGCAGGTGGTAGGAGTAAAGGTTGTTGGGCTTGACCCACTATCTGATGGTGGTTTGGGTTGAGGGCTGATGGCGGTTGTTCGCTGAAGTGCGCGACAGGTTTGAATGGTGTGACCTGCACGGCCACAGCCGGTGCAATGTTGGCAGGGATGATCAGGAAAGTGATGGTATTATCAGCGGTTGCATTTTGGGTATGGGCCGGAGTATGGCCTTTTATATGGTGCAGATGAGGGGGCAACTTGAGTGACGGGTGCAGCAAGGATAGGGAAATTTGTTTGTGTGACAGCAAAGTTTCTGGTGTTTCTTTTCCTTTTACTAGCAAACTTTGAGGAGGAGGTGGAATGGTTTGAAGTCTGGCCCTCAATGGGGGCTTTCTTTTTCTCGTCCTTAAATTTGCCGTTACGAATACGATTCTCGGTAAGCTCGGTAGCTAGTTCCATAGCAGCTTCAAGTGTTGCAGGCGAAGTGCTTAGAACTGAGTCTTGAATTTTCGAGGGAAGGCCTCGAATATAGTGTTCGACTAAGCGGTATACTGGGGTGAACAAGTTGGGGACCATTTGGTTCAACTCTAAAAACCGTTTGTTGTAGGAAGTATGATCTCCTTCCTTCTGCTTTAACAAGTGGAATTCATCCTCTAACTTTTTGATCTCGCTTCTTGGACAGAAGTGTCTCGTCATGATTTCCCTTAACTCCCCCACGTTAAGGCCATTGCATCTTCGATTCCTCTCTTACCTTTTTCTGTATTCCACCAGGTAAGAGCTACTCCAAAAAGTCTCCCGGTTGCGTAACGTACCTTGCGATCCTCGGGACAATCGCAATTGAGGAAGGTGTTTTCTATTTCCTCAAACCAGTGGAGGAGAGCAGTAACACCTACGGTCCCTTCAAATTTCGGGGGATCGCAAGACTTGAAGTGTTTGTATGAGCACTTTTTGGAGGGAGGGTTGTCGACGTTCTGGTCTTCTTGATGGGGAGGATTGGTGGGATTTGCGGCGAGAGCTTGTTGGACTTGAATTATGATGTCAGGAAGCACCGCGGCCATTTGTTTTGCGATTTGGGTGGCCAAGCATTCGTTTGACCTTCCTGACCTTCTACCTCCACGTTGCTGCCTGGCCGACATCTACAGGAACATTCATAAGAAGATTGTGAGTTTAAGGAGTCTTTTTAGGGGTCATGTGTCTTAAAAAAAATAAAAATAACATAAACATCAATAATGCAACTACATCCATAGGATGTCTTGGGTTTGCTCATGTTTGGGCCTCCAATGTCCCCCATACCATTGCCTGTATAGTCATGTGGGCCCCCATGACTATTGGCTTAGTAGGATTCACATTGGTATTGGCGGTTTAACACTCGCATCACCCGAATGAAAACCATGAAATATGTTTGCGAGATGTATGGTCGGAGGGTGTCCAGGTGTAGACACAATGACAACTCAAAGTGGGGTTAGCTCACACGACGTTTGGTATAGCATGCTTTGGCCTAATAGGTCCTTCGTACTCTCATCGTTAGTCTCCAGGTAGGCAAACTGGTCCTTTATTTTGGATTTATACGAATGCCAAGCCTAGACAAGACGTTCCGACTACCGGTACTTGTACCCTTCCAGTTACTACATGCCCGTCATGAGAACTCACTTTGATGTGATTTGAAAATACAAAAATCGTTGCAAAAGTCATGGAAATTGTGTGGTGTGTGCTCTCATGGATATGATATGTTATGAGGATATGATTCATGATAGGCATTGTATAATAATATGTACTTATGAACATGCTGGCATAACATTGAATGTAACAATAAACATAAAGCATATAAACATCATGAATTTTGCATGTAACACACAAACAATTTAAAAATTCTAATCAACTATACTATAGGCTCTAAGGGTCTAATAACCTATCCTATATCCCTATAGTCATGGCTCTGATACCAATCTGTCACACCCCGACCCGCAGCGGAATAAGAGTCGGGGCATAATTGGGTTATCACCAAAGCTCATGATGTTTACTATTATGTTTCATATTTATTAAATTCAAAATTACAACTTAAATATTCCAAACAAGTTCATACGATTACAAAGAAAAAGTAACTAAATAAACAATCCAAAACCTAAACCGATTTATTCTTCTAAGCCGTCCTATATGTTTCTGGCTGCAACTGGATCACCTGTATCATGTGTAAAAATGGGGGTTTTTGGGTCAACAAAAGTTGGCGAGTGAACCTTGTTAGAAAACATTTATTATTGATTTCTTGTTGTATTTAATATGGAAAAATTGTGCAATAATCATATGTGAGCAAATGTAAATAATCATACAATAACATACAATAACAAACAATAACAATAACAATAACAAACCACCTTGCATGAGTATATGACATGAATGATAATGTATATGTTGGCAACGACACGTTCCGCTCATAGGTAATGGGGAACGGACGGCCTATGATGATGTATGTGCGATCAAGGCTCAATCAAATGGAGCCGATCGTATGTTGGCAACGCCTCGTTCACGCTCATAGGTAATGGGGACGGTTCACGCTCATAGGTAATGGGGAACGGCGGCCTATGATGATGTATGTACTGAAAATGATTAATTTAATCTAAAAGTTAACCACACAAACAGTTGATTTTTGAATACACATTTGATCATGGATATGATGGATGCACAAGTGTTTAAATGTAATAAATAATAAGACACATGATACACCCCAAAATGTGATTAAAACGGGGAATTTGTAGAGATTCACTCACATTGGGTGCGTTCGTTTGATGATGTTGAATGCGCACGAGTTTAGAGGGTTGATCGACGAGGAATAACTAACCTAAATAATAACGAAAAGGTACGGTAAATAAGTGGATTTTATTAACAATTTTAATAGGGTTTTTTTTAGATTTATTTTTGTGAGTTTAAGGTTATTTTCTAACTTTAAAAACATTATTTTTAAGTATTTTTAATTGATTTTTAAATTAAATAAATAAATAAAAATATAAAAAAATGTTGACTTTTTGGGTTAACCGTTGACCATTGACTGTTGACCGGTTCGGTCTTGTATTTGTTTGCACTGAGTGAGGTTCGAACTTGTGACCTCTCGTATACGTGCACGCAGCTCTACCAACTGAGCTACGTGTCTAACCCGAAATATTTCTGTTTTTAATTATATTTATACACTATTTAATTTTATTCAGAAATCATTTAATTTAAAAAGGGTTTTAATTATGTCGGACCGGTGCACACAACAGGTCTCGAACCCGGGACCCGTTGTTTAGCGTTGCACACAGTCCACCGCTGGACTGTGTGTCTAACCTGGTTAATATACTAATTTTTATTAAACTTAACATCTTACAGCGAGTTGATCCGGTTCGGTTTAAAAAGAACATTTTTTATTTCAGAGAGTGAGGTTGTGTCAGGGATCGAACTCGAGACGTTTGTTTTGTTTGCGCACACAGTCCACCGCTGGACTGTGTGTCTAACCCGTTTGATTATGTGATTTTAATTATACTTATACTTATTTTCTGACTTCGTCTTCTTCGTTCAAAAACACAGACAACGATTATTCTACTGTTCTTGTTTAATTCGATTGACGGACATATAATTGATTAAAATGAAATGGATAGAGAAGGTTTTGGGAATGAATGTATCGGAAAGATGATTTTCCTCAGAACTCCGGCAAAGTCGTCGGCTCTGTTTTATGAATTCCGTCTGAGCGGACCAATTAACAGTTTTGATTAACTAATTGTGAAATTGAATGACTAAACAAGAGTTATCAGAGAGTTTAGATGCTCATAACGATTCACAGCGTGATTTCAGAATTTTCAGAAATTTTCCGGCGGTTGCAGATTATCCGGTATCGTCGCCTGGAACCGATTCTGGTTGAAGGTTTTGAGTTAGTATAAGTCTAACAATAGATAGAAGATGAAAGAATTGAGAACTTTACCGTTTCGATGAATGTCACGGTTTTCCGGTGAAAGTCCGGCGATATCAGAAAACGATTCCGACGAACAGAAATTAGAGCGCAAATGAAATTGGAGGTTCTGTGAGGTACCCATCGAATAAGAGTACCCATCGAATCAATCGCGGCTTAGATTCTTCTTCTCCATGAGGTACCTAACAGCAGAATGGTCAGAATATATAATCACCTTGTTACCCCAAATGTAAGCCCGGAATTTGTCCAATGCATATACCACCGCGAGTAGCTCTTTCTCGGTAGTTGTGTAATTTAATTGCGCATCCGAGAGAGTCTTACTCGCATAATATATAGCAACGGATTTATTTTCTACCCTATTACCCAATACAGCCCCAACCGCATAGTCACTCGCATCACACATAATTTCGAATGGTAAAGACCAATTTGGTGATTGCAAGATCGGGGCCTCAACCAATTTTGTTTTCAAAATGTTAAAAGCGTTTTGGCAATCTTTATTAAAGTCAAACGGTTGATCTTTAAGCAACAAGTTACAAAGGGTTTCGTTATGTCACTAAACCCCTTTATAAACCTCCTATAAAAACCCACGTGACCTAAAAACGACCTCACACCCTTAACACTCGTGTGATACGGTAAAGTAGAGATGACTTGCACCTTTGCACGGTCAACCTCTATCCCACGACTCAACACAACATGCCCCAAGACAATCCCTTCCCAAACCATAAAATGGCTCTTTTCCCAACTTAAAACAAGGTTTTTCTCAACACATCTTTTTAAAACCTTTACTAGTTGGTTAAGGCATGTGTCAAATGATGACCCAAAAATTGAGAAGTCATCCATAAAGATCTCTAAGGACTCCCCCACCATGTCCGAGAATATACTCATCATACACCTTTGAAAGGTGGCGGGGGCATTACATAGCCCAAACGGCATTCGCCTAAATGTGAAGGTACCGTATGGGCATGTAAATGTGGTCTTAGCCTGATCTTCTGGATGAATGGCAATTTGATTGTACCCCGAATACCCATCCAAGAAACAATATTATTTTTGACCCGCTAACTTCTCGACAATTTGGTCAATAAAAGGCAAAGGGAAATGGTCTTTGGAAGTTGCAGAATTCAACTTCCTATAGTCAATACAAATAAGTTACCCGGTTACCGGCCGGGTAGCGACCTCTTCACCTGCGTCGTTAGTGACGACTTGAATTCCCGCCTTTTTCGGAACTGTCTGCGTTGGGCTTACCCACTGGCTATCAGAGATGGGGTAAATAATACCCGCATCTAACCACTTCAACACCTCCTTTTTGACCACATCTCTCATGTTCGGATTCAATCTTCGTTGTGCGTCCCGAGAAGGGGTGATACCATCTTCGGTGATGATTTTGTGCATCACCACTGAGGGACTAATTCCCTTCAGGTCTGCTATGGTCCACCCAATAGCGGTTCTATTGGTGACCAAAACTTCTAACAACTTCTCATCTTGCTCTTCGGTTAAGTTAGCCGCAATGATAACCGGAAGCGTGTTGCCCTCACCCACATAAGCATACTTCAAATGCTTGGGCAACACCTTGAGCTCCACAGCTGGAAGCTCAATCAATGACGGCTTCAATTTTGTGTCGATTGTTTCTGGAAGACTTTCCATGTGGTGTGTCCAAGTGGGTCTGCCTTCCTTTGCCACCATGACCTCTACCTTCTTCATCTCCTCGTCCATGCTCCGATTTGTTTCCAATTGTAACCTGTCGAACATAAAACATTCCTCTATTGTGTTTTCCTCTTCGACACTAATGTCGCATAGGGGTATACACTCGTCAATGTCGTCCGCCATATAGCATTCGTCACCAACTAGAGGATTCGTCAATCCCGAAAAAACGTTCAACCGCAACCGACGGTTACCAAAAGTCATCTCGACCGTACCCGTTTTACAATTGATTTAGGCATTTGATGTTGCCAAAAATGGTCGACCGAGTACAATTGTTGGTTGTTTGGTTCGGTCCAAAGAAACATAATCAAGTACAAGAAAGTCCACCGGATAATAAAAGTCATCAACTTTTACTATCACATCGGTGACTATCCCACGGGGTAGTTTGGGAGTCAAATCCGCCAATACCACGGTGGTGTTTGACGATTGAAGTGGACCAAACTCATACTCACACTTGCCCCAAGATCCAAAAGTGCCCGAGTCATTTTGAACTCCCCCACTTGTATAGAAATAATGGGCGCTCCCGAATCTTGTAACTTTGGTGGAAGTGCACCTGAAAGAATCGAACTAACATTTTCAGTCAAATCAAGTTTCTTTGGAAATTTGTTAGTTCGCTTTTGGGTGCACAAATCCTTCAATTACGTAGCATATGAGGGTACTTGTTTTATTGTGTCTAATAGTGGCAAGTTAATTTTAACTTGTTTAAAAATCTCCCACATTTCCTCTTGTTGTGGGCCACGCTTTATTACCACTTTCTTAGACGGTCCCAACAACGCTTCAGGATAAGGGGCAGTATTAGCCTCCACACCCTTTTCCTTAGCTTTTGGGACTAGGGCGGTCACAACGGGGTATTTTTATTATTTTCAGAAACATTTTTATTTTGACCCATTTGACCGTCAACACTCTCCTCATCACTAACATCTTCTACCACCCCTTCAACAAACTGAGGTGGTGGTGACTCAACACCACTATCTATGACTCGACCACTACGTAAAGAAATTTTATTAATTGGTACCTCACGTGTGTTATTCGAGTTGGACCCTTGATGCTTAGGGTTCATGGTGGTATCACTTGGAAGTCTTCCTCCACTTCCTCGCATCTGAGCTACCTCTTCAGCAAGTTGGCCCACTTGCTTTACCAATACCTCATGTGATTTATCCCTCATCTCATTTGCCTTTTTCATCTCCTTGATTTCACTGCTAGATTCCTTCACTACATTCAATAGTGCATCAATCTTGGCACTCAAATTCACACCACCGCCTTGAGAGTTCGAGTTACCTCCCCGTTACCACTTTGGTTGTAACCCCTTTGAAAATTTCCTTCACGGTTTTGATACGATTGATTACTACCTTGTTGTAGTTTCTTTGGTAACCCCCGTGGTTACCGCCTTGGCGGTTTTTGTATGATGATCCGCATTTGTTACCCGCTTGAAAATTCAGGTTCATTTGATTCTCGGCGTTCCCATAACGGAAATTAGGGTGATTTCTCAAACCGGGATGATAAGTGTTTGAGTTCATGCCGTTATGCTTGCGATCACCAAACACTTGATTCACTTCTTCGGGGTCTTTGGCTTTTCCCATTTGACATTCTATGGTTCTATGATCAAGTCCCCCACACCTGTCGCAACCCGCGAACTGTCCCGCATTAACTTCCTTTTTCTTCATACGGGCCAACTCCCGTTCAAATGTAGAAATGTGATCCCTTGAACTAGAATCAAGGTCGGGTAGTGACCGGGAGATAGGGTGCTTCTTAGCTCGGTCAGCCGACTCTTTGGTTTTCGATCTCTTCGCCATTCTCTCAAGGAATTCCGAATCATCGTCCTCGTGATTGCTTAGTATCGTTCCATTGCTAGTCGGCTCAAGATGGTTCCATGTCTCACCATATAGACCCCTTACGAAACACTTCACTAACTCCCACTTCTCAATTTGATGGTGTGGGCATTTCCTAATCAACTCCTTATACCTCATAAATGCCTCGTGCAGTGGCTCACTCGACAACTGCTTAAAAGACCGGATTTCATCCCGAGCATCATCAGTTTTAGCCATCGAATAGTATTCATCCAAGAACGCTTGTTGCATCTCAACCCAGTTGTGAATACTATTTGTAGGTAGTGTCAAGAACCACTGTTTGGCCTTATCCTACAAAGAAAATTGAAATAGCCGCAATCGGATCTCATCTTGAGAAAAATGACACCCCCAATGGTACTACATATGGCCGAAAATTCCGCCAAATGGGTGTAAGGCTCGTCATTCGACCGCCCATTAAAATGAGGAAGGATATTGATGTAATTCGGCTTGCAATCAAAAGCCGCTCTTCCTCGCGGTGGTGGTACAATCGAAGAATCGTTTTCTGATATCATTGGTCGAAACCGACCGTCAACTGCTTGCGGTGGTTGACGTTGGTTGTTGCGATTGTGCCTATTATCCCTTGGTGGACCGTTCACCCTTGATCCCCCATTCTTAGATCCCCTCCTCTATAACCATCTCGATTACCCCCTTGATTCCCGCCACCCATGTATTGTGGAATCCGATTACGATTGGCATTTTGATTGTTGTAATTGTTGTTACCAGCGTCTCGATTCCTATTGTTATTACGTGGTTGACAGTTGTTCCCATAACCGTCATTTCTACCGTAGTCGTAACCAAACCCATCATAATTCCCCACAACATTCGCGTATTGATACCCCCCGTCATCATAACCAAAATTCCCACTGTTGTGGAAAAACCCTTCATTATCATTCCCCCATCCATCATCTCCAACCCGATCGTTATAATATCCCCCATCGTCCGAGTATTCCGTGTGAACACTCACATGTTCTGGTGATTGATAACCAGGTACACTATACGGTTCGTCATCCGGGATATTATTACTCAATTCATCAAGATTGACGAATTGGTCTTTGTTCGCGGGATTGCCACGATTCACATTAACACCACCGTTGGCGTTAGTGTTATGGTTGTTGACATTTGGTGGTAATTGATTTTGTCGGTTTTGGTTTTGAGGTGGAGGTGTACGTGCACGTTGGTTGAGGTTCTGCTTAGGACCGCGATTTTGAAATGGTGGTGTAGGTGGTCTCGAGTTGTTCCCACCCGATTGGTTGTTTGGGTTTTGAGGTGGGTGATTAGGGTATTGATGTTGATGTTGATTGGCGTTTTGGTTATCCATTGGAACGGTTCCAACAGATGAGGTACTTAGTGTGTTGGGTTTTGGTAGATTAGAGACAAAGGTTGCCTCTAATCGGTTAGCTAGGTTTCTTCTAACGACCCGCTCATTCTCCGGCTCAAAAACTAACGGTGAAGTTCTTCCAGAATTTCGTGTATGCATGCACTACCTGTAACCTGCACAAGTAACACACCCGCGTAACACAAAAGCAGATACGATAATAAGAAAAGAAGCAATTAAACAGTTAATCACAAAAATCAATAAATCTAAACGCAAAGCGCACGAACTCCCAGGCAACGACGCCAAAATTTGATCGGAGTGTCGCGCTCTGGTCAAAAATAATAGTACGGGGTCGAACCATGAAGAATTTGTGGGTTTGCGATGGACGTGATTGATTCTAAAGATTGTCACAATTTATGAAGCTTGCTATGATTTATTTGTTTGTTTGTTTAGTTGAAAAGATATCGGGTTGAACCGACAATTTGCTACTAGCTAAGAAAACTGTTTGTTGACTATGATTGCAAAACTCAATTGATTTGTTAAAAATAATATATGATAAAACGAATCACACCCGGGTTTCAGATTAATAAGTGTCTAGAGTTATTTAACATGAACGGTTTGATTATTTTATGAACATCAATGATTTCTTGAGTTTGTAAATTGAAAACCTAATTGTAAACATCAACAATCATCTAACATACGCAAATGGTGCAAGAAAACCTTCACAATATGAATTAAAGACAATTGTATGTTTTATAAATCAAGAACAATGAACAAACCCTAGCACGAATCAAAACTCATAGTAGTAATCATCTCTCAATGTCAATGATGCAAGAAAATCTTAACAATTTCGAGTTCAAAACAATACTAACAATCAATCCGCACAATTTCAATCAAAAGATTACAAAATGTTTGTATCAAACCAAAACATGAAAAAGCAAACCCTAGAAAACTCACAACCTTTCACCCGGGGATGATCTTGAAGAAACTAGCCACTCATGGTTGATGATTAATCTTCAAAACTTGATGGAATATGATAATAGATCAAATGGAACCTTCAAAAATTTCTCAAAGTCGCCTATGGAAGTCTAGAATGGAGTGTGGAGTCATAGATTTCGAAAATGGGTTCAAACTAATCAAAAGGGAGGAGTTTCCCCAAATTCACGCTAGGACTAGCGTCTGGGACGCCGGTCTCTGGAACCTTTTTCCGGTTTTCGCTGTTTAGTTCCGTTTTTCGCTCCCATTTTTCCTAACTTCAATCCCAAGCTCCGTTAAGCTACCAAAATACACCTTAAACATGTCAATGCCTGCAAAATACAAACCATCTCAAAGTAGTGTATTCTAAAGCTCAATTTCATACAAATTGGTAAAATTAAACACGATAAGCTTTGGAAATTTACCAACCCATCAGTATATAAACTTGCTAAGTTGTTGGGTGATCTCAAAATGAAACCTTCACATCCTATTTATACTAGTTCTAGAGAACTCTTTAACTAGATAATTCTATACAAAATATCTTGGATATTTATGAGCTGATTTCTAGAGTATTCATGCAAAATATCCACCATTTCTAAGTGTCTTCATGAGGTTCCTAGATGGTTCTTGGCTACATCTTTCGGCAGAATTATGCAGCCCATTCTAGACTCTTCTGACTCCCTTTGATGTTCTGCAAAGTACATATGCTTATAGTGTACATTTTGGTCCATTTTAAGATAGTTTGAGTCTAGTTTAGGTTAGAATTTTGATACTGCTGACGTTAAGCTTTGATTTCAGGTCCCGTTGCTTAAAGTGGTGAAAAACGAAGAAATACGAGCAGTTTGGAAGGAAAACGGGAATCGTACGCGAAACCGAGCAGCTGATGTTAAACGAAAAACAAAAAACAGCAGCCAAGGGGGCGCCGTGCTACGCGACGCCCTAGCCCCCTACCCGTCGCGTTACGCGACGGGGTATCTGATCGTGAAAACTAGTTTTGTTGGTTCGGTTTGAGCTGGATTTTGGGGTATATAATGAAATGTAATCATCCTTGATTAGGGTTACGAATTCTGGAGTTCTTGCAGCCGGTTTTGGAGACGTATCAGCTGAGTTTGAAGGTTTCGAAGCTCGGGAATCATTCTGTCAAGCGAAGATTGAAGATTAGAGACTTTCTCGGGTTTTCACGATCCTTGTTTGTCTTGTTTTCTCTTTTCTAAGCTTGTAATGATGAATTCTAGCCTCTTCTTTTGTTTTCGTTAATGACTATGCTTGGCTAAATACCTTTAACTACCTAGACTATGATGATCGGATTTGATAAAGTTTGAACATTTTTAGTTAATTGCATGTTTTTATGGGTTAATTGTGTTTTGTAAAGAGTTTGTTTATCTTGCTTGGTGTGTATGCGTACTTTAATTTGGATTATTGTTTTCTAGTGCTTCGTATGATTCTTGGTGACTGTCTATCTCACGGAATAGATTCATACTAGATTGTGAATTTTGGTGAGTGTCTATATCACAGAATAAATTTATAATCTTTAGGGTTAATCGGCCAATAAACCTTAGAAGCATTGGTTAATGGTTTGCTAGATTTCAGTGTTCTACTAGTCCTAATAGCTCGAAGGTGAGGGGCTATTGGTAGGTCTTACCCGACGAATTGCTGTAGACAGGCTATGGAAAAAGTTATGAATTAGTTGACCCGTCGGTTTATTAGTCTATCAAGTCAAGTTGAGATATTCAAACTACCCTAGATCTATAATTGGAAAAGAGTAGGTCAACATTAGGGTACTTACACAATTATTAGACAACTGGAAAGACGTCTAATCAACCGGTAGGATTAACGGCCTAGGTAATGCCATATGTTTCACCTCGAGAAGGGTTGAGGGGCTTAGTTGGTGTTTAATAGGTTTAGTATCATAAGATCCCGGTTCCATAAAACGTGTAATTGACTTAATCGGTAAATTCTTAACATCAATCCAGGATTCTAGTCTAGGTAGTCTCCATCATCACTTGAGAACAATCTTCATCTTAGTTCGTATTAGCATAACTTTAGTTAATATTTAGTTTAAAATAGATTTCCTTAGAATTTACGTAACCCCCCCCCAAACAACTAAAACAGTTTGAGTCGTGTCTGTCCGAGTCTTTCAGAGTCTAGTCAGCGTAATTAGTAGAGTCCTGTGGGTTCGAAATCCGGACTTACTTAGGTTATACTACATTGATCGATACACTTGTCGGTTGTGTGGTTTAGGTTTAAGTCGAGTCTAGTTTTTAAAGCTTTTTAGTGTCTAGCTTAGAGAGTCTCAAGTAGTTAATTTTTACAGTCTGTTTAGCACACATCAAGTTTTTGGCGCCGTTGCCGGGGACTCTTGGCAATTGCGTTTGTTAGCTTTGATTGACTTCATTGACATATACGTGTTATGTGTTTTGTTTTGTTTTAGTATTTTATTTCTTGTTTGAGTCTTAGTAACTATTGTTTGTTTCTCTTTGGTAGGTGTTCTTTGCTTGCAATGGATGCCACATCTGCGCTCACAGGGACCTCCGTTAAAGACACTGACGGGCAAGTCAATTTCGTCTTCTTCATCTTCCTAGTTAAGTACACCACTTCCTTCATCTTCCACCCATTCTGACTCTACCCTCCAATCTAAACTACCAAACTTTGACATCACCCCGAAGTCTTCACCCCATAATTCCCCACCATCTTCCTGTCCACGAAGCCCACCCGTCGTCCAAATGGCCGACCGTAGACAAACCGTCCACCAACAAGCCACCCAAGGTTTCACTGGTCTCGCCTCACCCATCACTGTCCCACCCATAGTAAACGAAAATTCGTGGCAAATTCCCTCATATGCCATGACAGCCATCACCAAGAACATTCAGTTCCATGGTCGCGATGACGAGGATGCACCCGCCCACATAAATCGTTTCTCTCGCATGCTCGCCACCTTTAGCCTCCATGGAGCCCCAGAAGATGCCACCTATCTACAGCTTTTCCCGTTTTCACTTTCGGGCCGTGCAGCTACATGGTTGGACTCTCAGCCAACCGGTACCTTCACAACTTGGGCAACCCTTCGTCAAGCCTTTCTGAACAAGTATTTCCCACCCGCTAAAGCCTCACGTCTTCGCAATTAAATTCACTCATTCCGTATGGAGCCCGACGAGCCTATTACCTTGCTTGGGAGCGTTTTCAAAACCTAGTCGCTCGTTGCTCCCAACAACGTCTTTCTAATTGGGCTCTTTGCGAGAAATTTTATAACGGTCTTACCCAAGAGACTCGTGATCGTTTTGACCCTAATGCAGGTGGTCACATAATGGGAATACTCTCTATCCTGATTGTTTAGAGCGTTTCGAGAGCTTTGCCCAATCTCAAGCTTAGTCGCGATCTGATCGACGGTATGCGAGTGGTAATTCAAACACTACTACTAGTGCACCCACTCAAGGGGTGAACCATGTCACCATGGATCCTAGTATAACCGCCATGTTAGAAAACGTCACTCGAGAGCTTAAAGAGATCAAGGCGAAAGTTGATAAGTGTGAGTATTGTCGAGGGGGTCATGATACTAGTGCGTGTCCATTTTTGATTGGTGAGGAACAGGTCGATTTCATAGGAGGAGGTCTAGTAGAGGTCAGGGTAGTGGTTTTGGTAATAATTTCAACTCGGGTTGGCGCAATAATAATAATTTTAAGAATAATAATAACTTTCGTTCCACCGCTAACCCCCTTGGTTTCCAAGTAGCTCAAATCCCAACAGGGGGCAGGGTTCGTTCTATGGTGGGGGATCAAATTGGCAGTTCAAAAAGGGGTTCAATAGTCAGGTCGGGGGTGAGGGTCCAAGTAGTCAGGGTCAACTAGTGATGTAGGGGGTAGTCTTCAGCGGTTAGAAGCCATGATGAGCCAATTACTCGTCAAAGACCAAACCACCCAAAAGGTTATTGCCAAACACGACCTTCTACTAAAGAACCACCAAACCTTATTCCAAAACCTTGAGAGAGTTGTGGGTGATATGTCTAGGAAACTTGAGGAGAGACTGCCCAGGCAGTTTTCAGGTAGCACCCAACAAAACCCTAATGCCCAAGCCAAGGCCATTACCACACGTAGTGGCAAGACCGTAGGGAACCCGAGAGTTGAGGAGAGAGTTGAGAGTGAGGATGATGAGATAGTAGATAAGGAGATTGAGATGGAGGCGCCCGAAAAAGTGCAACCTAGGCTAGTCCCAGCAAGTACAGCATAGCCCGGTGAGCCCCTAGGTGAGAAGGGAGTAAAGAAACCGCCCATAGATGTTAGACCGTCTCCACTTGTGGACCATTCCTTGTGTCCCATTTCCGTCACGTCTTAGGAACCAAAAGTACTCTAGGGAATACGGACTTTTTAGACATCTTCAAGCAATTGAAGATTAATCTACCCTTCATAGAGGCACTCCAATCCATGCCTAAGTATGCCAAGTTCTTGAAAGACCTTCTTTGGAACAAAGAAAAATTAGGGGAGTTATCCAATGTTCCATTGAATGGAGGGTGTTCAGCAGTTGTTCTAAACAAGCTTCCCGAGAAGCTCACCGATCCCGGTATCTTTTCCATCCCATGTTATTCGGTACTAACACCAACACTCGAGCCTTAGCCGACCTAGGTGCTAGCATTAATTTCATGCCCTTCTCTCTCTACGAGAAGTTAGACTTAGACGAACTTTCACCTACCCGTATGACATTGTCTTTAGCCGATCGGTCGTGACGTATCCAAGGGGTGTTGTCGAGAATTTGCTTGTTAAGGTCGACAAGTTCGTTTTTCCCGCCGATTTCGTTATTCTTGATATGGAAGCTGACGAGAGAGTTCCTTTCATATTAGGTCGTCCTTTTTTCCGTACCACGAAAGCTCTCATAGATGTCTATGATGGTCAGATTACCCTTCGAGTCGGTGAGGAGAGAGTTACCTTTGAGATTGACCGCTCCCTGAACCATCCGAGTGGGTCCGATGACTATAGTGGTCCATGCCATTCCGTCTATTTCTTGAATTCATTCATCTCGTGCATTGACCATTGTCTAGAGTTTATTAGTGGGGCCGACTTGGTAGGAGGAGAGGTAGTTGATGAGGAGTAGTTAGGAATAGATGAGAGTGATGATGGATTTCTTCAATTCCCGAGATGCTCGCCGTTAGTGAGGATACCACCCAACCACCACCTAGAGTATGCCTACTTAGGAGTGGGATCCGAGCTACCCGTTATCATATCATCGAAATTAGGGGAAGGTGAGAAATTGAAGTTGTTGGATGTGCTGAGGGCCAACAAAGAGGCCATTGCATGGAGGTTGTCCGACATTAAGGGTATAAGACCTTCTTATTGCACTCATCGGATTCTCATGGAGGACAATTTTAAACCGGTGGTGCAACCTCAGAGACGCCTAAATCCAAACATGCAAGATGTAGTGAAGAAGGAGGTGATGAAACTTTTAGATGCCAGGATGATATATCCCATTTTCGATTCACCATGGGTGAGTCCCACTCAGGTTGTCCCTAAGAAGGGAGGGACGACCGTTTGTCATGAATTCAAAAAATTAGCTTATCCCTTCTCGCACAGTCACGGGTTGGCGAGTGTGCATCGATTACCGGAAATTGAATGATGCCACCCGAAAAGACCACTTCCCATTGCCCTTTATCGATCAGATGTTGGAGCACCTCGTGGGTCAACAGTTCTACTGTTTCCCAGACGGCTTTTCTGGTTATTTCCAAATCCCCGTTGCATCGGAGGATCAGGATAAAACCACCTTCACATGCCCCTATGGCACTTTTGCATACCGACGCATGCCGTTTGGGCTGTGTAACGCTCCAGCAACCTTTCAACGGTGTATGGTTGCCATATTTCAAGATATTATTGAGAGTTCCATGGAAGTGTTCATGGACGATTTTTCGGTATATGGGAACTCTTTCGATCAGTGTTTGAGTAATTTAGAGAGGATGTTGAATAGACGTGTTTAGACGAAGTTGATGCTAAATTAGGAGAAGTGTCACTTCATGGTGACCGAAGGGATTGTGCTGCAACCCTTGACCCCACCCCGGGAGCGGGGGCCGCGAGACACAGAGCTGGCGGTACTGGTGTTTATTGATTTGGCAGCGGAATTACGACATCAGGATCGTAGTTAGAAAATAAATATCATAGTTTCAAAACACCAAACTTTTATATTAAACAAATGGGGTAAAACCCATGTTTCCATTACAATACATATTTTTAGGGACAGACCCTAATTTGTGGAAAACAGAAACTTCTTTTTATTTAGGTAACTTTTATAGCCACTTTTCTAAGCCTTCAGTGCTCTCTAGCTGGCTTCTGTTAGCTTCACATTAAGTTACCTGAAATGTGTTTTAAGAACATTTTATCAGCAAGAAATACTGGCGAATCCATCTCACTTTTATCAAAACAAGTGATTATACTTTATAGTTATTAAGGAGATCCGGATTTACAATGTTTATATCTACGTAATTACTCAATCAGTACTATCAATCCTGACTTGTGGGTCATATTACTTTGGGCCCTGTCACCCAACAGTAACGGTTCCTGTCACATTCCCGTGACTTTGGACTAGCAATGTATACAAAACCCCAACATACCGGCAGTAGTTGTAGAATACATATACTCAATCACTGTTAAGCATAATTAAAACATTTGAGGTTTTGGTAATACATTTTGACTCACAAAAAGATTTACAAAAAGAGAACGCACTATCCTTGAACACTTTAAGTATTCCTACGGAGTTCCTGGTGATGGTTCTGGATTACTTCTTGGGATTTCTATTTAAAACATACAATGCACATGTGTTAGTAAGTTAACCCAAGTCACTTGAACCATACAACACTCGACAGAACTCCAACGAACATAGTCGGGTAGAGCCTAGACATGCGTTGGCGATTCTAGATCGATTGGGTAGGGTGTCCATACAACACTCGACAGAACTCCAACGAACGTCGTCGGGCAGAGCCTAGACATGCGTTGGCGATTCTAGATCGATTGGGTAGGATAGTGAATTAGTGATCGGGGGTTAAGTTACTTACAGCGGGCAGCGCTTCGCAGGTTTAGGGGTTTAGGGTTTTAGGGGGTGTTGTTTAGAGAAACGGGATAGAGAGAGTACGATCGAATTTTTCGTTCGATTTTGAGCACAGAACTCAGTCCCATGCTACTCCTTTTTATACCCGATTTTGACCTCCCTCGCGCGTCGCGTGGGGATCTGGGTTCCCTCTCGCGTGGCGCCTGAGGTGCCTAGCTAGGCTAGGTCAGCCTGGTCACAAGTGTAGGGTTGCCAGATGGCGCGAAACGGTGACACGTCACCTAGATACCTCCCGCACGTCGTGACAGAGACTGGTGTCTCTGGCGTGTGGCGCCTGGACTGTCCAGGTGGACCTGTCTCGTTTTGCATGCCGCGTCTCGATTTGCATGTCCGGTTTTACGTTTCGGCTAATTTCGGGGTGTTTTGGAAAGTGTTACAATAGGGCAAAAATAGACACTATTAGTAGGTTGCCTCCACCCACTAGCGTGAAGTCGATTCGTAGTATCTTAGGTCATGCGGGCTTCTATAGACGCATCATTAGGGATTTCTCTAAGATCACGCGCCCCATGACCCGTCTGCTAGAGAAAGATTTTCCATTCGTCTTTGACGAGGAGTGTCTCAAGGCCTTCAACTTTTTGAAGGAACAGCTTTTTAGTACACCCATTCTTATCTCGCCCGACTGGAGCTTGCCCTTTTAGCTCATGTGCGATGCGAGTGACTATGCCGTTGGAGCGGTTCTAGGACAAAAAAGGGAAAAGCACTTTCACCCGATTTACTACGCGAGCAAAACGTTGAATGATGCTCAAGAGAATTACACCACGACTGAAAAGGAGCTCTTAGCCGTAGTATTCGCTTTTGACAAATTCCGCTCATACCTCGTACTTTCCAAGACCATAGTATTCACCGACCACTCCGCGTTGCGTTTTCTCTTCCAAAAGAAAGACGCCAAATCTCGACTCATTCGGTGGATTCTCTTGCTTTCCGAGTTTTACATCGAAATTAGAGATAAGAGCGGGGCTGAGAACGTAGCTGCCGACCACCTTTCACGTCTAGAGAACCCTAGGAGATTGGAGATTCGGGAGGAGGAGATAGGGGATACGTTCCCTCACGAATCAATTGAGTTTGTAGAAGCCGAGAGGGAAGGATTGCCGTGGTTTTGTAATTTAGCGAATTATCTTTCTAGTGGCAATATTGTTAAGGGATGACCACACAACAACATAGGAAGTTCCTTAGTGAGTCGAGGAAGTATGTGTGGGATGACCCCTTCCTCTATAGGATAGGAGGAGATAGGATTTTGAGATGTGTGTCGAGAAAGGAAGGTTGGAACATCCTTAAACATGTGCATGAAGGTCTAACGGGAGGCCACCATGGTGCCCATACGACTGCACAAAAGGTGTTCGATTGTGGTTTTTTTTGTCCCAGCGTACTCCGTGATGTCGAGGGGTTTGTGAAAGCATGTGTTGCTTGTCAACGAACCGGCAACATTTCGGCCAAGGATGAGATGCCTCAAAACCCGATCCAAGTGGTGGAGGTTTTTGATGTTTGGGGAATTGATTTCATGGGACCGTTTCCCACCTCGAAAGGGAACCGGTATATACTCTTCCCACGAATGAGGCCCGAGTGGTGTTGAATTTCCTCAAGAAACTATTTTGTCATTTTGGTACACCTAAGGCTCTAATTAGTGACCGTGGCACTCACTTTTGCAATGCATTGATGGAGAAGTTGCTTGCACGCTATGGAGTCACTCATCGTTTGTCCACCGCTTACCACCCCCAAACGAGTAGGCAAGTGGAGAACGCTAATCGGGGTGTCAAACATATCTTAGAGAAAACCGTCGTCAAGAATAGGAAAGATTGGTCCGACAAGCTTGACGATGCATTGTGGGCATTTAGAACCGCCTACAAGACACCTGTAGGAACCACACCATTCATGATCATCTATGGTAAAGCTTGTCATCTCCCCGTAGAGCTAGAACTCCGTGCCCTTTGGGCATTGAAAACTGTTAACCTTGACATGACCGAAGCCGCTAGAAAACATTTTTTTCAAATTCATGAGCTAGAGGAGCTTAGGGATGCGGCTTATGCTCGATCTTGGAGCATCAAGGAGAAGACGAAGGTCCTACACGATCGAAAGTTGAGAAAGGTTAAAGAGTTTAGTAAGGGTGATCGCGTGTTGCTTTACAATTCCAGGTTGAAGTTGTTTGCAGGAAAGCTAAAATCGAAGTGGTCAGGTCCTTACATGGTGCATGATGTGTTTCCGTATGGAGCGGTGGAGCTTATGGATGAGTCCGATGGCCGAAGTTGGAAGGTAAATGGCCATCGTTTGAAGCACTACATTGGCGGACCACTAGATAAGAATGAGAGGGAGGACACTCCTCTCGAAATTCCACCAAAAGCCACCACTTAGTGTTTTGGGTGAAAACCCAATTGTACCGTTTGTACCTTTTGTATACGAGTCGTAGTTATTTATTTTCTTGCTTTCTAATGTTATTTTGGTAGTTTGTCGTTCTTTGTTTTGCATCTTTGAGAATTTTCGCAGATTTCATTATCGTTACGGATCGGAAAAAGCATGAGGAAAGAAGTTTCAGGTTTGTTTGTTCGATACTTAGAAAAATGTGTGGGGTTTCGGATGGTTGGAAGTGATTGAAAAATTTTCTAAGGCATGGGGGGAGCAAATTTTCGGAAGTTGGAAAAAATTCTAAGGCATGGACAAAAAAAATTTTAAGCAACTTTCTGTAAAAAAAAGGAAAAAATTAATTTGGTAGCGTACGCGAAGGAGGGGGCCTATATTCGTCGCGTCCCCCCTGACCAGTCCAAAAGTGATTTCGTGACCCCCTTTGCTGCATAACTATCCTTTCCCCTCCATTGCGAACCCTAGCCGCAAAACCCAATATTTTCACCATATCTCCGCCATTGTACCACCAAATCACCCCATTTTTCTTCCCGCATCACCAAAATCACTTCCTCTACAATCCCCACCATCAGTTTTGCCGAATTTCACAATATTTCTTCGCGTTTTTGGATGATTTCGAGCACCACCGAATTCACAATATTTCTTCGCTTTGGATGATTTCGAGCACACAACACCAAATCTTAATTTTTCTTGCTTAATCCGACTCCAAGGAATGTTTTCTGTGATTTCTCTCTTGTAGGTTAGTTTATTTACCGTTTTTAGTGTCGGGTCGTTGTTAGTTAGTTCTAGGGTTTGGTTGGTTCGTTAAAGTTGTGATTTTTCCCGATTAGATGATGATTAGAGGTTGTAGTTGGGTTGGTTTGGGATGATTATTCACAATGTGGTTTTGGGAGGCCCGGTTTGGTTTGCATGAGGTTGTTTGAGTTTTGCGGGTTGTGTTTGGACATTGGGGCTACTAGTATGGATGTTTTGGGTTATGTTTGGCTAAACTAAATTATGTTTCGTTAAAAAATAAGTTTTTGAACTGATTTTTCGAATCAAAGTTGTTTTCCAAATAAACTGTTTGCACAAGGCGTCTCATTTATGCTTCAAGGTTTCAAAAGTTCACTTGTTTAGCCTCAATGTCGGGATTTTTTGGCACTTATGCCTAATTGAGGACAATTAAAGTGCCAGGAGGAGATAGTGTACATTGAGTCTCGAGTCATTTGAATTTTTTTTTTTAGTATTTAGTTAGTTAGTTTTTAGAGTTTAGTGTCGGGTTTACTAATATGCACGTGCAAGTTCAATACATCTTGCCCATACTCAATCTCCATTCGGGCAAGTTTGTTGACAAACTTAAGCTTTTGTAAAAGGTAACCCATGTTTTAGTCATGTTTATTTTCGCTTTCAGCCGCGAATGTAATGTTATACGGCTGATTCCACATTAAAAAAATAGCTTGTTTTAATATGATTTGTATCGCTTAAATCTTTATCTTGTGTTTGCAGGAAATGCCAGGTGAAGGTTCTTGTAGGGACCCAAAGAGACAAAGAGGCCTATCTCCTCGGCCACAAGGAGACCCGGCACCGGACCCAAGAAGAAGAAGAATAAGATACCGTAATCGAGATCGAAGACTTTATGGTCGGCCTGAGAGGCTCGTTGAGCACCCGGTTCTGGACTTTGTGGAAAATACCGAAGAAAGAGAAAAATTGGTAAAGTATGTGAAGACCAGTTTATTGGATCATCGTACTATAGACTGGGATTGGTTAAATGAGATGGGGGTTCGCGAGAGGATTGCAGATTTGTTGGGGTCGAGAATGATAATGGCTTTGGATTGCCGTTGGCCCCAATATCAAGAGTTGGCTATCGAGTTTCATTGTACTTTCCATCACAAAGAAGGTACATTTGCTGAAAAGAACGCGGTGTCGTTCTCGTTGGGGAGGAATATCTATGAGATGAGTATCCCACAGTTTAGGGTTGGTTTGGGTATCTACTTGGCCGAAGAGGTTCAGTCTGATGAGTTTAAGAATGGTCTGAGAGGAGTTTATAATAATGCAAAGCAAAACTATTTGGCTCCGAGTCTTTTGGCCCGATTTTGGGAATCGATCTCTACAGCACGATTTGCCGGTACGAACCTCACCACCACGGTTCGTGACCCAATTTATAGATATATTCTGAAGGTGCTTGCGACTACCATTGTGGGGCGAAAGTCGGGAGAAAACAAAGCAAATTGGTTGGATATATTCGCTTTGATGTGTATGGTCTAGAAAAGAAACTGGAATTTGGCTAGTTTTTTCGCCTGGTCGTGCAATAGAACCCACATGGGTGGTAACCGGGCGGCATTGGATTTGGGGTCGTACATTGGTAGACTTGCAACTAATTTGGGGGCGTTTTCGAAATACCGAGTGGAACATATGCATGGGGGTTTACCGACGGTTAATTGGAGTATCGGCGATTTACAGTCAGTGGGCATTTTGTCGTATTCAGACCCACCAGAGTGCAATTTGATGCAAGGAGCACAGGTTCAGCCACCGGCAGGCACCGAAGCAGCAGATGTTCTAAAGGGTGCTGTGCCGACACGTGTGCAGAGGCCCAGGTTGAGGCACGAGATTCCAGCCGCTCAGCACCCACTTCGCCAGCCACCACAGCCACGGCCCGACCCGATTACACATGAGGCAGTTTATGATTTGACCCAGCAGAGGTTTGACAGGTTAGAGAATAGGATGCGTGTGGACCAGCAGTGGAATATGCAGAGCCACCACAGGCAGGATGACATGCTGTGATATATGATGCAAGGTATAGATCTTATGTACCACCACCGTTCTCTAGGCTACTTCCCCCGCCTGATTATGGTGCTGAGCAGCAGCACCCTTATGTTTATGGTCAATACCCGGGGTATGACCAGTGGGGAGGCCAGAGTGGCTATGGGTACGACTACGGTGGTCAGTATGGAGCGGGAGGCTCGGGTTCACACCACATAGATGAGGGAGATGATGAGTGATGAAGATGGTTCGAAGCAGCATATATCCTTTCATGTTTATTATTTTATGTTGTTTTAGTAGTTCGATGTGGTTGTATTAGTTAAGACAATTTACTTTATATGTGTGTTTGAATTTCGGTTGTTTGTACTCGGATATTTGTGTTTTGCTTGGTTGGTATGGTATGTGTTTTTAGGTTGATGTTTGGAGCCGCTTTCTGTTCGTGTGAGAGAGTTTGGTATTGTTTGCTGAGCACGTTCGGTATGGGAGGGCATATGTGGAATTGACTGGCACGTTGACAGTCTCACATTTTTCGAGCTAAGTCTTTTTCATTGTAGAGTTTTGTATTTTTGATTTCTTTAGTTTTTGAATTCGTAGGTAGTGTTTAGTCTAGTTTTGAGTTTTGTTTGATTCTTGCATTAGGGACAATGCAAATCTCGGGTGTCGGGATGGGACATTACGAGTCTACGTTAGAGTCTAGTATAGTTGAGTCTTTGAGTTTTTCTTTTGAGTAGTTTTTGAAAAAAAAAAACAAAAAAAAAAATATATAAAAAAATCCAAATATCTAAAACAATTAAAAATTAGAAAATGTCTTTTGAATAAAGAAGTTTGCAAATAAAAACGGAAAATGATAGAAAAAATAGATTTTTGTTCGGGGTTGAATAATGATAATATGAGAAAAAAAATGGTCGAACTTGTGTCTAGTTCGGGATATGCGGGTAGGCTCGAGTCGGTTCTAGGTTCCTTTGATTTAATATACATTAATTGTCGATTTACTAGTGGGTGCTCATCTAGGAAATATGGGAAATTGAAACCACCAATAATAGTATAAGGAATGTCGTTATAAGCCAAGATCATTAGAATTTTTAATCATGAAAAAAAAATGAGTGAAAATAAATAAATTAAGCTAGAAACTAAGAAAAGTAGTACATGCCTACGTAATCTTCATTGGGGATAGTGACTCTGACTTAGAATGCCTCTGGGATGTGCGAAATCAAAATTGTGAAAAATTACCGACGCTCATGTTGTCGCTCTCGGGGATGGTGACTCTGATTGACACACCCTCGGGTTAGGTAAAGCAACGTCTACGCTCAGAAGAAAAAAAACAAAAGGAAAACGAGGAAAAAAATTTGGTTTCAAATTCTTTTGATTGTGGTATAAAACGGTTAGGAATTGGTCCAGTGATCGTTCCTTTTGTTCTATATGCTTGAGGCGGGAGTAGATGTACTGTGGCTTCTAGTGTGAGACCCTAGGTAGATTAACCGCACATGAACTAAATTGCATGATAAGGGCTTGGAACCTGGTTTGGGTTTAAGAGGACAAGTATACCTGCAATCGTGGCTAACATGAGTCTTGGTTTTAATAATGTGATCTATACTTTGACCCGGGTAATTTTCTGATCTGATTCCGTTTTGCATAGATTCTTTTTCAGGGATGAAAAAATTCTTAAGTGTGGGGATGTTTGATGTACTGAAAAGTACATATGTTTATAGTGTATATTTTAGTCCGTTTTAAGATAGTTTAAGTCTAGTTTAGGTTAGAATTTCGATACTGCTGACGTTAACTTTGATTTCAGGTCCTGTTGCTTAAAGTGGTGAAAAACAAAGAAATACGAGCAGTTTGGAAGGAAAACTGGAATCGTACGCGAAACCGAGCAGCTAATGTTAAACGAAAAACAAAAAAACAGCAGCCAAGGGGGCGCGTGCTACGCGACGCCCTAGCCCCCTACCCGTCGCGTTACGCGACGGGGTATCTGATCGTGAAAACTAGTTTTGTTGGTTCGGTTTGAGCTGGATTTTGGGGTATATAATGAAACGTAATCATCCTTGATTAGGGTTACGAATTCTGGAGTTCTTGCAACCGGTTTTGGAGACGTATCAGCTGAGTTTGAAGGTTTCGAAGCTCGGGAATTATTCTGTCAAGCGAGGATTGAAGATTAGAGACTTTCTCGGGTTTTCACGATCCTTGTTTGTCTTGTTTTATCTTTTCTAATCTTGTAATGATGAATTCTAGCTTGATTACTCTTCTTTTGTTTTCGTTAATGACTATGCTTGGCTAAATACCTTTAACTACCTAGACTATGATGATCGGATTTGATAAAGTTTGAACATTTTTAGTTAATTGCATGTTTTTATGGGTTAATTGTGTTTTGTAAAGAGTTTGTTTATCTTGCTTGGTGTGTATGCGTACTTTAATTTGGATTATTGTTTTCTAGTGCTTCGTATGATTCTTGGTGACTGTCTATATCACGGAATAGATTCATACTAGATTGTGAATTTTGGTGAGTGTCTATATCACAGAATAAATTTATAATCTTTAGGGTTAATCGGCCAATAAACCTTAGAAGCATTGGTTAATGGTTTGCTAGATTTCAGTGTTCTACTAGTCCTAATAGCTCGAAGGTGAGGGGCTATTGGTAGGTCTTACCCGACGAATTGCTGTAGACAGGCTTTGGAAAAAGTTATGAATTAGTTGACCCGTCGGTTTATTAGTCTATCAAGTCAAGTTGAGATATTCAAACTACCCTAGATCTATAATTGGAAAAGAGTAGGTCAACATTAGGGTACTTACACAATTATTAGACAACTGGAAAGACGTCTAATCAACCGGTAGGATTAACTGCCTAGGTAATGCCATATGTTTCACCTCGAGAAGGGTTGAGGGGCTTAGTTGGTGTTTAATAGGTTTAGTATCATAAGATCCCGGTTCCATAAAACGTGTAATTGACTTAATCGGTAAATTCTTAACATCAATCCAGGATTCTAGTCTAGGTAGTCTCCATCATCACTTGAGAACAATCTTCATCTTAGTTCGTATTAGCATAACTTTAGTTAATATTTAGTTTAAAATAGATTTCCTTAGAATTTCCGTAACCCGCCCCCCCAAACAATTAAAACAGTTTGAGTCGTGTCTGTCCGAGTCTTTCAGAGTCTAGTCAGCGTAATTAGTAGAGTCCTGTGGGTTCGAAATCCGGACTTACTTAGGTTATACTACATTGATCGATACACTTGTCGGTTGTGTGGTTTAGGTTTAAGTCGAGTCTAGTTTTTAAAGCTTTTTAGTGTCTAGCTTAGAGAGTCTAAAGTAGTTTTTTACAGTCTGTTTAGCACACATCAAGTTTTTGGACGATTTAAGATTGATTTAAGTTTTAGCACACATCAAGACACTAAGTTTTAGCACTAAGTTAATTTTCAAGGCTGATATAGGACCTTCTAAGGGTGCCAAAATGTCCAAGAAAGTTGTAGGCTGTTCCGGAGACTTAAGGGCAACCGTAGACACTTTTTTAGTGTTCTAGAATATTCTGGAACTTGCAAAAAAATTCTGCATTTAGGCGGATCGTGACACTTAGCTGTCACACCTCAACCAATGGCAGAAACATCGGACTGAGACAAAACGAGATTGCTCGAGACATCATAACATTTTATTGTGACAATATTTAAATAAACCATATTTCAGTTTATTCTAAATAGTAATACATTGTCTTGGAGATCAAAATACAACATGTTTGTCACTTAATCATAACTACAAAAATGGAAATAGATAACACTAATAATTGGGTGCTTTTCTAGTTCGCCCTAAGTATCTTTCTTGCATCTCATTATCAAATTCCTGCAACATGTATTAAAATATAACCAACACAAAGGTTAGCGAATATACAAGTTTGATTACATAGCGTATATATAAAAGATTCTCAAATCCAACATAGAAATTCGTATACTAAGTTAAATAACATACTAGCATGCACAACCCAAGTGTCAAACCAAAGATTCCACGAGCGTAATCTTGTCAACAAGTGAACAAGACCGTTTACAATTGAATACTTAACATAGACCACAAAGGGACGGTGTGCTACTCCTATAGCGCTATATATATTAAGGATGTGGAAAAGCAAAGTTGATGACAAGTAATTTGCATGTATGAATGATTGAATATCTAACATGAATAACCTAAGCATAATAAATAGCATGTTTGATGGATTAAGTGGTTTCGTAAGTATGATTGCAGGCATGAGTGTGTTGTTTAGGTTATACATGTTACATGTCACACCCCAACCGGTGGCGGAATCATCGGGGTAGTGGCACTAGGCGAATCAGATTGATCAAGAGATTCCATAACGATTAATACAAAGACAATAATCAACATTTAATATCCCATACTATCAAACTCTACAATCTTCAAACAACCATTACAATTCAACAAAAATCTCTCAAATACAACATCTGATCCGATCTTCCCTAGATTTATTACACTTGGAACTAAAACATAACAAAACAAACTAACCGATACTAAATCCAAGCATCCAAACTAATCCTCAACCTGTTACATACGTTAAAATACAAGTCAATACAATTAAGTAAAGGTGAGCATACAGGTTTAAGTACTACTAGCATATTAGAGAGAGCATTCGCGAAATAATCTAACTACATATCATGATACACAAAAACACTTCACATAACATAGGCTCATTTCTCATGCTAACTACCGTGAGGAGGCTTGCGCATCCATCCTAACTAGACCCCGTCGGGTGTAAGCCACACTATAGTATCATACTAGCTAAGGAGGCAAGTTAATGAAAATAAGTCCTAGTCACATGTTTCTAGTATCACGTATTGAGCATACACAATCAGATTATTCGCGTGTGATAAACAGGTTGATTTGTGAAGTGATTTTGATAGAGGAACGTATGTAACACCCAAAAAGTGCATTAAAGCGAAAATGGGTCAAGTATACTCACAGTGGGTACGTTTAGGTAAGATTAAGGGATCTGAGAGGAGTTGCGGAGAGCGCCGGGTCAGCCTGTAAATGAACAGAAGTGCATCAGTCTTCCGAAAAGCTGAAACGGTGAAGTTTGAGTTGAGTAGTGGACAAGTTTCGCCGAACTTGTAAAAAAAACATACAAGTTCGGCCGAACTTGTATGTAAACATACAAGTTCGAGCGAACTAGCAAGGTTTGGGTGATCTAGAGTAAAGTTCGGTCGAACTTGGCAAGTTTCCATAGAAAGCTTGACAAGTTCGGGCGAACTTGGGAGAAACCTTACTGGAAAGACAAGTTCGGGCGAACTTGCTTAGTTTCCTAAGAAACTAGACAAGTTCGGCGAACTTGCAAGGATTTTGGTGAGAAATGACTCAAGTTCGGGCGAACTTGACCCATATGGGTACAAGTTCGGTCGAACTTGACCAGGGAAGCGAACTTGATGTTTTCGGGTCCAAAATCTTGCGTTTTCGCGTCGTTTGCTGAGGAAATCGAGTGCCCATCCCTCCAACCTTAAGCCACTGAGTAAAACTTAGGCTGGAGAGGTCTTTTGGAGCGAACTTAGCCATTTTACAGAAACTCGGGCTAATCCGGGCGAACTTGAAGGTTCGAACGGGTTAGTCTAGCTTGTGTAAAGTAACGATTTCATCCTTGTGCTTCCGGATCTAAGATCTAGCTTCGACAACGCCTCGTTCCACTCAAAAGTGAACGAAACATACATCATTAGTCCGAAAATGGTGTAAAAATCAATACTTTAAAAGGTTTTTCTCAGATCTAGTATAGATCTGAGTGAAAACAGAAGTTTTGATGGAAAAAGATGAATATTTTCGTAAACAGAAGAGATTTGATGAAAACGAAGGCAATGCCTTATGCAAAATCTTTGTAAACTGTTGTAAAACGTTGATGAACAGCATTGTAGTTGAAATCGGGTTGATTCTTACTTAGAAAACAAAGGGTTTCGGGTTTGAGAGCTCTGGGCGAACTTACAGCAAGTTCAAATGAGAGAATGGAGCTGAGTATTTATAGGTGAAGACAAAAATGAGAGCTGGTGGAGCCAAGTTCGGTGAAAACATGCAAGTTCGGGCGAACTTGCTAGATTTTCAAGGATTATCAGTCAAGTTCGGCCGAGACATTGTACAAGTTCGAGCAAACTTGAGGTTAAAAGGGAAATTCAGCTTTGGCCAGTCAAGTTCGGCCGAACTTGGTAACACCAAGTTCGAGCGAACTTGACCTAAAAGCTGGGTTTTCTTCGTTTGTTTCGCGTTAAGGGTTCGTTTGGCTATTCGGTTTGTATTAGATAATTATATTAAGCGTTTTAGTAAAGCGTTAAGCGTTATACTTGATTTAATAGTGCGATCTTGCGATTCAAGTGTGCGAGAGCGATGCGATAGCGAGCGTAATCATAACCACAAACACACATAACACATAAATAACATAAAACCACATAATTAACTGCGATTTGCGATGCGATGAGATAAGCGATGCGAATTTAATAAGCGATTAGGTGCGATAATAACGTACAACACCATAAGTAATTAACACAAACTTTATTATAAACCGAATCTGGGGATTACAAAGGTTGATAAACGGAAAAAAAAACAAAATGGAAAGATAACAATCGAATTTTCGAGTTGTTACAGTCTCCCATACTTTAGGGAATTTCGTCCCAAAATTCAAGTAGTAGCTGTAACAAAGAGATGCGGGTATTTGGCCTTCATATCACTTTCCAATTCCCAAGTGAACTCCGCGCCGCGTTTGCCTTCCCATCGGACCTTCACGATAGGGATGCGAGAGCGCTGTAGTTTCTTGGTTTCTCGGTCCATGATCTCGACAGGCTTTTCCATGAAATGGAGAGTCTCGTTGATTTGCAGATCTTCGAGAGGTACATGGAGATTCTCTTCGGCTAGACACTTTTTGAGGTTAGACACGTGGAAAGTTGGATGTACGTTATTGAGTTCCTCCGGTAATTCGAGTCGGTAAGCCACTTTCCCAATTCTTTCCAGAATCTTAAAGGGACCAACGTATCGAGGCGCTAGCTTTCCTTTCTGCCGAAGCGGACCACTCCCTTCCAAGGTGCAACCATTAGGAGAATGTGATCTCCCACTTCGAACTGTAGGGGCTTGTGGCGTTTATCAGCGTAACTCTTTTGACAACTCCGAGCTTTCAAGAGATTGTCTCTGATTTGGAGGATCTTGTCCGTCATTTCTTGAATTAGCTTGGGACATGTGATTTGTGCTTCTCCGATCTCGTGCCATGCAATAGGCGATCGACATTTCCTTCCATACAGTGCCTCAAAAGGAGCCATTTGAATGCTAGTATGATAACTATTATTGTACGAGAATTCGATTAAAGGTAAATGTGTATCCCAGTGACCACCGAAATCTATGATGCACGCATGAAGCATGTCTTCGAGGGTGCGGATCGTGCACTCGGTCTGACCGTCGGTTTGAGGGTGAAAAGCGGTACTAAGATTGAGAGTAGTACCAAGAGCGGATTGAAAGGTCTCCCAGAGATGCGAGGTAAAGCGACCGTCTCGGTCAGATATGATGTAACGAGGCATCCCGTGTCAACAAATGACTTCGTTGGTATAGATCGGGCTAACCGTTCTACCTTAAAGTCTTCTCGTATAGCAATAAAGTGCGCGGATTTAGTAAGACGATCAACGATAACCCAAATGCTATCGTGACCAGAGGAAGTGCGAGGAAGTTTAGTAACGAAGTCCATAACTATACTCTCCCACTTCCACATCGGGATTTCGGGTTGTTCGAGCAAGCCAGAGGGCCTTTGATGTTTGGCTTTAACCTTCGAACAAGTTAAGCACTTTGAGACGTACACGGCGATATCCTTCTTCATGCCCGGCCACCAATACTTAGGACGAAGATCCTGGTACATCTTGTCGGCACCGGGGTGAATGGAATATCGAGATTTATGAGCTTCGGTCATTAGCAACTTTCGAATATTATCACGACTAGGAATCCAAATGCGATTGAGGTAGTAATAAATACCATTAGGCTTCGCTACGAGCTGGGTTTCGGCACCACATTTCATTTCGTCTTGAAGGGTATTCTCATTAAAACAAGCAAATTGAGCGGAGCGAATCATGATTTCGAGATCATTCAAAGCTTGAGAGTCACGAACACCATATACATAGCTTCGTCGACTTAGAGCATCGGCGACGATGTTTGCTTTGCCGGGATGGTAGCGTATCTCACAATCGTAATCGTTGAGAATTTCAACCCATCATCGTTGGCGCATATTCAGTTCCTTTTGATTAAAGATATGTTGTAGGCTCTTATGGTCGGTGAAGACCGTACACTTGGTACCGTAAAGGTAGTGTCGCCATATCTTCAATGCAAAAACAACTGCACCGAGTTCAAGATCGTGGGTTGTGTAATTCTTCTTGTGGATCTTGAGTTGTCGAGACGCATACGTGATAACCTTGTCTCGTTGCATAAGGACACAACCAAGGCCAAGATTAGAGGCATCGCAGTAAACAACAAAATCGTCGTTTCCGTCAGGTAAGGCGAGAACGGGAGCGTTGCATAGCATACGTTTGAGAGTTTAAAAAGCTTCCTCTTGCTTGGAATCCCAAACAAATGGTTTATCCTTATGCGTTAAAGCGGTAAGCGGAACGGCGATTTTAGAAAAGTCGGCCATGAATCGACGGTAGTAGCCCGCCAATCCAAGAAATGAACGGATTTCGGATGCATTCTTCGGCGTAATCCAACTCTTGACGGCTTCGATCTTTGCCGGGTCGACGTGAATTCCTTGACTATTAACGATGTGGCCGAGAAATTGGACTTCTTCGAGCCAGAACTCACACTTTGAAAATTTAGCATAAAGACGATTACCTTGAAGAAGTTCGAGAACTAAACGAAGATGATGCGCATGTTCGGCTCTCGACTTCGAGTAAATAAGGATATCATCGATGAAAACAATGATGAAACGATCTAAGAAAGCTTTACACACACGGTTCATCAAATCAATGAAGACCGCGGGTGCGTTGGTAAGACCAAAAGGCATGACCACGAACTCGAAATGGCCATAACGAGTACGAAAGGCGGTTTTCGGAATGTCTTCTTCCAACACGCGTAACTGATTATAGCCGGAACGAAGGTCGATTTTAGAAAAACATGTAGCACCTTGAAGTTGATCAAACAAGTCGTCGATACGAGGAAGAGGATAACGATTCTTTATCGTGAGCTTGTTAAGTTCACGATAATCGATGCACATTCGGAACGATCCATCCTTCTTTTTCACGAAAAGGACGGGCGCGCCCCATGGCGAAGTGATCGGGAGTATGAAACCTTTATCAAGAAGCTCTTGAAGTTGGCTCGATAGCTCGCGCATTTCGGATGGTGCGAGACGATAATGAGCTTTAGCAACAGGGGTAGTACCGGGAACTAAATCGATACGGAATTCAACAGCACGAGTAGGGGGTAAACCGGGTAAATCGTCGGGAAAGACTTTAGAAAATTCACAAACAACGGGAACATCTTTATAAGTTTTCTTTTCTTTTTCTGGGTTCACAATGTGGGCGATGAAAGCAACACATCGCTTTTGTAAGCATTTGTGTGCTCGAGTACATGACAAACGCATCAACTTCTTTGAGGGAGTTTCACCGTAAACATGGAGTTGATCACCGTTTGGGAGAGGAAACGAATCATTTTATCGAAACAAACAACTTCAGCATGATTCTCATGAAGAAAATCCATACCTACTATGATATCGAAGCTACCTAACTGCATAGGTATGAGATTGATCGAGATGATGTGGTTGTTGAGATCGAGAGAACAACCACGTAAGACGGAATTGACGGTAACGGTTCTCCCGGTGGCGACTTCTACATCGAAAGTCTTTGGGAGTTTTGCGCGCTTACATTTTAAAACCTTTTCGAATTCTAACGATACAAAACAGTTGTCGGCACCAGTATCAAATAAACATGAAGCATAAATACCATTGACAAGGAACGTATCATTGACAACATTGTTGTCATTCTGGCCTGGCGGTGATTCAGGTTGAAAGCTCTTCCACGCGCAGCTTGTTATTGCTGCTGAGGCTGCGGTGGTGGCTGCTGTTGGGGCTGCTGTTGCTGCGGCTCTTGTTTGACAGTACGGTTTGGGCAGACATTGGCAAAGTGGTTCGGATCACCGCACGCGTAATAAGCACGTGCCTTCGGGGCTTGTTGTTGATTGGCCTGGGGAGGAGCTAGTAAAGCTGGTGCTGCAGGGGCCTGAGGAGCTGGCTGACGAGTACCACTACGGCAGCTGACTGTAAAGTGGCCGTAGATGTTGCAGTTTGTGCAAAAACGGCAATTTCCACCAACGGCATGATGATAAGTGCACTTTGAGCACAAAGGATGTGGGCCAGTGTACGCACGCTTTGCTGGCGGTGCGTTTGGTGCTGCTGACTGGAGTGGCTGAGGGTTCGCTAGAGCAGTAAGAGCAAAGTTCTTGCTCGGATTTTCCCTTTTGCGACCACGGCGACTGTTCTTTGGCTCTCGGGGTTGTTCGGTAGTAGGAGCTGCTGATTCGATAATGGCCTGATTCGCGACCTTGCTGCTTTTAAAGTAACCAGACTGAACTCGTTTGTCATTAATCTCGGCGGCTAACAGGTAGATCTCCTCGATAGTAGCAGGGCGTGCTGCTTGCACAAAGTCAGCGACGCAATCGGGCAGAGCGTTGAGGTACTTCTTGATTGCTTTCTCGGTCGTATCCACTTGACCGGGACAGATGATGCTCAACTATTTGAAGCGAGCAGTGAGGCTAGTATTATCGGGACCATCTTGCTTGATATTCCAGAATTCGTTCTCCAACTTCTGGATCTCGTAGGGAGGACAAAATTCCTTGATTATAATTTCCTTAAGTTCCTCCCAAGTGAGTCCGTAAGCTTCGTCGTTCCCACGCCTGTTGCGCTCGGCTGTCCACCAGTTGAGAGCCCTTGATTGAAACACGTCGGTGGCGTTGATAGTGCGCAGAGCCTCGAGACATCCACTCTGGCGGAATGTGACCTTGATAGAGTCAAACCAGTGGAACATGGCACTCGGTCCTTCGGTGCCTGAGAAAGTAAGCGGTCCACATGCTTTGAACTACTTAAAGCTGAAGCGGGGTTTCGGGGCATCTCCCTTGGAGTCAACTGAAGAGTTGCTGCTAACCGCTTGAATTTCGCTATCAATCTGTGGGATCACCTTAGCCATTTCCTTGGCTACCAAAGAGGCGATGCGTTTGTCGGCGGTGTTGTGCTGAGCGGTGCGGCGAGTGTGAGATCCCACCGATGCCATCTACATAAAGGAATTGATTGGATGAGATTTGATTATAATAGAGTTATGTTTAGATATGTATTATTATTATTCATACAAGGCACAAAACACAATAGCACGTATCCACGTAAACACATAAACACGTAAGCACATTAACACGTAGGTACATAGGCACGTAAGCACATAATCAAGTAAGCACGTAAGCACATATTTTTCACGTATTCACTTCTAATTAACCATCATGCGTAGCACGATATGAGATGTGAGATATAAGCGAGATATAAAAGATATATAATAGCGAGATAAGCGAGATAATACCGTGTATGAGACACACATGTTCTCATAGACGTAAGCAAGTTAAGCGACTAATTTGGTTGGTGTATTAATTTGCGTTTTAGATTACGAGAGCTGTGCGAGTTGTGCATATGTTTATGGAGCGTAAGGCGATAAATCGGGAAATCGATAATTATGACAAATCATCAAAGCGAGAAATCGAGCAAAGCGAAAATTCTCAAAATTTAAACACATAAATAATAATAAACTCGTTGATGCGTAAATCGACGATATAGGCTTAAATCAATTGGGAGTGTCAGGGGTTTTGAGACGTTGACTACCCAAAGTGGTTCGACCATCCTTTGACTTTGGACCCACGCTTTGGCCTAATAGATAGATGCTCTCATCGCAAGTGGCTAACGGCATTATCCTTCTGGTTACTACGTGTTCCAAATCATTGGAATAATCGAGACTTTGGTGAGATTGAAAATCGAAGAGCGGAATTTGTTACTAAGATGCGGGTTTCACCCCTAACTTAGCAACGTCATTCCTAGTTGTGGCTACGCGCACCGATCACATCGAGCGTTCCACTAGATAGAAATAGAGATTTTCGTCGAGATTTGGATATCACTGCTAACTCAACGAAGATATCTCGTGATGAGTAATACGCGGAATGAGCAAGCTTATCGAGAGTTCTTGGTTATCACACCTAATCTCGACTTGATCCTCGTTGGTGAGATACGAGCGTTTCATAACCGTGTATATTATGTTTAGCCTTAGGAAAAGCATATTTAAGCATTTATGTCAAGTAGTTTAGCATTTAGGTCAAAGATAGGTCAATCGGGTACTTAAACATGCTACTAGGTCGAATCATGGCAATTCTACCTATTATCCTAAAGTTATGGGCTCTGATACCAATCTGTCACACCCAACCGATGGCGGAATCATCGGGGTAGTGGCACTAGGCGAATCAGATTGATCAAGAGATTCCATAACGATTAATTCAAAGACAATAATCAACATTTAATATCCCATACTATCAAACTCATACAATCTTCAAACAACCATTATAATTCAACAAAAATCTCTCAAATATAACATCTGATCCGATCTTCCCTAGATTTATTACACTTGGAACTAAAACATAACAAAACAAACTAAGCAATACTAAATCCAAGCTAATCCTCAACCTGTTACATACGTTAAAATACAAGTCACTATAATTAAGTAAAGGTGAGCATACAGGTTTAAGCACTACTAGCATATTAGAGAGAGCGTTCACTAAATAATCTAACTACATATCATGATACACAAAAACACTTCACACAACATAGGCTCATTTCTCATGCTAACTACCGTGAGAAGGCTTGCGCGTCCATCCTAACTAGACCCTGTCGGGTGTAAGCCACACTATAGTACCATACTAGCTAAGGAGACAAGTTAACGAAAATAAGTCCTAGTCACATGTTTCTAGTATCACGTATTGAGCATACACAATCAGATTATTCGCGTGTGATAAACAATTTGATTTGTGAAGTGATTTTGATAGAGGAACGTATGTAACACCCAAAAAGTGCATTAAAGTTAAAATGGGTCAAGTATACTCACAGTGGGTGCGTTTAGGTAAGATTAAGGGATCTGAGAGGAGTTGCAGAGAGCTTCGGGTCAGCCTATAAATGAACAGAAGTGCATCAGTCTTCCGAAAAGCTGAAACGGTGAAGTTTGAGTTGAGCAGTGGACAAGTTCAGCCGAACTTGTATGTAAACATACAAGTCGAGCGAACTTACAAGGTTTTGGGTGATCTAGAGTCAAGTTTGGTCGAACTTGGCAAGTTTCTTTAGAAAGCTTGACAAGTTCGGGCGAACTTGCAAGGATTTTGGTGAGAAATGACCCAAGTTTGGTCGAACTTGACCCATATGGGTACAAGTTCGGTCGAACTTGACCAGGGAGTTGGTGATTCTTGAGCGAACTTGATGTTTTCGGGTCCAAAATCTTACGTTTTCGCATCGTTTGCTGAGGAAATCGAGTGCCCATCCCTCCAAACTTAAGCCACTTAGTAAAACTTAGGCTGGAGAGGTCTTTTGGAGCGAACTTAGCCATTTTACAGAAACTCGTGCTAATCCGGGCGAACTTGAAGGTTCGTACAGGTTAGTCCAGCTTGTGTAAAGTGACGATTTCGTCCTTGTGCTTCCGGATCTGAGATCTAGCTTCGACAACGCCTTGTTCCACTCAAAAGTGAACGAAACATACGTCATTAGACCGAAAATGGTGTAAAAATCAATACTTTAAAAGGTTTTGCTCAGATCTAGTATAGATCTGAGTGAAACAGAAGTTTTGATGGAAAAGATGAAGATTTTCGTAAACAGAAGAGATTTGATGAAAACGAAGGCAATGCCTTGTGCAAAATCGTTGTAAACTATTGTAAAATGTTGATGAACATCATTGTAGTTGAAATCGGGTTGATTCTTACTTAGAAAACAAAGGGTTTCGGGTTTGAGAGCTCTGGGCGAACTTACAGCAAGTTCAAATGAGAGAATGGAGCTGAGTATTTATAGGTGAAGACAAAAATGAGAGCTGGTGGAGCCAAGTTCGGTAAAACTTGCATGTTTTCATGCAAGTTCGGGCGAACTTGCTAGATTTTCAAGGATTATCAGTCAAGTTCGGCTGAACTTGTACATACTTGTACAAGTTCGAGTGAACTTGAGGTTAAAAGGGAAATTCAGCTTCAGTCAAGTTCGGCGAACTTGGTAACACCAAGTTCGAGCGAACTTGACCTAAAAGCTGGGTTTTCTTTGTTTGTTTCGTGTTAAGGGTTCGTTTGGCTATTCGGTTTGTATTAGATAATTATATTAAGCGTTTTAGTAAAATATAATAGTGCGATTTTGCGATTCGAGTGTGCGAGAGCGATGCGATAGCGAGCGTAATCATAACCACAAACACACATAACACATAAATAACATAAAACCACATAATTAACTGCGATTTGCGATGTGATGAGATAAGCGGTGCAATTTAATAAGCGATTAGGTGCGATAATAACGTACAACACCATAAGTAATTAACATAAACTTTATTATAAACCGAATCTCGGGATTACAAAGGTAGATAAACGGAAAAAAAACAAAATGGAAAGATAACAATCGAATTTTCGAGTTGTTACATTACACCCCAAAAGTGATTAAAGCGTAAAACGGGATTCGAGTATACTCATGGTTTGCGTAGAAATTTCCACGTAAGTGAGTTAATGTGATGAGAGTTTCGGAACCACCGAGTTATCCTACAAGGATAAATAAGGCATATGAGTTCGAGGGAATTTTACATAAGGAATGTGTATGCAAATGCTTAGCTTAGTATAAATTTACACACAATTTACCTTGTTAAAACAATCAATTTAGACACCATGATTATGTGTTTTTCATAGGCATAAGTTCACCTATTGGAAGTCCAATTATGAGGAATTTTAATCCTAGATAATACAACCATAACTCTTAACATCAATACATGCATTGGTTTCGTGTTTAGGGTTCGGTTTTTAGGATTGTATTATATATTATACATTATAGTCATAGGGTCAAGTAATATCATGTAGAGGTCACGCAAGGAGGCATGATGCTCTTCATCCATTAAACCTCTTAATATGTTTCACCAAAGTATAAAATCATCAACTTAGTTGATTTCGGTTGATCATGTATAAGATTAAAATGTAAAAGTATCTAAATTGCTAAGTAGCCAAAGAAGAACAACCCGGAAGTGCACATACCCAACATAGCAAATGTTGGAGACGAGGTGGGGTTGGCTTACTTTGATTTTTTGGAAGCCACTTAGATGAATGGCTAACTAATGAAATAATCAAGTGAAGTAGGTAGCATTTTAGTTGGAAATCCAAGGCTCCCATTGTTCATACCTAACCAAATACAAGTCTTTCAACATCGAAGGTTGAAGACTTAGATTGTTCAACACATTGTAGGTCACTTGGGACCTTTAGGGTAGTAAGTTTTGGAGGTTGTGAACCCCATAACTTCTGGAAATTTGTCATAACATAAGCCCCATATCAAGAATTTAGTTGGGAACCAAGTATGGTGCAAGATCCATAAGAAGAATGTACATAAGAATAAGTTGTAACCAAACTTTGTAAAAACTGGAATGTAACCTTCTTTGGACATCAATTTAGAGTTGTACCACTTTGTTACACCATGGTGAACATTGGGTAACAATCCTTGATGTCATCCAAGAGGTTAGAAGTAAAGGAAATTAAAAAAAACATGTAGAAAAGTGAGGTGAAAGCTCACTTTTGGACTTGACAATAATCTGCCCAAAACTTGAAATTTCTTGAGAATTCTTGAGTGTTTTAGAATATAATGAAGTTGTGGAAAGTGAAATGTGAAGGAAGAGGCTTGTTTTTAGGGAAGGATTAGGGTTTGGGTTTAAAGAAGTTTAGAAGGTGATTGGAGGAGAAAGGATGTTGAAAAGGGTGAAATCTGGTTGGTTAAAAAAACCTGCTAGGGATTGGGCATGGTCGCGCAACGCGACCATTCTAACATGCTCTCTAGACTTGAAATACTATCAAAACATCAACATGCATGCATCATACTCATATCATACTTGAATACACTTTGAATACCTAAAAACAAGCTAAAATATAAGAAAACGACATAAAATAACCTAAACCAAGTACATGGGCTTCAATTGGACACATGTAAAAATTTGTGAAACAAGACCCTGTCACGCCACGCGACCATTCCAATATTAGTGAATTTGATAGTAGTATGGGCTCCATTCGACAAAAGACAATTTAGGAAGTGATAAAAAACGATTTTGGATCATATTGCGGATATATTGTGGTGATGGGGGAATATAGAAATGATTTCAGTTGTTATTGTCTGGATCCTGTTTTTGTTGGTAATAAGATAAAAGATCGAAATTGGTTGGTGTGAAAATATGAAAGCTAGAAATGGTATTTCATAGAAGGTAAATGAAATATAAAAATTGGTCGTTACCCTCACCGACACCGCTCCATGGCGCGTCATCGTTTTGAACGACGAAGTGTTTCCCATGGCCCTTTCATGCCACGTCAGATACCTCTAGCTTGCACATGATATATATCGGACGGTCTAAGTGTGGGACTCGTGACAACATGTCTTACTAGATTAGGTGTAATGAAAGACTCAAAACTCACGAATATAGTCGAGCCTATATAAAAATTATGATTATAACAGAAAACATTGTCGTTTATAGTGTCATTGATTATTTTAAAACTATCTATCAAAATAAAATGTGGTTACTTGTCACAAATTTTTGAAAAATATATCAATTTTTTTAATTTATGGTGGCTAAACTTTATCAATTATATGTATACACATTAACATAACCCAAGTTCTAAACACCATCATCTTTTATTTCGTCATTTCTTTTTAGTAAATTATTGTTGTTGATTTGAAAAACAAAAGTGAAAAGAAAAAGAATGACTATCGAATTCGATTAAGTAGTTCACTTATTTTTTATATGGTTATTGAATGATGTATCACCTTTCCATGGTCATAGTTACTCAAAACCTCATTGTAGCTCTTCGTATCACCTATTGCAACGACAAATTATTACTATTTATGTGACCATCCATAGAAGGACCAACCTTAATGAAAAAATATTATGGTTTGGCGACATTTGATCTATAATCTATATTATAAATTGATGGAAAAATATTATGGTTCGACGACATATGATCTATAATCTATATTATATCATGTATAAAACCTACATCTGATCGTAATTCGTCAACCATGCCAAACAAATGAGACTAGGCAAAGGTAATTTAAAACACAAATTTATCATTTTGAGTTTTACTTCAATTTTATGCTAATAAAAAATATAAATAATAATAATAACATTATAATATAAAAGTATTCGAATAAAAGAGACATACGATTCAAGATGCTTCAAGTTGAAGTATTTGGTTGGTGAACAATAATACTCCAACCATCGTTATGTTCGTTAAACTAGTACAAGCCATTGCCTGTCTATATTATTGAAAATGATCACATTACGTAGGCATATATTATTAATTACATGGTAATAAACTAATAATGTAATTAAATCCTTTAATTATGACTTGATGGCATACATGTTGGAGGAATATAAATTAAATCAAGAAATTATATACCAAAATAAATTACTAGCAATTCAATACATATTATCATATGACGGGGAACCCAATTTTTTTTCACTAGAGTAGGTCTTTTTGGTGCTCGAATATTGACGTTCGAGTGTTTGGTTTAGGCTAGGTCATGTAAATAACGATAATTTGTCGTTGCCACCTCTAAAATTAAGAGCTACGATGAGGCTAAGGAGGCTATTGATGTAACAAACTAATGATGACCAAAAAAGACAAAACACCATTTGATAACCATTTAAAGATAGTAATTGAAGTATTTAATCGATTCGATACTAAATGTGTTCCACTATATTTTTTTTTCCTTTCCAGGGTGTAGCAGGTTTATTGATCTTTTGTGTCAAAATTATATAGGACCCACATTCAATACTTTTATGGCTAAGTTGAAAAATCATGATATACATTACATAAATAAACTAAAAAATCATGGGTTGTTTGATAATATATTGTCCATGAACATATACTAGGTCTCGTTAAATGGTGTCGCTAAGGCTACATGGTATGGTATAAAGTCCCACGTCATATAAGGGCTTTAAAACCCGTCCTTTAACTTGCATGCAATGGTTTAAAGCATTCATCATCATTACCTAAGTATTATTTTATTTAAATTAAAACATTATTTAACTTTGATATATTAATTTAAAACTCATAAGTTAAATAAAAAATATAAAACTCATAAGTTAAATTTAAAAAATAAAAATCATAATTTAAATAAAAAAATAAGTCATAATTTAATTAAAAAAACTATGTTACTAACAAAATCACTCGTCGTCTTCATTGTCTCCTCCTTGTTGACAATAAAACCATAGGTGCTCGGTAAGATCAGCTAAAAGGTTATGATGTGTTTTCCTGTCACGTATCCTCACTCGAATAACTTGTTTTTCAGCATAGGTGAGTAGTGGGTTCATCGGTTGGTTACTTTCATCATAACTTTCTCCACAAAACACTTTGCCCGAGTCCTCCAATATCATGTTATGCAAGATGATGCATGCATACATGACGTTTCTCATTTTACTTTTTTAAGTATCCTCGATGACAGGGCAATGATAGACCATCTCTTTTTTAACACACCGAAAGCCTGCTCGATATCTTTTCTTGCTGACTCTTGTTTTTTCTTGTAATACATTCTTTTCTCGTCATCTAGACACGAAAGAGTTTTCACAAACGTCGCCCACTCCGGATAAATACCGTCTGTGAGACGGTATCCACACTTATACTCCACGTCGTTTGCACAAAATGAAGTATCTGGTGCAACATCATCTATGACATCGTCATAAAGATTCGAAGATTGTAAAACTGCGATATCATTGTTTGCACAGGCCATGCCAAAGTACGCATGCCAGATCCATAAATCTTGAGACGCGACCGCTTGTAATACTATAGTAGGACCAGCGTGGTCACCACGATGGTGCTGCCCTTACCAAGCGTTTGGACATGTCGCCCACTGCCAGTGCGTGCAATCGACACTACCCAACATCCCAGGAAACCCGTGAATCCGCTGATGGGCTTCGTATAAAAGTGGAACGTCGGCAGCGGTTGGCATCCTTAAATATCACCTCCCGTAAAGAAAGTTAACACCTAATATGATGGTGTTATTAAATATAAATAGTAATAAAAAGAATAATAATAATAATAAAAGTACCTTCACAGAAATTTTCAAGACAATCACGACAACTTCTGTCCGACATCCTTAAATATTCATCCCACGCATCACTCGATGTGCCGTACGCTAGTTGCCTAATTGCGGCAGTACACTTTTGTATTCTAGAAAAACCAATTTTGCGACTAGCACTTTCTCTTTGTGTGAAAAAAAGGAATTCGGCCGCAGGGTCATAAAAATAATCGTGCATTAAACGTTCATGAACACCTAACCGATCTCGTTCAAGAGGCGCTTGTCTGGTACGCGATGTAGACGATTGAGCTTCTTCTCGCAAATAACTAATCGCTTCCTGCGTTACTGCGATAAGCATATCATTAAGCACACCGTCAGATGAAGAACTAGACGAATCGGACGACATTTTTTAAAAATGATTGGAGATTGATAGGTGTTTTAGTTTGTGATTGGTAGATGTTTTAGTTTGTGATTGGTATACTTTTTAGTTTGTGATAGGTTTGTATTTATATTAAAAAAAATTTATATAAATTAGACTGTTACCCAACGGTCACATTTGACCAACAAACATCGAAACAATCAATTTCTGCTTGTTACTACGCTGCCGGAACGTCGATGACGCCCCCGGGTGTTAAAATGGGTGAGGTGACGGGGTGGCTTTATGCTATACCGTTAGTAATGTTGTTTTCAATACCCTTAGCATAGTTAATTTTAATTAACTCAAATTAATTGAAAAAATGCAACTGAATTTCTGAGTAGCCCATCGAATATAAACACAAAAGAAATATTTCAAGAATATCGAATTATTCCAACTTTCACAACTTTCACGTGTCAGATATATTTCGTATTCCCCTTTATTTTCCAGAAATATGCAAAATAGACACTTCATTTCTTGATTTACGTCATTTTTGACACCTTTTTACAAATAAAGAAAAATCATATCAACATTGTTTAACTTTCAGTTTTGCTGGAATGCACGTCACACCCAACACAGATATAAACCTTGGTAACTTCACAAGTTCTTGATAAATTAAAGTGTTAACAATATACGACAGAACCATAAGAACAATAACAACGAACAAACTTCCGACCAAAAGACTTGTTGGATGTCTAACCTAAGACAAAATAATAATAATAATAATAATTAATAATAATAAATAATAATAATAATAAATAATAATATTCATTGTAGAACCGTAAAGCATCTAGTGACTAGCTGCATGGCTTCTTGTAGGTATCTATTATGAGCCATGGTCAATTCAAACATTCAATAATGTGTGGATCATCTTGTACATTTTCCTATATGTATACCTTACTCCCAGACATGCATGGATCTTCTCTTCGGTCTAACATGAGTCCATGGAATGAATGACACTAAATTGATGATGGTATGCATTCTTTAACGTATTTTGCTAACAAATCGTGTTATTGGTTGCTTACTTGTCACATGACTTAAAAGACAACCCTTAATTTAGGAACAACAATATGGACTTGTCTGAGCTTGGCATAACAGGCAGGTCAGTTGTCAAGTTAGAACAAATTTTGGTTAAAATGGGTTCGAGTGAAGTGTGTTTGGCCTATGACTCGTCATGATTGGTGATATATCATATCCCTACACAAATCCCTAATTTTGTGAAGTCAAAATTAGGGCTAAGACCCGAACACGATAAGACATGAACCTGAAACAGGTAAATACTAACACGACACGAAATCTTATCGTGTCAGATTTTTCAAACATGAACTTGATAATAAACAAGTTACACGAAACAACCTGTTAAGACACGAAAAAATTTACCAACGTATCATACAACCTGTTAAGACACGAACACGACCTGTTAAGACACGAACACAACCTGTTACTACATTGTTTGATATTTAGCCATTAACATGTATTGTATAATGGTCTTAAGTCTTAACAGGTCTTAACATGTCATATTGTGTCTGACGTGACCTGTTAAGACACAAACACGATAAGACACGAACACGAAATAGGTAAACATGAACACGACAAGAAATTAAACAGGTTTTATCGTGTCGGCCTGTTATAGACACGAAACTTGTTAAGGTTAAACACGAAACCTGTTAACTTTGTATAGGTTCGTGTCATGTTATCGTGTTCGTGTCAAAATTGCTAGCCCTAATCAAAATGCAGTTGGCTTAAACAAGACGAAATAACTTAAAAAAAAAAAGAAGAAGAAAAAACTGCGTTAGGGGCCGTTTACTTACTTGTCTAATGGATGACGTAAGCAGAATATGACCCACAAATATCCAGCTGTATGTATTTTCTTTTCTCTCTAAAAAGTTAGGTATTGGTTTCTTCTTCTTCTACTTCTTCTCCTTCAAAAAAGCTCTCAATCAAATCAAATCCACCTTCATCATCTCTCTCTCGCTGCTCTAATCATGGCGGTATGTTTTCACTTCTCCATTTACTGTATCTCAATGTATGGATTTAGCTTATTATACGTTGTTTAGATTCGATTTTTTAGGTTTTTTACTCGCGATTGCTTCTTGATTCTGTTTAATTTCGAACTAGATGTTGTTTTACTGATTGTTCATCGATTTAGGTTTAGTATTTATTGATTTTTGCGTTAGGTCAATGAGTTTCTGAAACTGATTACCAGTGTACTTTGAATAGGATCCTTGGTTCTCTGTAGGAAGTCAAACTTTGACTTTGAGAATTGAATTGGCTGCTTTCAGTTGTATATGTTTGATGTGGATTGATATATATGTTTTTGATAGATTAAGATATATAGATAGTATATATTCTTTATGCATAAGTGTTGGTATTAATTATGCAGAAGAGGTGTTGAAATTTGCACATTTGGTAAGTATTAGGTTTGACATAAAAAAGTCAATTTTCTGCTACTGTTTGTGGTGGATAAGTGTTGATCCGATATTTTGACCTTCATATGTTGAGTCATCGGGTGTTATGAAGCATGATCATCTTTCGTAGAATAACTATACTTTTTGCTGTTTTGGTGGATGTGTGTAGATGATATGATTTTTCTGTAGAATAGAGAAATTACTTGAGAGAACTGGTTCTTTTCTTGACACGATAGCTTCACTGCATATTATGTATGGCCAATAATTAATACTTTATAGTAATAATAATAGTTATTTGTACTAGAGGGAAAAAGTTGATTCAAGCAAGAGCTAGTGTTGTCCTACATTTGCAACAACAATCCATATTCGTTTTGGAATATTGATAAGAAGGGACCTAGTGCAGTTTATAGAAGCCACCTCTTCCCTCGCCCCACCACGAACCCACTAGTAGAAGACCCACAAAGAAATAGTGGAAAGATTGAAATTATTAGAGATGTCATGTCGTATTTGATTGTACTTATTGCATGTGATGATCACTAGCATGGGCCATGCTTTGTCATCACCTCATCATTTCAACAATATACGATGGTAAATTAAGGCTTTACGAAGAGTTACCAAATTTCCTGTCTTGGCTAGCGGGGAACAATGAGGGTATGTTGAACGTGTTCTTTTGTTGAGTGTAGGGTCACTTTACCTCACTTCCATTGATAACACATTAACACCTAAACTTGCATAGTCCTAAAAGACGCAACTTATACTCTGTACACAACTTATGTCCTAAAAGACGCAAGCCCTTGAAAGACCGAAACGCCTAATAAAACCAAAACACGTTTTACCATTAGCCCCACATGTTACTGATGACTCTAGCTTCTATTTTACTTAAAGAGGAAACTCATACAGATGCCGAGATGCGGGCCCATCTCAATTAGTTGCTACCCATAATTATGACTTTGAAATTAGAACTTACATTTTACTTTATAAGTTTGTAGTTACCATTGCATTGGTTCTTTCACAACAAACTAAAGCTGTTTTTTTACTTTGTTAGTTAGCTAGTCATCATTTTTGTTGATCTTGATTCTTGAGCTACTTAAATAACACACCTTATTTCAATTTTTATGGGTTCCTCGTTTTGTTTATCTTTACAAGATCTGCTTATTTTAAGTAAACGTGATTTTAATTTATTAGTTAGTTAACCCTCATCTTTTTTATTCTTTGAGCAACTTAAGCTGATGCTATTAGGCTGAAGGGTGTGGGGGTCATGGTTGGAACATAATTCGCCACGTAGGAACATGGATTGAAGGCTACACCACCCCCCTCAATGATTCATGGTGGTTGGCGTGGATTGAACCACGATTACCACGGGCCACCTTTTCCATTTTCCTAGATTTTGACACTTTAAAAAATAAATTAAAATAATAAAGGGGATAGTGATTTGGGTCATGACCACACCCTTAGGGTAGTGGTTTTGGATGGGACTAGAGGTGGCGCCTATGTGGAGGGTTAGTGTTCCTTCTTGATACATACATCCACGAACTAGAAACTGTTGCATTTATTGGCTTTGATTGTCTGATACGTGCACTTGGGAATTGTGACACACTTATGCTAAGAATTATTCAAAATGAAGTTATACCGACTTTTATGACTTCACAGATGTGTTTGCTTGAAAAAAGATTCCAAGCATGGCTTGTCTATGTGTCCTAAAATGATCAATCGAAAGTAATCACATGCTATGGTTATATGGACATTATAACTCTACTACCATGTTAACGGCTTAACGCCAACTTTGTTGTTGTTGACTTGTTTACTGATGTTTTGCATTTGTTATATATATGCGTTCTCGTAGTTACGATACATGATGTTTTGTGTATATCATTTTGTGTCTTCCAGATAGATATAATATTGTGTGCTTGTTCCGTACTTTCTCGAATTAGTTGTTTATTCTCATGTCAGGTTTGATTGATTGTTGCTGTAAATCATTTAACGTATTGGTTAGTGGTTGCTAATATAAATTAATTTGGGATATATGAGGCTTTCATTTGTTCTATGTTCATGATTATCATTTTCTATAAGCTCAAACTGCTCTCATTGATGGTATACCTCATTTTTTTTACTAGAAGTAAACAAACCTTCCAGTATACCGGTTTTTGTGTTTATGTATATGAAACCTATTGAAAAACCATGCTATTGACAAAATCGCCCCTTGTCAAGTCATCGGGTAAATACTCTTCACATGGCTCTCTTTAGCATGTAGGGTCCACTAGAAGAATACATTTAACTGATAGTGGTATACTACTACTAGTCTACTACTATCTAATTTCTTAAGACACTAAGGATACATTTAATGTTTATTTTATAAACTCTCAAACATGTTTACATGTGTGTGCTAACTTAGATTATTTTACTCTGATATGATAATTTTGTACCATAATTGGAAATGAACAAATGGCAAATAAAGCTCAATACTTACAGGATAAAGGCCCACCATTGCCAAAGTTCGGTGACTGGGATGTGAATGACCCAGCATCAGCCGAAGGATTCACAGTTATTTTCAACAAGGCTAGGAACGAGAAAAAGACAGGTGGCACTTCAGATTCACCACCTAAAAACGACTCGGCGTATAATAAGTCTGGGACCGCTATGCTTGGGAAGCCTCAATCTGTAAGCTGTTGTGCATTTTGTTTACTTGCTTAGTATTCACAAACTCCCATTACATCTATTGAATTAGTGGTATGGGTGGGTCGACCCAAATCACATTTTTATATAAACACTTTGTGCGTCACAGATAATTAAAAAGTTATATGATTTCAGTTATAGTCTTTTATTTTTTTGATAAAAATGATAGAAGGCTCTATGCGTTAAAAATACACTTGGGGTCTTTGACACACTTGACCCGTTTCATTTGTAGCTAATTTTTTATGATTATACCCATTTAACAGATAATACATAAACGGACTTGACCCGTACATAAGTCAATGGGTCGAACCGTAAACGAGTCTCGAATGACTATTTTCAAATATTTGTTAAAGTAATTTTTTATTTTGCAGAAAAAATGGTTCTGTTGCATGGCATAAAAGCGATGAGAGACTCCTTGTATCTTATCGGGCCGGAGTTCATTCTGCTTTGATTTTTATGATGATAATGTAACCTTGAACAAACAAGTATATGTTTGTGATTGCCTTTGTTCACTCTTTCCTTCTTAAAAAAAGTCGCCTTTTAATTTTATTTTTGTTTGAAACCTAATATTTGTCGTTTGAATTTGTGGTGGAAATTTAGGTTAGAGGTACACAAAACGGGTTTTATTTAGAACCGGAACCAGGTCTGGGGTTGGTCAACAAACCGGTTCCGGGTATGTTCGGGTTTTTGACCGGTTGGCTGGGTTTTTTCTGGGTTTTGGCCAGTCCGGGTTTTGATTGTGTAGAGGTGGAACCGGTTCCGGGCCAGTTCCTTTTTCTAAAGCCGGGTCAGAAATGGTTTGTACCCACGGGTAGGGTAGGGTAGGGTAAGAACCGGTTTCGGGTCCGGAACCAGGTTTTCTGTGCACCTCTAGTTTTAGTTGCTCTCTGTTATAATGCTTTCTAACTAAAAAAGTATATATTTTCAATTTTCTTGTTTAGTTCATATAGGAATTGATTTGAATGTGATAATTTGGGGTGATAATCGTGTCGGGTTAGCGAATTCGAAACTGAAGGCGCCATCTAAGATAAGATAGTGACTTCAACAACAAAAAGACAATTTTAACTACACTTGTATGATGATTTGTATACTTGAAGAATCTCAAGTTATCTTAAAATCTTAGATGGCAGTTAACCCATGCTTGAAGTTCAACTAAACAACTATCTTTTCATCATACCTTTTTCAAAAGAATCAAAGCTTATCGTGACTATCAGGACGCATTTAAAAGCGTTTACCTGACTCGACGAGTGTAAACTAATTATTTAAATGAGTTACACGGGTTGATGGATTGTAATCAAGTTGTAAATAGTCAGAGGTGACAGGCTGAAAAGGGTTAACCCTCATAAGATATGTCTTTATTAGAATTTTGAACATGTTGAAGGTTCATTTGTTTAGCTAGACACGTTAAACACGTCGAATTAAACAGGACCAATCCTTGTGGAGGGTAAGAGATCAACATATTGTACTTGGCTGGGAAATTTATGAATAAATTAACATGTCGCTATTACAAAGCGAAAATCTTGCATTTTGAAAAAAGACACTCGTTCTAGACATACATAAACATGATTCGCGGCCATAAAAAATGTGTTTAAAATGTGAGAATAAAAGAAAATATTAAATATTTTTTCTTCTTATACAAGGATGTATGCTGAAATACGCCAATGGTCATAAAAATAAAGGCATGCGATCGTGTTAAACTCTTGAAGTCCCGAGCTTGCGCTCAAACAAACGCTGAAGAAGATAAACCTGAAGGATGCTAGCACCTACTAGCGCTATAGATTCGATTATTGCCTTGTGAACTGCTCTCTTACTCATTCCTTCATTTACTGCACTCAAAATGACAAATCAATAAGTCACTCACAAGAAAAAGATATGGTTGACTTTTTAAAGTCAAAACAACTATGGTTATGAGCTTCATAAACGGTATAAATTTTATGAATCGTCAAAGAACTATTTGTCACTACATTAAGCTTATGATTGCTGGGGCGAAGTATTGAAGGGGCCCTGGGCGCGCCGGGGGGGGGGGGGGGGGTGGGGGCAACCCCCCGAACTTTTCGCTCAGTAGTGTTATATATGTAGTTTTCGTATAGAAATTTTTGGGTATATACGTTTTCGACCCCCCGGTTCTATAGAAGTTTTTGGGTATATACGTTTTCGACCCCCCATCCACCCATCCAAGCTTCGCCACTGTATGATTGGTACATAAATAAAACAAACTAACTTCAAATTCGAGACGGAACTAATGTTATTAATATGGTATATAGGTAGCAAGCTTTAACTTCAAAGTCAAATAAGTGAAAAATGAAGTTGACTCTGGAGTCAAACAAGCCATGACTCAAAACTATAAAACTGACACAAATGCTTCCAATCATCAAGCAAACTTTTACGCTTATCTAACTTTTATAACCCTTTTATATAATATAACTTGGTAAACATTAAATTCATGTCAAATTCGTATGAACTAAATGGTAGGAAAATACTAGGTTTGACCTCAAAAGTCAAAAAGTAGGAAGTATTGGGTTATTTTTTATACCTACTGCCTGTCGATCAGTTTCAGCCTCTAACCAATGCTGCTCGAACTGAATGTTGTAAAGAGCTTCCTCTAATTTTGATATTTGTTCAAATAACGGGTTGAAATGCTCTACACATGGTTTTTAATACACGGGTCAAACAGTAACACAGTAAATATACAAAATCAATTAACTATTTGCTTATAATAGATACTTACCGTCCTTTGCATGCTGATCATGGTATGCAAAATGGGCAACTTGAACATCAAAGTCTATGGTTTCGTGATATGGAGATTTGTTTGTGAAGCAAAAACGATATACGCCTTTTTTGCGAGCCATGAACTCGTACTTCTCGCTAGTTCTGTCATGTAGCGCGTGTATACGTTCATTCCCCGGGCCTCTTATCTAAAAATTTTGAGCACAGGTTGTTAGATAACTAACAAGTACAATAGTAAGAAAATAGTCAAATACTACCTTCCTCCTAAATTAAACTAGAGTCTAGTGTTGACTTTATACAGTCAAGCATAATACTTTTGAGCTTTCAAGGCGATGGAAGTTAAAAATCCACTTTTAACTTCTAAAAGTCAAATCGAATTTTCAGCTTCAAAACAGATTGAAGTCAATTTACATATGATCAATTGTGGCTCAAAATCTGCATAGCAAACTCTATTTGACTTCTAAAAGTCAATATAATCATGGCTCAAAATCTGCAGACACTGTGGGACCAACCACAAATCATGTTTGAATTCTACTATATGCAAAGTGATTACTGCTACTCTAAGAATAAAAAAATAGATAATCATACACATATTGATGGGAGTTAGAGATAGTAAATATTGCATTCATCTCAAAAAGACAGTTTTAAGCAACGTTTGATTTGCAGAATTCGTTGGAACTGGAATATATTCCTTCGAATTCCTTTACGAAATTCGGGATCACGTCACCTAATGTAGGGATGTTTACCCAAATGACCCAAAATTAAATAGAAGTCAGTCTTACATTTTATTAATAAAACTGTATAATTTAATTTTTATAAAGGCTACATGAATTAAAAAATCAATAAAAATGCAGTTCACATATTTTTTACAAGCACATTTGTTTATTTATAAAACAGATAATAAATTACAAAGGATCTAACAAAGGGCAATTCTCATATGTCTCTCACATATTCCAATTCTCTTTTGACAAATTTGCAAACCAAACATGATCATGTGAAATGAGGGAATCTAAAATCCACTTCACTCTATCAGCAAAACAAAACTAATGACGAACTCGAATTCATTTAAATTCTAACTACTTTGAATTCAAATTCCTTTAACATATTCCACTTCTATCAAAACCAATTTATGAATCAAACTCCCACCACCTATTTTGACTCACCAAGTTTGAACTTTGAACTACAGAGATGGCTAAACATACCGTATAAATTCTATTGTGAAAAGGGGGACTATTACAATTGTAAATATTACTGATGTGACAAGTTGAAGGGGGTGCAACAAGCAAAAAACGAGGGTTTTAGCTATGCTTAGACCATGCGTTGTGCGCTAACGCCCCCTCCACATAAGCCTTTAACGCCCCGGAACACCACGCCATGCTAGTTAAAGGGGACGCCAAGGGTGGGTAGCGTTACCCCTTTAACACCCATTTGAGAGAAATGTGAGGGGGTCTACCCCATTTCAACCAATCATTTTATTTATACTTTTAGTTAAACCACAATGTGATAGTTAGAGGCTGCGTTAGTTAAAACCAATGTTTTCAGAACCGGGCCGGACGTCGAACCGGTCTTCTTATCGGTTCAATGGCCGGACAGGTCCAACCGGTCGGACCGGACATACGAACCAGAATGTATCGTAAATATTATAAAAATAATAGGGTTTAATTTGAAAAAATATATAAAAAACCGGTCCAACCCTTCTAAAAGCCGGTCCGACCGGCCGTTTCCCGGTCCAACTGCCGGGTCGCCGGTTCAACTCCGGTTCAATGCATTTCCGGCCCGATACCATGACCCGGACCGGCTCAACCTCCGGTTCTCGATCCGACCGGCCGGTCCGGTCCGGGTCTGAAAACACTGGTTAAAACCTATTGTCTATGTGAAAGTGGCATGGCGGGTTGTTATATTAAACCACAACGTACGGTCTTAGCACAACCTTACAACTGTGATCACCTACAACCTCAACAGAAAACATGATCAATCAATGCACAATGATTCTCTTAACCACAAAGAAAACACATATACAGTTTTATACCACAATTATCAAATACATCAATAAAAAACAAATATACCAACCATGATATAATAATAATAATAATATTAATAATAATTACCAGAAGATCAACACCGTCTTCGGCGAAATGCCACATAGTATCGGCCTTAATAACAACGAAAGAGACATGAACAGTGTCACCCTCGTATTCAACGTTGTGTGACAGACACTCTTCTCTGTCGATCACAAATCTAATCCCCATAATGTCCTGAAATAACATCGAACAAACCACAACAGCAATCATTACAATTCTCAACCCCATCTGTTGTACGATGATGATGATAATAATTTATGTAAAACAACGGTGAGATCTAATATAGAAGTCGGAGCTCGTTAGTTACCGGCGCTTTAAGGTACGCACTACTTTGGAGAACTCGAACTTGTTGGTTAATTTTATGTTCCACTTTACAAATGAACCCCTGTACTTCAATGTATTTGATTTTCAAACTCATGTTAGACATTTTAATTTTGGTTCTTTTCCTTGAAATGAACAATTCAAAAAATAGTTATTTTTTCCTCTTAACAAGGTCAAAAACTATATATTATTTGGTATACATATACATATTTTTATATAAAAGTTATTCTTTAACTTTACAAATTGTTAATAAATTCAAATTTAACAATTGTAGAGATAACTCTCCATGATACATAAAAAAGTGGTGACATCAAGGTTAGAGAACTCGCTAGTCGCTAGTCGGCCGGTCAAGTGGGGAATAGCGACTACTCAGGATTACTCGGGATTAATCAGATCAGGTTTTTTATATGTAATTTTCAGTTTTATGTATAAATATATACATTTTTATAGGTAAATATTTTAAGTAGCTAGGTTTTAAATCTTATTCAACTCATTTATATAAGTATACATTATTAATTGTTGGAATTCATATGATTGGTTTGAAACTGATGGGAATTTAGAGGTTTGGCCGGAACATACAGGTTTTTTACTTTTTTACTGAAATTTGGCTGGAATCGGTCGATTTTTGGCTAGCCTAGTTGGACCTAGTCGTGCCTAGTCGGACCTAGTCAGTTAATGGACCGATTTAAGAATAATTACTCAGTAACTGGACGACTAGCGATTGATCCCCGATTAATCGTCGCCTAGTCGCGATTTTTACAACACTGGGTGACATAAATACATGCACATAATTCATGAAATATAATACATATAGTGAGATCGGAAAAAAAACATGGTTATTAGAAAAAATGTTGTGTGACATATTTAAAGCAATAGGTACAAGTGTATATATTATCTTCATTTCTAAACTAAAAATTGGTTTTGTAGAATATAAATTATTACCACATATAATCTATAATATTAATATCAATTATTACCGAATATTCAAATAAGTGATAGGATAATCAAATATTAAAAAATAGTGAAAACTCCTAAATCCTATAAATATTTATTACATGTCGGTTCGCTTCGGTTATGGTGGGTATGGAAATATTGATAACCATAACCGACCCGCTACTTTCGGTTTTTAGAAAACCATTAACCGACCCACCGGTTTTTGATTTGGTTCGGTTTTTGTCGGTTAATCTGGTTATGGTTCGGTTAATTCGGTTTTTTGCACACCCCTAGTTTAAATAACAATTTATAACCTTTTTAATATTCTATTTAAAGATAATCACAACAGGTTAAATAACAATTTATAACCTTTTTAATATATAACTAGTAATAAGGCCCGCGCGCGTTGCGGTACGAATACATCGCAAACATCGAATGGATTTGCTCAAGTGTTGGCTGATGCGTTAACCATACAAAAACGCGTGTTTCAACATATCTGATTGAACTCAATGTAACTTATATAAGTATTGTGATTGGATGATAATGTAAAGTAAATTGAATCGATCTCATACAATCGTAACTCCTTCTACAGGATTAGTTAAAGCTTTGAAAAAAAAAACCACAATTTGACTCCACTTTGTGCGGAAAAAAATTATGAAAACGTACATAAAATAAGTAAGAAAACGTATTACGTTAAAAAAAAGTATATCTAAATGTAGACGAATTCGAATTGGTACAGATACGTACATAAAAATATGCACGTAAAAATGGCTTTTTAAACGAAAGCGTGTTATATTTGACCTAACTCGTTTCCACTTTTGAAGTAATCAATTTTAGTCCTTTATCTACTTTACTATTCTTTTACTTTAACAATTGACATTTTTAGCCCTTAGCTTTTTACTAATTTAAGTTTCCTTCGACAACATTTGTTCGTTAATTTCTTTTGTTTACCTATATCATTTTTTTACTTTAAAAAACTATTTTTCCGTGCGTATTTTTATGTACGTATCCTTATAAATTTAAGGGTGTCTACGAAATGGAATATAGGATGAAGATCTGATATATTTAACCTTCCACATCTTAGGGCCTGTTTGTTTACCTCTTAATGAGGCTCTGAATGGTTCAGACCTCTTACTGGTTCAGCACTTAATGGTTCAGACTGTTTGTTTCGCGAACAAATGTCTGAATGGTTAAGACATTTGCCTTTGAATGGTTAAGCATTATGCTAAGTCTGAATGGTTAAGACCTCTAATCTGAATTTATCAGACATCTAACTCTTAACGGTTAAACATTATACTGGCTCTTAATGGTTAAGACCGCTTACTGGTTCAAACTTAATGGTTCAGACCTCTTAATGGTTCAGCACCTAACCATTCAGAAGTTGCCAAACAGCCCCTTATTCTTCCTCTATGTTTGTATATTTGTTTAATCTCTCACATCTCATTCTTCATCTTTGTATTGATGGATCTTGAACTTAGTTATTGATAAAATCAGAAGGACAGACTCAGTATATATAAATTTTTTCAGTAAAATTTACACCACGAAACAAAAGAGAATAGTAAACACCCAAATGTTTGAGGTACAAAACCAAGAATGCTTAAGGTATAATTTGTACATTTTGAAGATGGGAATAGTAAATCCTATATATATATATATATATATATATTCTTAACCCAAATAAAAATTCTTTTATAGTGTAGGATAATTACGAGGTGTGTAGGATAAATTACGAGTTGTGTAGAATAAATTTCGAAATGTGTATGATAACTTTTGATGTGTGTAGGCAAAAATTTTTGGTGTGTAGATGATTGTCTTTATAACTAAGTAATTAGTCAAACATAATAATAAATGAAATACGAAAAAAACTATTTAATGTTTTACAATTGTACCTTTTGTTCCCTTTCTTCTCAATAAAATTTTATTCTCAAATGAACCTTCCCCTATATATATAGTGGGAGTTGGCTACAAAGTCATTTTTTCCTACAAAGTGTAGGAAGAAACTATATGATGACAAGTGTCATCTAGACAATTTGGCACAATGGTAATTCATTAAATAAGTTAATTTTGGGAAGAGATAATTATAAACAATAAAATAAGATTTTTTAGGAAACCCTATATCACATATTTTTAAATTTTTCATACAAAAAACTTCCAGCGTTGTTTCTTTAAACATCCAGACGATTTTTTTTCATATTTTTTTGCATACTACGGATCAAAAAAATGTTAATATCTAATGTAATGATTGATTGTGGTAATGGTGAGTGCATCCTCTTTTTAGTTTATCGTATGCAGGTATTTGATTTAGCTACGTTTTTCTCCTGTAAATATGTAATACACCAGTTTAACTTTAATGAAGAATTTCGTGATGTTGTGTTTTATGGGTTGTAGGTTTATATTGTGTTATTTATAGCATTTTATATTTCATAAAGGACATGTCTTTATATTTATTGTTTTTAATCAATTTATTGGTTTCATCACGATGTGTTATAACAATTTATGATTAACGAATGAATTCTCTTTGTATTTCTTGATGTTGTGTTTTATCATGCTGGTAATGTTGGATGATTTCTTGACGCTGTGTTTTACCATTCATGCTGGTAATGCTGGAGGATTTCTTGACATTGTGTTCTAACAGCAAGCATATTAATACCGCTGTGTTTTAGCATTCATGCTGGTAATGCTGGAGGATTTCTTGACGATGTGTTTTACCATTCATGTTGGTAATGCTGGAGGATTTCTAATTTTCATTTTAACCCTAAACTTCGCTTATTTATGTCTTTAGTCCTTCTACTTTAGTTTTTCTAATAAACGTATTTAGCCCCTCAACTTAATAAATTTTATTCCCCGTTAGTTAACTTTGGCCAATCCGACATAGCCAAGTGTCGTCTTGTGGTTGGCCACAATAATTTTCACTTTAACCCTAAACTTCGCTTATTTACGTCTTTAGTCCTTCTACTTTAGTTTTTCTAATATACGTATTTAGCCCCTCAACTTAATAAATTTTATTCCCCATTAGTTAACTTTGTTTAGATACATGTTTAGTCTATCTACTTTAACTTTGTTGATATACATGTTTAGTCACTCCACTTTTACTTCTATTAAGTTAAGTATTCCACCTTTTAGAGTTATTTTTCTCCTTAACGTGATGAACCAAAGCCAATCCAACTGAACAATATTGTTTTTGCTATTGGTATTATTAGAACCGATATTTTTTATGTTAGTATTTTGTTTGTTAGTGTTTTTTTTATACATACGTGGACGTTTCAATGCTCCTTTTCTAATGGTTTTATGCTATTTCTTTCGGTTGCTAAACCAAGTGTCGGTACTATACTGATAATCAAATTCCCGCCGCAACGCGCGGGGTAGAATTACTAGTTCCTCTTAAAATGTGAACTTCAAAAAGCTTGAAAAGTCTGTTTAAGAGAAGAAAGTAGTGTCAAAACTGTCAAAGAATATGCTCTCACAATATCACTTCGAAAACACATCCAATTGTCCAAACACCTCCTTGTTGAGATTCAAGAAGTTAAAAATGATGGTAGTTGGCTGATAATGTACATTGAAGATGTAACTTGTAGGTTTACAAAAACTGGAGATAACAAATCTCAAACAAACTAGTCATGTACATGTAGTTGATATTGTAGCAAGAACTTGCTGAATTATGAAGCAAATATGCTAAAAAGACTAATATGCCCAAGAGTTTGCGATTTATCTATTTCTAGTTGTTTGTGAATTGAATCTACTTCGATCCCTGTTTGACACATTCTTCGGCCCTGGTAAGAGCATCTGTCAGCACATCTATCGTCCAATCCTTCACATCTTCCTGCAAAGTTATATGCACCAAAGTTATTGATCAGCATCATAATCCTACAATTACAAATCAATTTTTGCAAGATACGCAAAAGTCTTAAGGATTTCAACTAGTTTGAACAATATAGAGATGATTATTTCTGTCAAGAAATATAAAAGATCACATAGTTTGAACTCCCCCCTGATAATAATATGTTTCAGGCACACTCATATACAGTATAGGTGGCAATTCGACCCATTTACATGAATGGGCCAATGTGGGTTTTGATGAAAATGGCGATGTTAACCGAAATTGACACAAGACAATTAGGTGAATGATAGATAACAAGAATATACAGGCAGTTAAAGCATGTAGCATTTACTTCATCAAGCAAACCAATAAGAAAACTTGGTGAAACTAATGACTTGAACAAATAGAAATTAGTGATAAAGTTGAAAAGGATGACCATGTGTAGTGGCTCGCCGGTTCTTATACGTGCGTTTGGACGAGCAAGCTTTGATTCGAATGGAGTTCTTGGTCTAACTTCCCGAAATTCTTCCCATTCCTCTCGAGTAAGCATCCTGACTGTTCCTTGACCAGGTGGAGCATTTTGTATCTTCCTCTCTATCCTTTCTTGTGAATGCGCATCATCATACTGTATACATAGCATGTAACATATTATTAATCATGTAAATTTGCCGTTCTAATAGTCAAGATAAAAGTTGATGCTCCCCCAAAATATAACCTATCAACTATGCAACTTTACAGGACTTTATCGGTTAGTAGAAAAAGACACACATATAAGCAAAGAGCTATGCTGCTTTAGCTGATTTTCAGGCCAGAATCCATTGTTTAACGCCTCAATTTTGAATTTTTCCCAAATTCAGAAGTCAGAGCAATTTCTCTTCATAACGATTGATCCTATTTTTTTGTCAAGAATGTGATGTTAGACCATTATTTTCATAAAATAGTTCTATTATGGCTAACAAGACTAATGGGATTTTTTTTCAGATAGTAAAACAACCCAAAAATAGTTTATACGGCAACATTTGAACCTGTTTAACGGTGTAATGTAATAAAAATGGTTGGTATTCACAAACTCTCAACCAATCAGCTAGGGCTCCTATATAGATCATGCCAGTAGGTAGTATAAGGTCTTAAAAAGACATTCCTTAAATTGTAGGAGGCCTTTGTTAGCAAGAAGGGAAAGTTTTAAAAAGCGTCAGGTCAGTTATATTCTATTAATATTCCTTATGGGTTGGAATACATGTTCTCATGATAAGTAAAATATTTTTAAGAGCTCATGTCTGATATTTTATTTATGTAAACGTGTTATGAACTCTTAATACATCTTAACTGACTGTAAAGATTGTTAATAGGCTTCTTGTAAGTCAAAAGTGTTGTAGAGCGTTCCCAAGTGCATATTAAGTCGCCATGTGGACAAGGCAGGCCCCTATGTCATGGCAAAGTAAGTCGCAGACCATAGACAATTATAAACGCTATTATTGCTTTTGATATGATAACCACCGTTTTTGCAGAAATACATGCGACATGATATGTTTAAGTGGATTAGTAGCATTAGACACAAGTCACTGTGTCAGAGAAATCAAAGGGCTGACCCAAAGATAAGTAATTTCTGAACTAAATATGAGCTTCTTAATGATTTTCAAACGTCTGCCATTAAGTTATGGGTATGATCATCACTCCAAGAGAACATTGTGTAAACTCAACATACATCACGCGAAACTGGGGTGTGACAAGTTGGTATCAACGAACCAGTTGCTGATACATAGATACCTAGAGTCGAACAAGGAATCCAAAGTGCAAATAGAAATGCTAGTATAGAGTATTCCACATGGAAAGTAATTTAAACTAAAGGGAAGGCTATAAACACACATGCATGAAACGGGATGACTAGAATACCAGTGTAAGATAAATAATTAGTGACCCTTTTCGTCATTAGAGATTTATGATTACAACTGTATTTTAGACTATGCTCCTTTTGTGAAATTTGTTTGTCTTATGTTCTATGAAAGTATAAACACTTTGGACAGACCAAGAGATAAGCCATGGATAAGAAACAGTCCTGGGAAAAAAGTTATGGATGATGTTGAGAAGTCAAAAGGAGGAGATTATACATACAATCTGATCACCGTTTCTTAGAGCATTCACATCCCCTCCACCATTCTTCACCCCATCTTTAAATTCTAAAAAATTTAACAAAAACATCACCACATCCCATCCACTATCTTTATCTACACCCGCTAAAATTTAACAAAAACCCACACACTCCCTCCAAATTTAAAAAGCTACTATTCAACCCTATATCATCTCTCTCTCACGCACACATATATATATAAAAACTAAAGAGAAATAATTAATAAAAATGAAAGAGAAAAGGTAATAAATAAAAACGATATAGAGATAGGCATGGTGAATGGGATGTTGGAGGTTCTTTAAAATGAGAAATAAATTTTGAAAAGTATGTTTTTTTAGTAAAATTATAGGGTAAAAGATGGTGGACAAGATGTGAATACTCTTAGACATATTTACTTTTATTTTCTTTATAACATTTGTTATTCTTTTCAGAGATTTACGGTTATTATTTTATGATTGCTTTAAGTGTCGTCCCATGGTAAAATTGTAAAAAACAACACAAAGACTACAACCACTTCCACATGTTCCTGCATAGGGAAATCTTACTATTAGAGAACCATCTACTAAAGCACATGGCGTAACTGCGTAAGTCAAGGAAGGGATATTGGAAGAGGACGAGAGCGCAGTGCCTCAAATGATCACACAAGTCAGTACGACATCACATGGATCTAATGGAAAGAGAAACCTAGACTTGATTCAGGAGGCACTAATGAAATCACTATCGAAGATTTTGTGACGGTTGAACAAGTGTGCTTGCCAACTGTCTTAGCCCAAGTAAGAGAAACAGTTAGGTGGTTACAATTACAAGCAACATGATGAGGAAACTAGAGTTAAAACAGTGCCGACCCAACTGACAAAATATGTTGAAGTAAGATACCACCACCTCCACAGAAAAAAAAAAACAAGAAAGCTGGCTAAGAGAAATATGGAGACAGTGACCAAAATCAACAATTGTCTTAACAAGGAAAATGTCACTTATGTCACATTGTTGGATTCATAACTATTAAAGCGAGCGCCTAGGCCCGGGCCCAACAAATCTCCCTGAGTGCGCCTCACGCCTTTAATCTTCAGGTTAGTTCATGTATGCCAATAATGTTATTAAAGCGAGCACCCAGGCGCAAATAAGACACCGGGCCCAACAAATTGCCCTGAGTGCGCCTCGCACCTTTATTAACTAGGGTTGGATTATAGTTTTTCTAGACACCGGTATAAACTTCTTTGCTGATTTTGAAATGTCTCCCACGGTGTTATAGCTATGATCATCTGCCTAAAGAAAAACTTGTGTAAATTTAATCATCTGTTACGCCTGCCTTTCGAGTATACATTTATACCTCTCCCCTTAAAAAATAAAACCACCAATATACTTCAAATTCACTACTCACTAGTCTAGTAGTCTAACGATTATTCTAAACTGAAACAGCCAACAAATACAATCATCCATATACACTAACTATATTGTAGCTGTATGAATTAAACAATACAATTAACAAATTAATTAGTGAAATTAAAAGGGGAATGAATGATGTACCATCATGAGAAGTTTAGCGAAAAGTGCGATGCCTGCAACAGTAGCAAACATTGGCATACTGGCGCCATCAAGCCATGATAACGATTCAGGTGTCTCTACAAACAATCGGTTCCTTTTAGGGTTCCTCTTTCGTCGATCCCTTTCTAATTCTGCAATCTTTTTCTTGAATGCATCGCTAGGGCTACTTTTGGTTAATGTGTGTAATTGTCTGCAGAATTGGAAGACGGATCGATTGGATCCTCCCATGGCATCCAGAAAGGGGTTTTTTTTCACCAAAGCTCAAGAACAAACTAGAAAGCAGAGGGCCTTCTGATATTACTTTGTATTTGCAGGGATGAGCCGGTATCAAAAGTATCGGACCGAAAAAACACAAGAAAAATGGGTATCAGTACCGTTATCGATATTTATCGGTAAATAACCAATATACCGGTACCGAAAAACAGAAAAAATAGGTACCGGTACCGAATATACTCGGTACCAAATGCCGATCCCTGTTACTTTGTCTGAAACAGGGGTGTACTTATAAACGAGAGAAGTGCGAGTTATTTTTAACAGTCTTTAAAAAAGCTCGAGAACTTGAAATGAGCGAGTTTTAAAGAGCTTGAGCTAAGTCCGAGCCTAAATATAACCTTGAATCTGAGTCCGAGCCTAGATATAACCTTGTTTGACAAACAAGTTCGACCTAGAACTGCACTTATAGAGCTAGCTCGCGAGCCTAAACAATCATATTATTTATAATAGAGTTGATTGCCATTTTCATCGTTGTGGTTTATCCTATTATGTCAGTTCAGACTAAATTTCAAATTTGTATCATTTTCGTCCCTGACATTCTTCAAACATGTCAGTTTCATCCAAAAAGCTAATGTTGAATAACTACACGAACCACACGGACGAAAATGACAGTTAACTCATGTTTTTTTGGATGGAACTGACGTGTTTCAAAAATCAGGGACTAAAATGATATAAATTTAAAGTAGGGTGAGGTGGTGGTGGTTCAATAGGAAGGAGAAAAAGTAGGACGGTTCCATAGGAAAGAGATAAAGTAGGGTGGAAAAAGGGAGGGGGGAAATTACCTTTGTGCACCCATATGTCATGTACATGGTTCGAACAAACTGAGATATTGGATTGGGTTAAGTAAGGATAAGCTCGGTAGGAACCGGTACTAAAAATCCCAAAATATAGGTACGGGTACCGAAAGTACCTGGTATGGCACGGTTCAAATACCGGTTCGTAATGATACCAATACCGAAAGCGCCAAGTGTTGGTAGCGGAGTTTACCTAAGGTTAAGTGCAAAGGACAAAACTTTAAAGGACTTGATCCATGTTATGGCTTTCATAAAGAACAAAAAATTTGTAATATAACCTTATTACAATTCAGAATCAATAATCTCGATTACTAACACGATACAAGAATAAAGCATCATCAGCTGGAACACAATTACAGTTTTTCCCTTAAATGACATTTACTTAAACGTTCAAAATTATATTATTAACGAGCTTATTAAAACTTACTCTAAAAGTAAAAAAAAAAAAAGCAACAACGTCCATTTGGCTCACAGAATTTGAAAGAATTGGAATTAACTGTGCGCGAAAGAAAACTACGATCCAAATTATCAGCCCGTTTAGCAATGATAAAACATCACAGTGAACTAACCGCAACATCAAGACACGAGTCGCAAGCGTCAATCAAAAGAACGAATCAACAAACATCTAACATAAGTAAGATAATCTCATACAGAAATTACACATCCACAGGCCATCCATAACTTAAGTCAATGAAGCTAAAAAAACAGCACCAGGAGCCCATATGGGGTTAGAATTTTAGAAAGCTCCTACCTGCCATAAGGATGATAACGTCCACCACCACCACCACCGCCGCCGCCGCCACCATAACCAGCCCTGCCTCCATATGGTCCTCCTGGTCCACCATACCCTGAACCAGCACCAGGCTCATAACCACCACCACCTCCTCCTGGACCGCCATAACCCCCATAACCTCCACCTCCTCCGCCACGCCCATATGATCCACCAATCCCACTCCCTCCATACCCTCCACCAAATCCTCCACCGCCCCCAAAAGAGCTGAAACGACTAGAGTAACCGCCAAGTGGAGGCTCACCACCTCTGTAACCACCGTAATCACCTCCATAATCAGCATAACGGCTGCTGAATTCACCCCCACTGGGTCCATACCCACCGTAATCACCATATCTACTCGAAAATCCTCCAAGTGACCTGTAAGGAGGGGGACCATACCCGCCACCATCACCACCATACCCGCCACCATAAGAATCACCATATCCACCATAACTGTCACCATACCCACGTCCTCTAGGTTCGCCACCGTATGAAACAGGTCCGGGGTTTTTTGTTTTTGGTTCGGCTTTCTTGATCTCAATCTGCATCAATGGAAATCAATTATAGCAAAAGACTGAATTACGAATTCAGCAAAGAGTAAATTGCCATTTTTGACCATGAGGTTTGGTCAGTTTTGCAACTTCCGTCCAAAGGTTTTTTTTCCGCATTTGGATCCAAAAGGTTTAAAATTTTGCCATTTTCATCTGGCTCATTAACTCCATCCATTTTCTCTTTTAAGTCAGGGGTATTTCCGTCTTTTTTTTTTAACTTAAAGGGCAATTCGATCTAACGGATTCAGTCAGGGGTATTTTAAATGCTTGTACTTAATGTGAAAAAAGACCAAATTGCCCTCTAAGTTATCAAAAAGACGAGAATACCGTTAACGAAGAAAAACGGATGGGAGTTACGAGCCAGATGAAAATGGCAAGATTTCAAACCTTCTAGATTCAGATGCGGAAAAACAAACCTTTGAACGAAAGTCACAAAACTGCCTAAACCAGGGACGAAAATGGCATTTTACTCTTCAGCAAACAATATTCTTGCAAACCTAGGAATAAACTCACTTTTGTACCGTTCATATCAATCATATTTCCATCAACGAGAATGGTATCAACAACTTTTTCGCTATCAAATACGATAAATCCAAATCCTCTGGAACGCTTTGTTGCATGATCTCGGATAATCTCATGCTCAACCACATTCCCGTATTTTGAGAAGAAAGCTTTAAACTCATCTACACATGCACAAAAACATACACACAATTAGAGAGGAAGTTATAAATTATAATAATAGAAACTTGTAATACTTGAATTTCAAATGCTAACCTTCAGTAACTGATGTAGGAATCCCACCAACAAAAATCTTTTTTGTTTTGAAATCCTTCGGCTCACGCTCACCAGAACCTTTTGGAATAGTTCTCTTGATCTCAACCTGCATGGCAGTTATTCTAACACAGTTAATAGCTAAACTATTAATATATTAACTAAAAAATTGATATCAAGCATCAAATGACAAGCCTAAAATGTGCGTGAGACAATAAAACACAAATTGTTTTCAAAAACACATGTGTACATGATGATAACAAGTATATAATGCACAGCATGTAAGTATTTTTCAATTAAAACCTGCATTAATGCGATTTTGCATCATATTGATATATGCAGTATGTGCTTCACTAATTGGCATGACGTTTTCATATTGCATGAGTCAATTCAACCAAATTTGGGTACTTTACATATAATTATAGGCCAAATTGACTAAACTATCAACAACCAATATAGCAAATTCAACACCATGATGTTTCTCAGCAAAAAAAAAACTGAAGGTTACACCTTTTAGTTTTATTTGGTGTAAAAAAGTCCATTTGGTTACACATGATTATAGACCAAATTGACTAAACTATCAGCAACCAATATAGTGAATTCAACACCATGATGTTTCTCAGCAAAAAAGATCTAAAGATTACAGCTTTTAAGTTATAAAAACACCTTGGTTAAATTAAAAAAAAGCGCAATGCGCTCTGAGACGCATCATGTAGGGATGGGATTGGTACCGTACCCGTACTCGTACCGGTACCGAATTTGAACAAAACCGGGTACCAAATATCGTACCGAATATATTGGTATGGTACGGGTATTTCGGTTGCAGTACCTGCTTTGGTTCCATTTTGTTTTTATTTTATTTTTTGAGCATTTTACAAATACTAAACAGGTAAAATCGGCACAAGAACCATACAATATGAGTATCAAATAGGTAAAATCGATACGAGTACCATAAATACTATAATACGAAATAAAACATAATATAAAAGAAATATAAAATTCGTACCAGTATCCGTTTTTACCGTACCAATACCGAAAGTACCGAATACCAAAATAAATAAAACTGGGTACCGATGCATGTACCGAATACCTAAAATCGGTACGGGTATTTGGGAAAAAAAAGCTCATCCCTAGCATCATGTACGTGAGAAGCGTGTCTATGTACAACCATATACACTTTATTTACATCCAGTAGTTGCGTCTCTCTCATTTGTTTTACACATCAGCCTACTTATTAAGTAAACCTTTCATAATTTCTTAATCACTTTGGTTGCTTTTACATATAAACCTCCTACTTATCAAGTAAACCCTAATGTTGACCAATTCTGACCCAGAACTAAATGAGGCACACCTGTTCCCCTGGGGTGTTTTCCTGAGCGCATATTTTCATAATGACACCTTTTATTCAGCCTCTATCTTAGGTTTTAATCAATTATCAATGTAGTACCGCATAACATGTATTCAGTTAACATATGTACAATTGCATTCAACTTTGTAAATGAAAAATGCAATAAATATCAATAAAGTTACAGTCAAATTCCTCATTCATAACCAAGATCACCTAAATAACAAAAATAAAAAATACACTTACTTGTTTCCCATTAATAACATGTGTCTCAGCAATAACAGTGTCAACAACCGAAGGATCCGCATACGTAACAAACCCGAAGCCCCTCGGCCGACCGGTCTGTCGATCCTTCATAATAACCGAGTCCGTAAGGTCTCCATACTTTCCAAAGTACTTAACAAATGCATCTATACACAATTACACACACAAACACATCAAATCATGATACAATAATACAAACAATGGCACTTTCGTAATGACTGAAACACATGCAATTAAACACTAACCTATGGTAGTATCCTTCGCTAAACCACCGATAAAAATCTTCCTGTAACAATTCAATGAACAAATTTCAAGTTAATACCATCAATTTTATTTAAAAAAAAAAGTGAAAGTGAAGACGAACCCGGGGCTAGCGCCGTCACCGAAGTCAGGTCGCTTGGAGCCCATTGGAGATGAGTTATGGTTTCTTGAATCGAAGATTTGTGGGAATTTGAGGGTTTAAAGTGGTGTTTTTGAGGGGTTTAACGGGAACGAGATGAACTGTGACGAGCTAGGGTTAGGGTTTACGATGAGATATGAATTTGAAGATGCAGACAAAGAATTAAATATAAAGGGGGTTTGAGAATTTGTATGTTAACCCCCCTTGTTAATAATTATGAAGTTTGTGTTGAAAACATTTATTTGGAGTTTTTTATCCTCAATAATTTTGATAATGTTGAAATAGTATCATGCTTGCTTGATATGGGACACCAATCCACCATGTGTCAAATCACATACACTACATTAAAACAAGTATGTTTGGTAGTAAATGAGTTTACTCTAATCGAATTACAAATAGGTAGTGTTTGGGTTATGTTGTATATAAAGAACTTGATCATGAGAAAACTTCCGTACCCGTACGAAGCATACGCGATTAGAGGAGGAGGATAAATGTCATTGGTTCGAAGTGTAATTTAGTCATTTTTCACTTAAACAACTATCGCCCTTTATTTTCAAACGACTATAATTTTCTCATACGTTAATATTTTTTTAAAGGATTACATTATATTAACAAGTATTTCATTCTCTTTAATTCGAGCAGCCTATTGCCATATTTTTCTTTAACAAATTACAAGATTTTGAAAACACATTAGTCCATTACGTGATTTTGAATGTCTAACACATAACTATGTGATTTTGAATATCAATTACGAGATTACACATTCAACATAAACCATTACGTGATTACACGTTAAATATGAATCCATTACTTGATTACATATTCAACATGATTTGTTATAACTAGTGTTGTTACAATTATGCTTATTACGTGATTACACATTCAATAATAAGAACTTGATTGTTTATGTTTTATATGTGATTAAATATCTAATATACGATATTTTGTGGTTATTATATGTTGATTTGGCTAATGTTTTGTATATAATTTATCCTTAATACGTGATTAGACCTGAAATATTAGGTATTCCATATAAAATATTATGCATTACACATTTTTGTTTTTACGTTATTACGTAATCACTCAACGTGGTTTCACATAAAACACTATAATGAAGTCACGCAATCATGAAATGGGTAGAAACAATCACGTAGTCACTTAATAATACATAATCAACTATTGTTACGTGATCACCTAGTGTGGTTTCACGTACTATAATGAAATCACGTAATGAGTATTTAAAACACGTAGTCATGTGTTGGGTATTCAAAATCACGTAGTCATGTGTTGGGTATTAAAATCACGTAGTCATGTGCTGGTATTCAAAATCGCGTAATCACGTAATGGGTATTCAAATTCATATAATTTTTTTAAGAAAACTATAACAATAGATTGCTCGAACTAAAGATAATGAAATGCTCGTTAATACGGTGTAATCTAAAAAAATTAAAGTATGAAAAAAGTTATAGCCGTTTGAAAATCAAAGAGAAAGTAGTTTAAGTGGGAAAGGGCCACAATGCTTTTTCTCTATTTGTTTCCTCAATTGTTTGAACCTAAGATTTACAACAATGTCATTGCCTAGTTTTAAGTCATTGATCTTAGAAGATCAATGGCTGAGAGTCTCGTGTATGCTTCGTACAAGTTTCAATTATTGTACAAAAGCCGCTCTTTGTATATAAAAAGGGTAGTTATGAACATGTTATAACTATAATTTAAAAAAGAACATAGTCTCTATAAGTTCAACCAATTTACAACTTGTTAACTTGTTTGAGTTGTGTATAAGGTTTGATAAATGAAACGGTGAAATGGGTCAGGCATTGTAACAAACACCCATAGATGGTTTGTATGACTTTCGGCCCTTGATTCTCCATCTTCTCTATTTTTCACTTTGATTGCCTTCCACAAATCTTGTCAATTTAATTAGTTTTATTTGTTTTTTTTTCTTTCTAAAACAAGTGAATAGTAAGTGGATGTTATTAATTCATACTTATATTCTCTCTTTTTTTAATAGGTTACGATTCACTTTTGTTCTTTTAATAAAAAAAGAGCTTTCCTTTCTTTTTGTTTTTCTAATTTAGTTCTGACCTAACTACAACTTCTTTACAGATCGTCAACTCATTTATAACCAACTAACGTGTTCGATCGGTTCTATTAAACAAGTTACGAGGTTGTGTTCGTGTTACATAGTTTATGTCTAGATTATGACGGATATTTTAACATAACAAATATATGAATCATGCTTGAATTGACGGATATTTTACATAACAAATATATGAATCGTGCTTGAATTCATCAATTTAACCCATTATAGTTTACATCCTAAGGTGTAACTTTTAATTAATAAAAGATGTAAATGTCATACAATTCGACATGTAGGAAATAAAATTATTAAATAGATCGGCTATACAAACACTTCCCATATAAACTATCAATGAAACTAACAGTGCTAAACCTATATTTGTTACTGTGTATATCCAACCCAAAAGATATAGTCAATGATATGTGAAAGAGTATGCCGTAAAACTAAAAATAAAGGGACCAAAATTGACAATCTAGAGAAAAACATTTCTTTTGGCCTTTTGCACCCTCTCTCCAAACACACCAAAAAAAAAATAGTTTCTGGTTTGCATACGAGCTACTTTCATTAATTTTTTTTGCCCTACCGCCAAAGTGTAATTACGTAGGCCATCTTTAATGTAGTAAGATAATATACGTGTTTATCGTTACGTGTTTATCGTTATATCACGCAATAAAAACCTCCTAGTTAAAAACAGATATGACCAAATGAACTAGTTATACAAATAATTAGGTGGTATTTGTTTTTTTCTAAAAAAGGTTTACGCAGGCTCTTCTATCTATGCCGCGCAGACATTACCATCTGCAGATTGTTTGTTTTTCCGAAGACGTTTCATCAAAAAACGTCTGCGCGAACTCTCCTTGTTGGAGACTTGGCCTAACCAATTATAAGTTCTTCTAAGGTCTGCAGAGGGTTAAACACCACCATCCACCACTATCGTCCACCACCACCACCCACCGTCCAAGTCCACCACCCACCATCGTCCACGTCCACCACCATCGTCTAGCAACACCGTCCACAACTACCACCTGTTTATTTTAGAAGTCTACATACATCAAAAAACAAACAACATTCTTCTTGCAGACTGCGTAGATTTGGTTCGCCTCTTCTTCTACAGATGTTTGAAGATGTGATCCGCAAATTGCGGACATTTTACCTTTTAAAAAACAAACAACACCTTACCAAATGAACTCTACGTGTAATTAACTTTTTTTTCTGAATGACAAATGTTACCCGCACTTTACCTTACACTAATATTCTAAACTACTCCCCTTGCCAAGATTTAAATCTAAGATCTCCATTTTAAGACATATACCTCTATCAAGTGGGCCAACTTCAAATCGACATGCGATTAACTCTATAAGACGTGGGGGTGTGGATCGGGAAAGGCAATCGGGAGAGTGAGGTGGCATTAACCCCCTGACGGGACACCCCCCCCCCCCCACCCCCGATCGGGGATCGGTGCAATTGGTGGCCACACCCCGATTTTTCGATGTCACACCCCAACCGATGGCGGAAACATCGGGATGAGATGAAAACGAGATTGCTCATTGCTCACAACGTTATTAAGTGACAATAATTAATTAAACCATATTTCATTTCAAAGAATTGTCAAATACATCAATGTAACAAAAAAAAGAACGACATAACATTTGCAAAGTCATAACAAAATTGATACATCGACATTAAACCTAACGTCTAATTTGTGTGTATCTAGTCCTTGCTATATTGTTTCATAGCATCATCTCCTTCAACCTGTAACATTTTTTAAATAATGTCAATCGAAAGCAAAGGCGAGTACACAAGTTTAGGCATAGCATACGTATACGAATAAGTTTAAACAATCCACATGGCAACCAAATCTATACAAGAGCAATATCAAGGCATGCAATACTAATAATCAAACCCTTAACGCAAACACGATGTTTTAACATGACCTCGCGAATAACACGATGGAGGTGGATGCGTGAATTCCTATAGCGCTAAGCATTGTCAAACGAAGGCTAAAAAAATAGTTAATGACTAAAGCATAGCATAACGAATATCCAAGACAAGCATCAAGTATAAGATTCAAGTATCCATGTGTATAAATTGTTTGTGCGTTTCATAAAGTTTAAGTGTTCATGATTTTTGTATATGTAAAACATGTTACACCCAAAATTGTTATAAACAAAAGTGGGTCGAGTGTACTCACGGTTTTGCTAAGTCTTTTCTACACTTGACAATCCATGAAGACGTTGGTTCGAGGATGACGCCGAATTATCCTACAAGAGGAAACAAGGCGTATGAGTATAGAGTTTCAACGGGAGATTAGGAGTATTCGTGCATGATTAAAGATAAGTTTGATAAAGTATTATGATACAAAAGTATTCACTAAGATGTAACACTCGTTCTTGACACTATAGTAACTCTTACGAGTTGGATGTGATTTCATAGGTTCGGGACCTATTAGAATCGTAACAAGGAATTACATACTTTAGTGTTAAACTTAATAACTTGATAGGTGATTATAAGTTCATTATCAAGGTTTCGGTTTTAGAATTATAATATATTTATATATATCATTATAATCATTAGGAGGTGGGAGGATGAACCATCCACTTTGTAACCTCTAGTGTCATGTATGTCAAGTATGAGGTGGGAGGTTAAACCATCCACTTTGAACCTCGGATTATGTTCACCATTACACAAGTTACCATTGGTAACAAGGAGGGTACAAGAACTATATACTATACAAGAATGATAAGGTGTCATCTAGATACCAAGTAGCCAAGTATTCAACAACCCGACGGGCACACGAGGACAATCGTCATCGGCTTTGTGGGGTTGTGACACTTTAAGTCTAGCAAACTATCTTGGGATCTTGATGAAAATCATCAAGTGATGTGTGGTCTCAAGTTAGGATAGCCCAAGCTTCCTTGGTGGACACACAAATCCCCTCCAACGCACTCGTTATAGCAAAGAAAATGAAAGTTAAAAAGTATGTTTAATACTGTATTAGCACGTTCATTCATGAACAAGTTTAAGAACTTGCATCACTTGTGAGCTCAATGCTCTTCAAAAACAGAAAGTTTTGGAGTGATTAAACACTCCTATTTACAAGTTTAACAACCTAGGTTAGTCCCCATACTCATATATGTGATTAGGAGTTCAAGAACACTAGGATGAAGAGAAAAGTATGAGATTTAACAAGTTTTTGAAAAGTTAAATTATAACATAAAGTTCTCAGACATTTTGGGGCATTTCCAGATCTGGATTCTCCATGGAGAGCCCTAGGAATTCAACCCAAAGTTTATCCAAGCAAGTAGGAAGAAGAATGAGATGATTTGGTTAAGAAATGAGCAAGATATGCTCACTTTTATAAGAGGTATACAATCTGCCAGAATTCTGAAGTTTCAAGTGTTCTTGAGATGATTTTGGAGAGATTATGGAGTTGTGAAAGTGGAAAAAGGCTTGAAAAACACTTGGGTTTTATAAGGAAAGGATTAGGGTTAGTTAGGTGAAGTTTAGGTGGGTTATTAAGTTTTAAAAATTGATAAAAAAAACTCAAAAAACCAACCCAATCCCGCCCAAAACCCGCTTCTGCCGCCCTCCTTTGTGATCAGGTCTGACCTGGAAACAAAGCTTATATGCTTTGTGTTTCCGGGTTCTTCAGATGTGTGGCAAGTGGTGGAGTGGCGGAGCGCTTGGCTGTTGAACCGGAGGTCCCGGGTTCGAAACCCGCGGATCCCGGTTTTGGTATATTATTTATATATATTATTTTTTTAACTAAAAACCTTTAAACAATTTACCAAAAATGGCAAGATTAGTCCCTGAAGTTAAGAATTCAAGAATTACAATTTAGACCTTGGACTTTATAAAAAAATATATATATGTATTTATTAACCTTTAATCCTAAATGTTGATATATTTATAAAATAGCATTTTTAATTTTTGTAAAAATAAATTAATTAATTTTATTAACTAATTTAATTAATTAATTTAATTAATTAACTTAATAAATGAATAGGTACTTATATTTTCGTAACGAATTTAGTTTAACGATTACAAGTTTCACGTTATACATACCATGTTTGCAAGATATCAAACGTTTACGATTGAGAGTACCACGAATACGTTTACATGTTTAAAGTATGAACAAGTATAAGTGTAACAAGATTATGATTAACACAACGTGAATAAAATACGAGTTTCTCATTACGATCCAAGTCTCGGTTTACAACGTTTACAACAAAAGACGAATACAAGATTCAACGATTACAGAAAATAGAAGTACGGTACAAGGTTTCCAAATATAGAAAGTATAGAAACGCAGGGCGTTACAGTCTCCCCTCCTTTAGGAAATTTCATCCCGAAATTTAGGAAGATGTAACGAAGAGATACGGATACTTAGTCTTCATATCACTTTCAAGTTCCCAAGTGAATTCGGCGCCACGTTTACCTTCCCATCGAACCTTGACAATAGGAATACGAGTGCGCCTCAGTTGCTTGGTTCCTCGGTCCATGATTTCGACCGATTTCTCCACGAAGTGCAAAGTATCATTGATTTGAAGATCTTCGATTGGAACTTGAAGTCCTTCTTCGGCTAGACACTTCTTCAAATTCGAAACATGAAACACAGGATGAACATTGCTGAGCGTTTGAGGTAGATCCAGTCGATACGCTACCGTGCCTATCCTTTCGAGAATCTTGAAAGGACCCACATAGCAAGGAGCGAGTTTGCCTTTCTTACCAAAACGAACAACACCTTTCCAAGGTGCAACCTTGAGAAGTACGTGGTCACCTATGTCGAATTCCAAAGGTTTGCGTCTTCTATCAGCATAGCTCTTTTGTCGGCTTCGAGCTTTGATCAAGTTGTCACGAATCTGTAGGATCTTGTCCGTCGTCTCTTGTATAAGTTCGGGACCGGTGAGTTGTACGTCTCCGATCTCGTGCCAACAAATATGCGAACAGCATTTGCCACCATACAGTGCTTCAAATGGAGCCATTTGAATACTTGCGTGATAGTTGTTGTTGTACAAGAATTCTACCAAGGGTAAGTGCAATCCCAGTTGCCGCCAAAATCGATTACGCATGATCGAAGCATATCCTCTAGAGTTTGAATAGTACGCTCGGTCTGACCGTCAGATTGAGGATGAAAAGCGGTGCTAAGATTCAAACGAGTGCCAAGGGCGGATTGGAAAGTTTGCCAAAGGCGAGAAGTGAAACGAGCATCACGATCAGAAATAATATCAAGAGGAGTACCGTGACGACTAATGATTTCACTCGTGTAGATACGAGCCAATTTCTCGACTTTGTAATCTTCACGAATGGCGAGGAAGTGTGCGGATTTGGTCAAACGATCGATGATAACCCAAATGTTGTCGTGACCAGACGAGGTACGAGGCAATTTCATGATGAAATCCATGGCTATGCTCTCCCATTTCCAGACCGGAATTTCTGGTTGTTCGAGCAAACCGGAGGGACGTTGATGTTCTGCCTTGACTTTGGAACACGTAAGGCATTTGGAGACGTAGAGAGCGATATCACGTTTCATTCCAGGCCACCAATAGGATGCGCGCAAGTCATGGTACATCTTATCAGCTCCAGGATGAACGGAGTATCGGGATTTGTGAGCTTCGTCCATCAAAGTAGTCAGAAGATTGAGACGATCGGGAATCCAAATGCGACTATGGTAGTAAAGAATACCGTCAGGCTTAGCTTCGAGTGGGTTTTCGATTCCACAATTCAACTCGTTATCGAGGTTACCCTCGTTAATGACGGCAAATTATGCTTGTCGAATCAACTCATTGAGTTTTCCCACGATTTGGTAGCAACGAGCACTCTTGATATGAGTCTTACGACTAAGTGCATCAGCCACGACATTTGCCTTACCAGGGTAGTAGCGGATATCGCAGTCGTAGTCGTTTAACAATTCTACCCAACGACGTTGACGCATGTTGAATTCCTTTTGATCAAAGATGTGTTGGAGGCTCTTATGGTCGGTAAAGACCGTACACTTTGTACCATAAAGGTAGTGTCGCCAAATCTTTAACGCAAAAAACAACTGCACCAAGTTCAAGGTCGTGAGTAGTATAGTTTTTCTCATGAATTTTGAGTTGTCTCGACGCGTAAGCGATTACTTTGTCCCGTTGCATGAGAACGCAACCAAGACCCTGGTTAGAGGCATCGCAATACACGACGAAATCGTCGTTCCCATCGAGGAGAGTGAGAATAGGAGAATTACAAAGCATGTCCTTGAGCGATTGGAAAGATTCCTCTTGTTCGGGACCCCAAACAAAAGGTTTATCTTTTTGAGTCAACGAAGTCAAAGGAACGACAATCTTCGAGAAGTTCGAGATGAAACGGCGATAATACCCAGCTAGGCCAAGAAACGAACGAATTTCAGAGGGCGACTTAGGTGCAATCCAATTCTTCACAGCTTCTATCTTTGCAGGGTCAACATGAATACCAAGTTCATTGACGATGTGACCTAAGAATTGAACATCTTTTAGCCAAAATTCACCCTTGCAGAATTTGGCATAAAGACGTTCGGTTTGCAAAAGCTGAAGAATAAGACGCAAATGTCGTCCATGTTCTTCTTTCGTCTTGGAGTAGATTAGGATATCGTCGATGAATACAATGACGAAATGATCGAGAAAAGGCTTACACACACGGTTCATGAGATCCATAAACACTGCAGGATCGTTGGTCAAACCAAAAGGCATGACCACGAACTCGTAGTGTCCATAACGTGTGCGAAATGCGGTTTTGGGTACATCTTCCTCGAAACACGAAGTTGATGATAGCCAGAACGGAGGTCAACCTTTGAAAAGCACTTCACGCCTTGCAATTGATCGAAAAGATCGTCAATACGAGGAAGTGGGTATCGGTTTTTGACTGTAAGTTTATTGAGCTCACGATAATCAATGCACATCCGAAAAGACCCATCTTTCTTCTTGACGAACAACACAGGAGCGCCCCAAGGGGAAGTACTAGGGCGTATAAAGCCTTTATCAAGAAGCTCTTGAAGTTGGCTTGATAGCTCTTGCATCTCCGAGGGTGCTAAACGATAGGGAGCCTTCGCGATAGGAGTTGCGCCAGGAATGAGGTCAATACGAAAATCGATAGCTCAAGGAGGCGGAGGACCAGGGAGATCCTCGGGGAAAATAGAAGGAAACTCACAAACGACAGGAACATCACTTATGCTAGGACCTTTGTTTTTCTTTTCAACAACGTGGGTGAGAAAGGCAAAATACTCCTTACGCAAGTACTTGTTCGCTTTGATGCACGACATAAGCTTGAGACCCTTAGAAGGTTTCTCACCATAGACGTGTAAAGAGTCACCTTGAGGTAGGGGAAGACGAATGAATTTCTCAGAACAAACGACTTCAGCACGAACTCGCTTAAGCCAGTCCATGCCTACTATGACGTCAAAGCTACCCATTTGCATAGGTATGAGGTCGATGGAAAACTTATGATCGTTTAAGATTAGGGAGCAACCAGAAAGAACAGAGTCAACGGAGATGGTCTTACCATTAGCGACTTCGACAGCAAAAGGATTAGGCATTTTAGTTCGTTCGCACTTAAGCAAGGGTTCAAATTCAACGGATATAAAACTTCTATCCGCGCCAGTATCAAACAGACAAGTAGCATAGATATGGTTCACAAGGAACGTACCAGTGATGACATCATTAGAACTTTGGGCTTGAGCTGAGGTGAGAACGAAAGCTCGTCCTTTTGCAGGTTCGGTTTGTTGTTGCTGCTAGTTGTTGGTGCATTTCGGGCAAACATTGGCGAAATGGTTAGGATCGCCACAATTGTAGCAGGTTCGACCAGGTGTAGCTTGGGTTTGGCGGTTTGGGTTAGGATTGGGTAAAAGGGCTTGGGTTTGCTGGTTCCGGGGTAGGCGACAGTAGTTGGAGAGGTGTCCCAACCTATTACAGTTGGCACATTTTCGGCATGAGGTGCCAACAGGGTGATGGTAGTTGCAAGTGGTACACTTGGGGTGAGAGCCAATGTAACCTTGTCCAGGTTGGTTGGTGTTTTGGGTAGGCGGAGTGACGACAGCATTGTTTTGAGAAGAAGCCTTCCGCTTCTTATTCTTGTTGTGGGGCTTTTTGGCTGGAGGGGCAGGTGATTCGGTGGTGTTGGCAATGGCTTGGTGCGCATGCTTCGTAGGGACCTTGTCGTAGGCCCCTGAAGGATGCAGTTATGGTTGAGTTGGAGGGTTATGGCATAGGCTTCCTCGAGGGTTTTCGGGTTGGCTGCGGCTACATGGTTCATGATCACCGGTGAGAGGCAACGGATGAGCTTGGCGATTGACTTGGGAACAGTATCGACTTGCCCCAGGGCAAATGATACTTAACTGTTTGAAGCGCGCAATCAATCCTTCAGCGTCGCCCCCCTGTTGTGTGAGATTCCAGAACTCGTTTTCAAGTTTCTGGGTCTCATGGGGAGGAAAGAATTGCTCCTTCATGAGCTCCTTAAGCTCTTCCCAAGTCATCGCATGGGCTGCTTCGTTGCGACGCGTGTTTCGTTTGGTGGTCCACCACTCGAGGGCTCTCTTGTGGAAGACCCCGGTGGCATTAAGGGTTCGGAGTTCCTCAGGGCAGCCGCCCTGAAGGAAGATAAGCTCCATTGAATCAAACAAATTGATCATGGCGGTAACACCGTCCATGCCAGTGAATTCCACTGGTTTACAAGCCATGAAATGCTTGAATTGGTAAGATGTTTTGGGGGTATCGGCTTTGGAATCAGCGGATGATTTAGGTGTGGCTTCGGCGTGCATGGTGTGGATTTGGCTAACAATGTCGGGTATGATCTTAGCCAATTGCCCGGCCATTTGCTCCGAACGAGCCCAATCAGTTCTTGCTTCGATATCGAGTCCTCGTTGTTGGATTCCTTCTGGGAATCCGTCTTCTTGGACTTCTTGAGGCGGTTCAACGAGTTACGGAAAGGAGGCATCTAGAGGTTGTAAACAAGACAAAAGCATGAGACTTGATTGTAATAAAGAAAATAGGTTTTGCATGCATGAGTATTAATAAAATTCACATAAGTTTCACATAAGAAGTATGTGTTCATCAAGTATGGTTCACATAGTTTACATGAGTTCAACAAGTATAACATGTATACTCACGTGTGAATACAAATAAAGAGTATAAATTTAGTTTGATCACGAGGATTAGTATTGTTCTTGATTGCGATAAACGTGCGAGTGTGTAACGGTTTGAAATGAACGAAGTAACAAGTATTAAAACACATAAAATTTGAGTCACATAAAAAGAATAGGCTCGTAAAACATGGGAATGATTCGGGTAGAGAATCGTCGACAATTCCAAAGTGAATCGAAGGTCTTTTAGAATTAGAGGAACGTGCTTTGACCTATAGGTAAAATGCTCTCATCGAGAAGCGACTAACGACATTTTACCCTTCCAGTTACTACACGGCTCTAACCGATCGGAAGATCGATACTTTGGCGAGAGTGAAAATCAAGGAATGGGACTTAATCGACAAGGTGCGGATTTCACCCCAAACTTGACGATTTCGTACCCTAAGTGTGGTTGGTACTTAACAAACAAAGAGCAAATTCTGATTCGTTGGTAAGGGTCCACTAGAGTTTTGAGTTGGAAATTTTCCATCAAGGTTTGGATTTCACTCCTAACTCGATGGCATAATTGCGTGCAAAAAGAATAAGTACAGCGGATTGAGAGTCGTTCACCAAATTGCGGTTTTCACACCTATTTTAGTGAAGTCGTCTCATTTATATTACGAGTGTCTTCAAGCGTCCAAACGTGTATTGTGTAAAAGTGTCTTAGGAAGACACCATGTATATGTATTAAGACCAAAAGGAAAGAGAGAAGCAAAGTAGGAAGCATAAAGTTTTAAGCATAATCAAGAATGGTCACAACGGGTACTTAGAACTATAGACTAGGTCGAACATGGCAATTCTACCTAATTCCCTATAGTTATGGCTCTGATACCAATCTGTCACACCCTAACCGATGGCGAAAACATCGGGATGAGACGAAAACGAGATTGCTCATTGCTCACAACATTATTAAGTGACAATAATTAATTAAACCATATTTCATTTCATAAGAATTGTCAAATACATCAATGTAACAAAACAAAGAACAACATAACATTTGCAAAGTCATAACAAAATTGATACATCGACATTAAACCTAACGTATAATTTGTGTGTATCTAGTCCTTGCTATATTGTTTTCATAGCATCATCTCCTTCAACCTGTAACATGTTTTAAATAATGTCAATGCGAAAGCAAAGGCGAGTACACAAGTTTAGGCATAGCATACGTATACGAATAAGTTTAAACAATCCACATGGCAACCAAATCTATACAAGAGCAATATCAAGACATGCAATACTAATAATCAAACCCTTAACGCAAACACGATGTTTTAACATGACCTCGCGAATAACACGATGGAGGTGGATGCGTGAATTCCTATAGCGTTAAGCATGTCAAACGAAGGCTAAAAAAATAGTTAATGACTAAAGCATAGCATAACGAATATCCAAGACAAGCATCAAGTATAAGATTCAAGTATCCATGTGTATAAGATTGTTTGTGCGTTTCATAAAGTTTAAGTGTTCATGATTTTTGTATATGTAAAACATGTTACACCCAAAAGTGTTATAAACAAAAGTGCGTCGAGTGTACTCACGGTTTTGCTAAGTCTTTTCTACACTTGACAATCCGTGAAGACGTTGGTTCGAGGATGACGCCGAATTATCCTACAAGAGGAAACAAGGCGTATGAGTATAGAGTTTCAACGGGAGATTAGGAGTATTCGTGCATGATTAAAAATAAGTTTGATAAAGTATTATGATACAAAAGTATTCACTAAGATGTAACACTCGTTCTTGACACTATAGTAACTCTTACGAGTTGGATGTGATTTCATAGGTTCGGGACCTATTAGAATCGTGACAAGGAATTACATACTTTAGTGTTAAACTTAATAACTTGATAGGTGACTATAAGTTCATTATCAAGGTTTCGGTTTTAGAATTATAATATATTTATATATATCATTATAATTATGTAGGAGGTGGGAGGATGAACCATCCACTTTGTAACCTCTAGTGTCATGTATGTCAAGTATGAGCTGGGAGGTTAAACCATCCACTTTGAACCTCGGATTATGTTCACCACTACACAAGTTACCATTGGTAACAAGGAGGGTACAAGAACTATATACTATACAAGAATGATAAGGTGTCATCTAGATACCAAGTAGCCAAGTATTCAACAACCCGACGGGCACACGAGGACAATCGTCAACGGCTTTGTGGGGTTGTGACACTTTAAGTCTAGCAAACTATCTTGGGATCTTGATGAAAATCATCAAGTGATGTGTGGTCTCAAGTTAGGATAGCCCAAGCTTCCTTGGTGGACACACATGAACAAGTTTAAGAACTTGCATCACTTGTGAGCTCAATGCTCTTCAAAAACAGAAAGTTTGGAGTGATTAAACACTCCTATTTACAAGTTTAACAACCTAGGTTAGTCCCCATACTCATATATGTGATTAGGAGTTCAAGAACACTAGGATGAATGAGAAAAGTATGAGATTTAACAAGTTTTTGAAAAGTTAAATCATAACAGAAAGTTCTCAGACATTTTGGGCCATTTCCAGGTCTGGATTCTCCATGGAGAGCCTAGGAATTCAACTCAAAGTTTATCCAAGGAAGTAGGAAGAAGAATGAGATGATTTGGTTAAGAAATGAGCAAGATATGCTCACTTTTGTAAGAGGTATACAATCTGCCAAAATTCTAAAGTTTCAAGTGTTCTTGAGATGATTTTGGAGAGCTTATGGAGTTGTGAAAGTGGAAAAAGGCTTGAAAAACACTTGGGTTTTATAAGGAAAGGATTAGGGTTAGTTAGGTGAAGTTTAGGTGGGTTATTAAGTGTTAAAAATTGATAAAAAAAACTCAAAAAACCAACCCAATCCCGCCCAAAACCCGCTGCTGCCGCCCTCCTTTGTGATCAGGTCTGACCCGGAAACAAAGCTTATATGCTTTGTGTTTCCGGGTTCTTCAGATGTGTGGCAAGTGGTGGAGTGGCGGAGCGCTTGGCTGTTGAACCGGAGGTCCCGGGTTCGAAACCCGCGGATCCCGGTTTTGGTATATTATTTATATATATTATTTTTTTAAGTAAAAACCTTTAAACAATTTACCAAAAATGGCAAGATTAGTCTCTGAAGTTAAGAATTCAAGAATTACAATTTAGACCTTGGACTTTATAAAAAAAATATATATATGTATTTATTAACCTTTAATCCTAAATGTTGATATATTTATAAAATAGCATTTTTAATTTTTGTAAAAATAAATTAGTTAATTTTATTAACTAATTTAATTAATTAATTTAACTAATTTAATTAATTAATTTTATTAATTAACTTAATAAATGAATAGGTAATTATATTTTCGTAACGAATTTAGTTTAACGATTACAAGTTTCACGTTTAAGTCTCGATTACGCATACATACCATGTTTGCAAGAACGTTTACGATTGAGAGTATCACGAATACGTTTACATGTTTAAAGTATGAACAAGTATAAGTGTAACAAGATTATGATTAACACAACATGAATAAAATATGAGTTTCTCATTACGATCCAAGTCTCGGTTTACAAAGTTTACAACAAAAGACGAATACAAGATACAACGATTACAGAAAATAGAAGTACGGTACAAGGTTTCCAAATATAGAAAGTATAGAAACGCGGGACGTTACACCCGAAGCGATTTGAATGGTGATGTTACCGTTGGTTTAAACGGTCAATTATTTCCTATTTAAACCATAACCATTTTTATAACCATTTAACCATTTCTTACCACTTTTACACTCAAATAACCACAAAAAAACTCATAGATCCGAGCCGATCAAACCCGCGTCATTTCTTTCCGAACACACCCGCTACTCCTTCGACTCAACCTCCACTTGTGTACCCCACGACACGATGGATCCATTTTCGTTTGGTGGTTTTAGCCAAAATCCAAATGCTTGGCAACTTCAATACCAACAACAAATGCAAACGTAAATGCTACCATCCCAACGTTGAGTCAACCCGCAACCGAGCATGACTACGTTTCTTTAGACGTAAATGACGATGTTATACCCGAAACACAACCATAAATGACAAATGCCAAAAAGGGAAAAACGAGCTAAAGAAACTCAAGAAAAGGCAACCGGGAAGGCGGATAGCATTCCTTGGACACCGGATGAGTTAGAAGCACTTGCACGAGCGTGGGTTAAAGCTTCGACTGACCCGATATTAGGGATCATGCTAAAAAGGACCGTGCGAAGGCTTCGGGTTTGAAGACAACGAGCTCGGGTGATGTATCTAAACTTGATACAATTCTACAAAAATTTGATCATTTTATGGAAGTGCAAGAGGAAAGGTACAAGAAGAAAGAACAAGAAAAAGAAGTAGACGTGGGGCTTTCAAGGGAGAGACTAGAGTTTGACAAGAGGCGACTCGAATTTTGTAAGGCCCTAACACGTTTTTAACCAAATGACGCAGCGGAAATACGAACTTAAAAATTTATTTCATTATGTTCATTCTAACATACTTGGAAACACGTTAAATCACTCTTTTACATTAAATACATTAATCCTTTCTATAAGTTAAATAAAACTTGACATACTTATATTAATTCACGTGACCACACACACTTGTACAATCCATGTCTTGACTCGATCTTCAACCGCTTACACTCCATGATGAAAATCCATAATTTTGTACAACCTGCAGACACCACATATAATCACATCGTTAGCAACCGGTGACATCTTACATAATTTTTAAACATGCATAATTAGGCGTCAACATCTCATGCTTTCGCTTATGTTAATCCATTCGTTCATCCATTCGAACACCATCATTGGATTTTAATGTGAAACCTTCAACTTCCATTATCAGTATACTTGCACTTCCATTTCATTCTCAATAGAAAAACGGTTAGCATCGTTAGATTTCAATCACATGAACAAGTCCACGTATACGCATAAACAAGTCTCATTCGTTCTTGCATATAATTTAATTCCAATTCATGCATACATACATTTCTATTCGCACCCATACTTACAATTTACATCTTACACAATATACATGCAAGTCCTAAACACACACGTCTATACATGTAAATCATATACACATAAATCTCCATACTTAAGCATTCATAGTCATACTCACCTACGATTTCCAATTACTTACATACAATCAAACCCATACCCACATGTATAACTACTTATTTCATCCTTATGCATACCCACAAGCAAGTTCCCTTCTTACCCATACTTGATAGAAACTTTTTCTTAAGTTTGGGTTGTATTTCGGTAACTTAAAAACGGGTTCCAAACTCACCCATACCTCACACAACTATTTGGTAAGGTTAGAGTGCATGTCGGGGGTCTAACGGGGCTTGGAAATGATTTATAGGGCCCGAGAATCGAAGAAAACGAAGAAACAGGCATAATTGCGTCGACGGGGGCGTAGACAGCAACATAGGGCGTCGGCCAAAACCCACCAGCGTCGGCGACGCCCCTCTGCAGATCTGTTGTTCGTTTTTGCTGATTTTCACTGCTTCGACCCCTATTCGTGCACCCCGAACGTCCCAAAACGTAAAATAACATTTTCCCAAGCCCCCAAATCATTCTAATACTAACACTCATGCCCCGACATCCAGTTTCCACACCTCGACACATTACTTTCTAACCTTCGACCCGTTTGGTTTTTACCAAAGACTTTCAACTATGACTAAGCTACCTATAGTCCAAAGCGACCTAGCTCACCTTAGACCTTCCATAACTTGCCTTCCTTTCATGATTCCCAACCTACTCATAATTAAAAATAGTTGACAATAAGAATTAAGTTCAAGAATCATTTACCTCGAGTGCTCGTTTCGCACGTGCTTCCTCATATCCTTTCCGTTAGCCTCCCATGCTTTCCCTCACCTTGACATGATCCTATACTTTCATGTCATCATGATTACCACATCATTAGTATAAACGCACATTCTAATATTTCATTCATTTCACATTCGTATCCTACATTGACCTTTACTTGTCAAATTCCAACAACACAATCTATAAGCTAGAAGTCACATCTTTTCATGTTAGTTTGCTAACAAATATATCATTATCTCCTTCTATACTTATTTACCCACAATGTTTATACAACTTTCAGATATTGTTGTCGTTTAGACATTTCATCAAACACCTTGTGTGCGCACTACTCTATAAGCATAATGTACAAGTAGTCTATGCATATTCTTCCTAATTCATAACATGGATGATTATAATCAATCAATTTCACATTAACTTCAACCCACATCGATTTATCTATCAATACTTCATACTATACAAGTTCATACATCAACATTAATCCTAGTTGCACCTACAAGATCATCATACTTCATCATATTCCTACTACAAGTGGGTTTTCACTTTTAATCATCAAGATACACGAATTTAAGCATAATTCTTTTTCTATGAGATGACTCTAACTCATAACCATACTAATTTCACATAACTCATGGATTGATTGCAACCCACTTTCTACAAAAATCACCAAATCATAAAATTTGACTTACCTCATGTTAAACAAGCGTAGATGATTACTTATTAAGGCTCATGCATAAGATTGGCATGGATTTCACCCTTCAATTTGGTAGATTTGCAGAATTTAGGTTATGAAGAACTTGTTCTTCTTTCCTTCTCTCTCTAGTCCACGCACAGACTCACAGATATACATAAAATCCTAAATTTTACCTTCCTTATATTCCAACTTTCTTATATGCCACATTCAGCCCCTCATGTTTGATCTAGTATCTAATTTGATCAATACCTCTTATCTTTTGCTAGAAGACTTATGCATTGATATTTTAACTAGGTTAGTTAGTATCAACCAACGAGCTTCACATTAAACACTAGGATTTATTAACATGTTAGCTATTGGCCACGATATGCATTATAACATCATTTGTACATGCTACGGTATTAACAAAAAAAAAAACTAAGATACTAACATGTACACATTTTGGGGTGTTACAAATTTGATCTTCAAAATCAAGAAACCAAAGAGTTCCAAACAATGACAACCGACATCGAAACCTTACCTGAAAGAGGCAGCGCGGTGCTATCGAAAATGAAAGACAAGATCGCGAATAAATGGCTCGGGAAGAAATGGCTCGGAGGAAGTGGAAGCGGGCTTTAGTTATTTTTTAAGTTTTCTTTATTTAAATTATGTTTTTAGGCGATTTCCAATTTACGATAATAAAGAAAACCAACCTTCACCGGCTACAGAAAACGGGAATGACTCTGGCCGAACCGCTGGATGATGTTGACTTGGTCGTCGTACAGATACCGTCGCTGGTTGCTCACCACCACAAAACATCATCTCCCGCTCATGTACTTTGTCTTTCTCGTGATGAACGCCACCAACACCAGCTTGCCACCACCCGCAATGTAGATAGGGTGATGGGTTTTGATCGGAAAAGCTATATGTTTATGGTGTTCTGAAAGGCCTGCTGTGTGTGTCTTGAGACAGGGTTTTGAAAGAGAGAGAGAGGCGGTGAGGTTTTACATCTCTCTCCTTCTCTGCTATACATAAATGCCAAACAAAAAGAAAGATCGTTAAACAAAAGAATGGTTAGAGTCGAACCTAAGTTCACCAGGATACACGTAGACACATCCAACCAGCTTTACTGATGAGTAACACACATCATAAATCCAACATTAAATATATATATATATAGTTTAAAAGCGTGTAAAGGAGATAGAAATCAAATTATGAAGTGACACGTGGCGTGTGTTACTATTCACAAGTTTCTTTTATTAATATATAGGACAATTAATGAAAACTTTATTTTAATTTATATATTAAAAAATAAAAAAATGGAAGGGAAAAGGGGAATGAAGGGGAACCACACCCCACATATGGGGCATATGGGGAATGGTGATGATGTGGAGATGAGGGTGATGTGGAGCCTAGGTGGCCATGGGGAAGGAGAAGGGGGAACCATTAGGGGTGTTCACGGTCCGGTTTGGACGGCTTTTAGGTAAAACCGTAAGCCGAACCATTAGTAACGGTTTTCATTATTAGAAACCGAACCGTTGAAATTCAAAACCAAACCAAATGAACCGTTAGTAACGGTTTGGTTTTACGGTTTGGACTGTTTGGACCTTAATATAAATTGTCCAAAATAAAACATGAATTTATATATAATGGTTATAACTATTTTATTAAAACTTCATAATAAAAGCAAGCTTACAAACAATCTACTAAAAGTGAAAGATATCTAGAAAGTTAAGGTTACAACTTAATGTATGATTGTGTTGCACAATAACGCAAAAATGAAGATCATCAGATTAACGCATATAATGATATAAAGCCTAATTGAATATATGTTAAATATATATAAAATATACATAAATAGTTTATTAATCCTGATACAAATGTATAGAATGTGTGTACAATTATATAATGAAATTTCTAAAAGACTAAAATATATTGAAAAGTCTTACGGTCCGGTCCGGTTTTATACGACCGGTTTTCCTGCAGAAACCGTAAACCAAACCGTTTGCTACGGTTTAGTAATTTTTAAACCGATCGACTGAAAGTTAGGGAAGAAAACCGACCGTGAAACCAAACCGATGACCGGTTTCACGGTTTAAAAACCGAACCATAAACACCTCTAGGAACCATACCCTATGGTCTAATTGACCATAACAAAGTTAGCTAAAGTGCTAAACCAAAAGATATACATATACGTGAAGGACTATAATGTAATAACCGAAGTCAAAAGGACCAAAAGTAACAACCTAAAGCAAAACATCTCTCTCTCTCTCCAAACACAACAAATAGATCAATTCAAAAACCCTTAAACCAAAGTCTTTCTTTTCCCCTTTCTTCTTCTTCACCATCCTCCTCTCTCCCCTCCCTCCCCCATTGCTCTGATTTCCACGTACCCATTCACCCCCCTCATCTTCTCTCTCTATATCTATATGTAACAACTTATATATACACACACATACCCAGATTGAAAACAACTTGTTACTGTTCATGTCAAACAAGATGAGCAGTGGGGTTAAGGTTTCCATCCCAAACAACGTTAGAAAGACGATCCAGAACATCAAGGAGATCACTGGTGGTCACAGTGAAGATGAGATATATGCAATGCTTAAAGATTGTTCTATGGATCCAAACGAGACTGCCCAGAAGCTTTTATTCCAAGGTTTTCTTTCTTTTTGGTCTTTTGTTCAAGATTCTTCAGTAGATCCATGTTTTTTGTTTCTTTTCAACTGTTTTTGATGTGGGTTTGTGGGTTTTGGTGATTAGTGATGTAAATTATTGTTCTTGTTTACCCTGTAGCTTGTGCCATTAGGGTTAGTGTGTTTCTTGAAGTTTAGCTTAATTTTTGTTTATTTGTTGTGATTTGTTATAGGAATGTTTATGGGTTTGAATATTGTTTGCAAAGTGAAGCTGGATGTTAATATGTTATATACTAAATAGAAATCTTTTACTTTGTTTTTATGAAGATCCGTTTCACGAAGTGAGGAGGAAGCGAGACCGCAAGAAAGAGGTAAGAGGCGTAACCGAAAGATTCAGTTATGGTATGGTGAAGTGATGTGCTTTACGCGTCTGTGTAGTTGTAGTTATGTAAAAAGTTTTGAGCTTTTTGTTTAGGTGATTAACTGATTGTCTATTTCCGCCGAATGTTGTTAAGGAATCTACCGAGACTAGGTGGAAGCCCGGGATGCAGGGTCGGGGAAGCAGGGGTGGTAGGGGGAACTACTCGACTCGCCACAACTCTCATGGTAATTCACAAGTTGGATGCTTTAACTTGCTTCACCTGTATTAATATTAACAGTTGTTGTTCTTTATTGAACCTTAAATTAAAGGGTGTTTGGATGTGTGTTTAAAAAGTGATTATTGTGACTGAGTGAATTAGATTTGATTAGTTAGGAATAGGTGGATTACTTGCTATCATACTCGATGATTAGTTTTATTGCGGCAACTTCTAACTTGCTTCTCCAATATCTGATTATTTTGGCCCTAAAAAGTAGAAAACTAAAACTAGTATAAGTATCTTAGTTTAAAAAGGTGTACCTGAGGCGCGGAGGCGCTGAAGAAAACACATCAGTGGCAATAGACGCCCCTCTTGTAGCTCTGGGTCAAATTGATCAAAAGTGGTCAATTAACCTTCGTAGAAGGTTGATTAAATCAACCCAAGGGATACGGGATGAAGAAATTATGAAAGGTTTACGTGGTACACAGGTTTATATGTAGAACGAGTGAGAGATACGCAGCTTCTAGTTGTAAATAACGCTTATTTGGTTGCACACAGACGTGTGCCTCACGTACGCGATGCGTGCGACTTGCGTTTCAGCTTTTGGGACCAAAACGCTTTGCAGTGCCTCACACTTTTTTTAAACTAAGATCAGTATTGCTATAAACTACGAGATTGATTACCGTGACTTAAAGTGGCAACAAGAAATTCTGTAGCACATCGAAACTCGAAAGACCTGCTAACTTCCTTGAAATGTTATCAGAAGGTCACAGGTGCACAGTTCAAAGTTTTCTTTGATGCCATTATCTTTTTTAAATAAAATGGGCCCTTGGTTTAAGACCGTTATTACATGATTCTGCAGTTAATCAAACATTCTTTTTTTAATCAGGGACTAATTTCATAAAAGCTTCAAATGTTAACAAATCTTTTTTTTTTTGAAAACCTAGACGCAGGCAGTAACAAGAATGCTCTATCTGGAAAAGAAAATGAGATCAATCATGTTGCAGACGATGGTGTAATTCTGCCTGCACCTCAGGATAAGAAGAATAAAGAGATAACTGTGGCTCCAAGGTTTGCATTCACTAGATTTCACTTTATATTCGTTCACAATGTAACCTTTTAATATATATATATATACATAATATATATATACATATAGGGGAGGGTTATCTTGAGAATGCTAAATGTTGCGAGAACCGCGAGAACTAATTAAAAAACCAATCAAAACCAATTTTTTTTAATACAAACCTCATTGTAATTAAAATACAACATCAAAATAGGAATTTACAACATCAAATAATTAATTTCTTCCCTCAAAATCACTCTTATTAGATTTTTTACACATGTGTAAATATAACAAATTTACACATATGTAAATGACAAACTTACACATGTGTAAAAAAAATTTTATTTACGAATTCACGTAAATTTAAACGTGTAAATTAAATTTCTAACATTGTATTCGAATAATAATGACAAGTGTAAAAAGAAATTTTAAATTTGAATCGTTTTGACCAAGTTTTCGTGGTTTTTTCATTCGTTCTCACGGTTCTCGCGATATTTAGCGTTCTCATTTAAACCCTCCCCTATACATATATACACACACACACACACACACACACAAAATACAGGTGTTAAATTCTCACAAGTTACATTTACTACGTGATATTTTTCAGCTTTTGCATAGTTGCTGAGAAAAGTATTACTGTACCAGCAAGTGATATCAATGATTCTGAAGTCAAAAGCGTGACTGCTGCTTTGGGAGATTTATCCGCTTCAGATCCTGTTCTTGTGCCATCACAAGATTCCCAACTTCCTGTTGGTACAATTGAGCTTGAAGTTGGAAGTCAACAAACTCCTCTCGAAAAAGTCAACGAGAATTCTGTCGAGATTGAAATCAAAACTGCCTGTAAGGATCTTTTCCTACTCAAAAGAAAAAAAAGCTATGCTCATATGATGCCATGACTTCTGTTGAAAATTTGTTTAAAAATATTTTTTGTAAATGGCTACTATGACAGCTGTACCGGATGTCGGGAGCTCCTTCATGCAAGGAAAGATGTTTCAAGGAGACGGGCCTCATAACAGGCCACAGCAAGTGATTGGGCCTCATAAGGGTATTAAATCATGCGACTCAAATCTATACAAAGTAGTACTAAAAATGAACGTAAAGTGAAATCTGGCTGATATTTTACGTTTTTTTGTGTTTTCCTACAGTCGCTCCTGTTAAGGAATGGAAACCAAAACCAACAAATCCTATTCCTGCTCAAGCACTTGTGATGGAGGTGCCAGCTATTCCCATTTCCGTTCCCATTGAAGCTCCTCCGTCATCAACGACAGAATTCGGTATTCCGAGTCAAAGGAACGCATTCCAGACGGTCAACAGGTTATTATTCCAAACCACCTTCATGTTCCCGAAGCTGAGAAACTAGGGTTCTGCTTTGGAAGCTTTGATGCTTCTTTTGGGCTTAATTCAAACACCTTAAGCGGGCCTGGTGGGCCTGGCCCTATGATTGATGAGAATCGATCTATTTCCGAGGCTTCAGAGGAGACCACCGAACATATAGAGGAACAAGCTAACAGGTTAGAAATTTTCACGAATTTTTGTTTTCTTATTTAACTATTTTGCATTCTCTTGACCAATTGTTTTACTGAATTTAGCGATCAAGATGTGTTGGAAACCGTTGACAATGGCGAAAATCCAGACCGTCCACGATCCCCTTCTGATGTACCTGAAGGTGAGGTGTCATCTAACGTGGGCCCTGAGCACACCGAATCCAAGCAAGAGACTTCACTCCCAGTGCCAGGTCATCAGTATCCAGTGGTTCATCCTTCTTCAAACATAAGTTTTGGCTTCATCCCACCTATAATTGGCAACCACCTGCCACCTTTTGAAAGCAACGAGTCTCAACCTCGTGATGCTTCTCGTCTCCCAACCTTTGTTGTAAGTATCTGATGAGAATAACCTGGGATACATTAGACATTGGACAGTCTTTTCTTTTGAGTAAAGTGCACGGATAGTCCCTTTGGTTTTCCAAAATTTTAGATTTGGTCCCTAGCTTTCCAAAAGTACACTGATGGTTCCGGTGGTTTCCCCAACTTTTGCCAAAAGTACATGCATGGCCCCTCTGGTTTGCAATTTGTAACACATTTAGTCCCTGACTTAGACCTCCTAAAACCTTTATATTTGTTGGCTGAGGACTAAATGCATTACAAAGTGCAAACTATAGGGATCTTCCACGCACTTTACTCTTTTCTTTTCCAAGAATCATTTGAACTAGTAACATGTGGTTGTTGAAAATGTTTCTTTTATGTTGAAACGGGCCGGGTTAACTGAAAACATTTTTTGTTCGACATTTCATATAACACAATAACAAACTAGTTTTCTGAACAAAATGTTTTAGGAGGTTTTATGTATCAAAAACACACTTTGAGCAACTTTCGACACAATTCCGTTTTCTTTTAATCTATACTACCTGTTAAGAGATTTGACATAACTCGAATTGACCCGTTTTTAAGTAAATATGTCGTAATAGCCACTTCCACATGATATGGGTCGCCATCAGAAACATTCTGGCTTTTGACTTTTTAACATTCTTATTGAACTATTTAGTGCAAGTATATGTGAATCTTTCTATATATTCTTGTTACAGGTTCGACAACCATTTGACCCAGTAGGCTATTATCCACATTTTATCGCTCTGGCGGTGATAGTGATGGGCGCATATCACCTTTCCACACACCCAAGTACAACGGAAACGTCCCAGTTTTATCTCAACAGACTTCTCAATCCACTCAAGAGGTTAACATTTTTTTTCTTTTTTTTTTACAATTTTGGTTTAGTAATAATATTAAATATTAAATGAATATGGACAACAGGTTGGGAACGCTTTAATGTTGTCTGGTGCGGGTCCCACACCACTAGCCTCACAACCTGGTGGGGTAATGCTGAGCTCCATAGCGGTGACTCAGCAACCACTGCCGGTGTTCAGGCAGCCAGTTGGGTTACATTTACCACATTACCCTCCAAATTATATCCCATACGGCACGTATTTCTTCCCACATTACCTTCCTCCACCCGCCATTCATCAATTTTTGAGCAACGGAGCATTCCCCCAACAACCTCCAGCTGGCGGTATGCATCCGGCTCCGCCATTGTCAACTCCGAAATATCCATTTCAGCAATACAAGCCTGGAAGTAATGGCTCGAACCCTGGAACGTATGGACTGTACGGCTCGAACCCAGTAGGTTATAATTTGAACTCGGCTGTGACAGCTGGGAATTCAACGGCTAATGAAGACCTTGGTGGGTCCCAGTTCAAGGAAAATAATGTATATGGAACAGGGCAGCAGGTTAGTATCATGTACTTTACTTGATCTTTTCTAACATGGCTGAATGAATGATGAGTTTATGATGATAAATTTATAATGTGAAAGTAGATGACAGACTAGAACATTTTGATGCCGGTTTTCGAAAAATATTTCTCTCTTGTGCAGAAATTGTTTTCCACAACTACTATTTTAGGTGAGTTCTGCCGGATCGGTCACTCAAGATCTTTGGTCTGTCCCGAAATAATGGTCTGCTTTTAAAAAATATAGTTATAATCTACCAGCTTTTCCATTTTACGCCTAATTAATTACCATTATTGCAACTTTTGCACTTTAACAGTGCCTTAAATGCAAGGTACTAGTAAATAAACATTGCATTACATTTCTTAGCGTTCTTCTTGGCTTTTGGACATTATTTTTGCGCTGGAGGGGGTACTGTTTTTCGAATGAGTAATTTTCTAAATTAGCATCGATTACGTGCTAGAAATATTTTAAGACCCATTTAACTAGATGATGAAGTGCTTTAGAATATAAACAGTCGTGTGTTTAAAAAAAGCTTTTTCGGTGAAAAGTATTATATTTTAAAAGAAAAAATGTGGTTTATGGTCCAGATCATGATCCGGTTTATTGGGTCATGGATAAGTTGATCGTTGACCAATCTGACCCATTTGATAGATCTTATTATATACATTAAAACATATTAAAACATAATGGCACAATCAAACACCGGCTAATTGTGTGACAACCCATCAGGCGGCTGGGCAGCCGCGATGGCAAGGCCCAAAACCAAAGGCCCAAATTTAGAATTTGTTTGCATACATTACAGGAACAAAAGGGCTGTCCAAATAATATAAAAGCAAGTATACAGTTGGTTCGTCTGATTTCCTTAAAGGTTTGTTTCGATTCTTTTTTTTGCCTTTATTCTAACTTTGTTTTTATTTTTGTAGTTCGCAGTGTTTTAATATGTTTTAATGTATATAATAAGATCTATCAAATGGGTCAGATTGGTCAACGATCAACTTATAATATAAAAGCAAGTATTACAGTTGGTTCGTGTCTGAGTTTCCTTTAAAAGGTTGTGTGTTCGATTCTTTTTTTTGCCTTTATTTCTACCTTTGTTTTTTATTTTTTGTAGTTCGCAGGTTGGCCTTTGACTTTTTTGTTTCTCTTTCCTGGTTTCATAAGGTTTTTTTTTTTTGTTTTTTTTTTCTGATGCAGCTTTTAAAATTCTATCTTTTACACATTAAATTTAAGTTGCTCCTAAATTAATACTAGAGTTTTATGCTCATATGCTTATTTGTGAAATTAGTAAATCTTGTTGCTTTTTCAAAAACGTTATGAGAGCCGCACAATTCACTTAAACAAGTTCAGTTATTTTGTTGCACTACTTTTTTTGTTTTTTTATTACAATTATCGTCTTATTGTGGTTTCTCGATATATAATTGATGAGTTTATATTATAAGGAGTGGGCCCAACTTTTTGTCTCGCCCGAGGCCTAATTTTTTTTTAATCATTCTCGGAGACGGCCCTGCAACCCATATCCTTAAACTTTCACTCAATTATTGTGCATGTATATACTCTGATGCATATGTGTGTATTATGTATATATGGTTTAGAGCTTATATTAAATTGTAGCGCTGTTCAAAGCTTCAGTATCATATGACAAGTATATATATCTATACATTTGAAGTCATTATAAATTTTGGTGTGAAGATTTGTTCATCCAGAAAATTTTGGATACTCTCAAACAGCAATTATTGTTATAAATTCTTGAATTATATCGTCATCATGCGATTAGTAATTATCTGTTAAAATGACATGCTCTTATATTTTATTTTTGTTTGTAGAGCGAAGGTTCAGGTGTATGGATAGCCGCACCCGGTAGAGACATATCTGGTATGCAAGCAAATTCTTTCTATAATCTCCCACAAGGCGGTCAAGTTGCATATACACCGACACAGGCTGCACACGCCACTTTCGCTAGTATTTATCAACCAGTCACCACCACACCCATTCACCCGCTTCTCCAACAACCTCAGACAATGGCTGGCGGTGTTGACATGGTGGGACCCGTATCTACAGTCTATCAGCAGCCACCGCAGCCCCTCAAATCAACTGGCCTAACAACTACTGAAAAAACAGTCCGATCGTTTAGTTTTTAAAACCAGCAAAAACTAGAGACACAAAACCCGGATATGGATTTGTTTTTTTCTCGCCGGTTCCAGCAATAGATTTGGAAAATGGTAGAAAAATCATGAGAAAGATAAAGTTGGTGGAGTTGAGTGTAAAGCATTTTATAGGAGCCCGTTTTCAAGTCAGTTGAGCCCCGGTTTCTCCCCTCGAGAGTTGTGTAAGCGTTGCGTATTCGTATTAGAACCACCATGAGAGTTGACTATATTGATTGTTGTCTCTTTTTTAACTTTTTGTTTTGCTTTGAAATTTGAGGTTTTATAGGTGGTATAATTGGGCTTTTAGAGGGTTTTCTTATTTTGTAAAGTGATTTTGGATATAGCAAGAATGTACTTTAAATGTAATTGGTATTTGGTATAAGCAAAAGCAGCATTCATAATTGTTTCAGTAGAAAAAAGAATATTTGGGCTTTTATAATCACAAATTGGTATCAATCAAATATACTGGTCTAAAACATATCAATCAATTTTAACTTGGACACACTTGAAATCGTCTTAACATGACATTTGTGACTCGGTTATCTTAACGCCTTAAATGAGTTGATAAGCGGTAAATGAGTTGAATAAGTTAAACATGTTTAGTTAAAGGATATAAGCGGCTAACATGACAAGACAAATACGACCTGTTGTCAACATGAATATGACATGTTTATCAAATTGCCCATAGTCGTTATTCGTTAGTCACAACTGGTTTAGAATGTGTTCACATGGCCCACCCGCACCACCACCATACTCCATCACCTACCACCATCACCATCACCCCCATAAAATGGTTTTTAAAATAAATAGGCAAAAGGATCAATTGCCATCCACTTAAAGGTTAAATTTAACGGAGTTGGAGCCAAATGACGTAACGTGTAAAGAAAACATTAACTAAGTACAAATCCCGTCAACTATAAAGGCAAAGGACAATGTTCAAAAAATTGATATAAAAATGAGTTTGTATAAATATGTATAACAGTTATTATAAGTCTACTGAAGCATTCAGGAGATATAAGTGTGCATAGAGCCGAGTACGAAACACTGTAGTACCATGAGCACGAAAGCTCGCGGAATGTGTAGTTTACTAGTATGTGTAAATAGCTTAGGTATTGCTTATGCCTTGTTTGAAATTACGGTTTTTAAATGTTATTCACTGGCTTATCGCTAACGTATTATACGCCCCCGCATGCGGTGTGCACATATAATGTATATGCATGTGTGGGTCCTCGCGGGGGGGGGGGGGGGGAGTGAAATTGCACTAATTTCGTGAAATAACGTTAAAAGCATAACATTAAAAGCGAGGACAGTTAATCATTATATGCGTGGGCCATCTGGGGGCAAAAGTGGAGTTAACAGCCGAAAGACAAGGGGGTACATGCAATGAAGAAACACGGACTGACCGCTTTCCACAAAAGACCGAGAACCACACCTTGTTCTTCCCCTTGAACCTAGATCTGCAAAGAAGAAAAGAGAGAAGTGGGGTAGAGACGGCCGGTAGAGGAAGAATTCTCTATTTCCAGCTACAAAAAGGTGTGTTAGCCTCATATCCCATGCCCTAATAATGAGGTGAAGACCTCCTTATATAGGAGACATGTGAAACCCTAAACTCAATGGGCCAGGCCCAGTTAGGGGTTGTCTCTACAAGCCCACAACCTAGTATAGCGTAAACTATATCGCGCTGGGCCTCGCGGGTTAGTACACAATAATAAATAACATAATAAAATACGGTAACGGTAATGACGGGTCATTTGGGTTGGGTCCAGTACCCTACCTCGTCAAGTCCCCCAGTCTAGCGTTGCTCTAGCCTGCAAGCGCTGAGAGGATCACTAGACTTATTAGGAGTGCCTAGAAGTGAAAATTGATTCTAGGATTACCTATCGCCGAGGCGCGTGAGTTTGCTAGCTGCGCTTGTTACGTCTGTCTTTAACTGTGAGTGGAGATCATGGAGCAATGAAGGCGCATGATTGTTCATCATAGAAATTGGTTGGGCAGAGCCCGACTGTTGTCTTTTGTACTGGCGCGCTCTTATGAGCAAACAAGGTTGCGCATATGCGTACATGTCCCGCGCATAAACCTTGGAACATGCTGAGTGATGTGTGCTGAACAGACTGTAAAAATCAACTAACTAAGACACTCTAGACTCAACACTAGAAAGCTTTAAATTCTAGACTCGACTTAAACCTAAACCACACAATCGGCAAGTGTACCGGTCAATGCAGTACAACTAAAGTAAGTCCGAGTATCGAATCCACGAGACTCTACTAATTACGTTAACGACTCTATCTAGACCTAGACTAACTCGGACATACTAATTTGTTTATTTGGTTGGGGGGTACAGAAAATCTACTGAAATCTATATTAAAACTAATAAAAAAAAACTAAATTAACTAACACGAACGAAGGATTGAAGTTGTTCTCAAGCGGTGATGAAGACTACCTAGACTAGAATCCTGGATTGATTTTAAGCGTTTACTGATTAAGTTAATTACTCGTTTTCTGGAATCGGGATCTTATGATACTAAACCTATTAAACACCAGCTAAGTCCCTCAACCCTTCTCGAGGTGAAACTTATGGCATTACCTAGGCCGTTAATCCTACCGGTTGATTAGACGTCTTTCCAGTTGTCTAATATTGTGTGAGTACCCTAATGATGACCTACTCTTTTCCAATTATAGATCTAGGGTAGTTTGAGTATCTAAACTTGACTTGATAGACTAATAAAACCGACGGGTCAACAAAGGAATGGACTTTTTCCAAAGACCGACAATAGCAATTCGCCGGGTAAGACCTATCAATAGCCCCTCACTTTCCAGGTATTAGGACTAGTAGAACACTAAAATCTAGTAACCTGCTAACAATCACTTCTAAGGTTTACTGGGCCCTTCAACCTTAAAGACTATGAACTTATTCTATGATATAGACACTCACCAAAGTTCACAACCTAATGTGACTCCATTCCGTGATATAGACAGTCACCAAGAATCGTATGAAGTAATAGAAAGCAGAAAACCAAATCAAAGCATGCACACACACCAAGCCAGATAAACAAACTGCTTACAGAGCACAATTAATCCATAACAAACATGTAATTAACAAAAAAGGTATAAACTTTATATCAATCCATTCATCAAAGTCTAGGTAGTTAATGCGTTTAGCCTAGCATATTCAATAAAAAAACAAATCAAAAGTAATAAAACTAGAATTCATTATTACAAGTTCAGAAAAGAGAAAACAAGACAAACAAGGAATCGTGTAAACCCGAGAAAGTCTCTAATCTTCAATCTTCGCTTGATCCAATGATTCCAGAGCTTCACAACCTTCAAACTTGGCTATTACGACTCTAAAACTGCTGCAAGAACTCCCAAAATTCGTAACTAGGGTTTCCTTATGATAAAATTCATTAAATACCCCCAAATCTCAGCTCAAATCCGACCCATCTGCAGATACCACCCTCTCGCGGGGCGCAAGAGGATTTTGGCAATCAGGTCGCGGCCCGCGACCGTGTTTATGATGTCAGCAACAAATAGGCTTCTCGCCGGGCGCGAGAAGCAATGATCTAACTATTCGCGGCCCGCTAGGAGGTATTTTTCTCAGAATTTCATTTATTTCAGCTCCTAAGCTCTCCAATTCATTCCAGGACTTTACAATTCATATTTCTACTCAATATTCACGCTTTTCAGCTACTTTAAGCTCATACGACCTGCAAAACGCAATTGGATCAAAAGACTAGCTATTTTATGGAAAACGAAACTAAAACTAATAAAGATTGTACAAACTAGACACGAATAAACGATGTATTTTACAATACATCAAATATCCCCACACTTACTCTTTTTCGTCCTCGAAAAAGAATCTATGCAAACGGAATCAGAGACAAGCAACTACTCGAGACAAAAGTTATTCATACTTATTAGAATCAAAGCTTGTGTTAGCCGCAATTGCAAATATGTTTGTCCTCTTAAACCCAAAACCCGGTTCGAAGCCCTTATCATACAGATTTAGTTCAAGTGCAACCAGTTTACCTAGGGTCTCACACTAAAAGCCACAGTCCATCTAATCCCGCCTCAAGCTTATAGAACAAAAGGAACGATCACCGGACCAATTCCTAACCGTTTCATATCAAAATCAAAAGAATTTAAAACCAAATTTTTTCTCTTTATTACTCTTTTTATTACATTTTTTTCTTTGAGCGTAGACAATGCTTTACCTAACCCAGAGGCATCGCTATCCCCAACTCGGATTACAATAGGCTTCGGTAATTTTCTCTTTCCTATGCAACTTAATTTCACACATACCAGAGGCATTCTAAGTCAGAGTCACCATCCCCAACGAAGATTACGTAGGCCTGCGCTACTTTCTTAATTTCTAGCTCAAAAAATATTTTTTTCTTTTCCTTCTTTCTCATGATTAAAAATTCTGACGATTTTAACTTATAACGACATTCTTTATACTATTTTTGGCGGTTTCAATTTCCATTTTTCTTAGATGACCACCCACTAGCAAACCGGCAATTAGGTACATTAAGATCAAAGGAACCTAGAACCAAACCCCGGGCCTATTCACATATCCCAAACTAGACACATGCTCGACTATCTTTAACTCATATTATTATTATTTGAACATGAGTAGACCCATCTTTTCTATCATTTTCCGTTATATTTTTGCAAACTTCTTATTTCAAAAGTCATTTTCTGAATTTTTCAAATTTTTTTAATGAAAAAACTCTACGACTACGACTCCTGTTTACACCATGTATCCCATCCCCACACTTAAAGATTGCATTGTCCCTAATGCAAAGACGAGACACAATCAAATTACTAGAAAATAAAATACTAAATAACGAAGTAAATATATACATAAGATACAAGTGAAACGACTTAGTTGTAAACATGCGAGACTGTCAATGTGCCAGTCAATTCCACATACGCCCTCCAATCCGAACACGCTCAGCAAACAATTCCTAACTCTCGGACACGCGAACGGAAGCGGCAAAAAAAAAACAAACACCATACCTATAATCAAACCAACTACTAACATAGCATCATAAAAATAACAGTGCTCAACACATCCAACAAACATCACAAACATCCTACCCCCAAACCAACCCAACCAAGTACCAAAGTATTCAAAATTAGGGATACAGACCGAGTTAGATTAAAAACAACATAAAAGAAAAATAAAAGATACTAGATAAACCACCGCTGATGCTGCCTAAAATCACTCATCATCATCCGACTCCTCCGATCCCTGCTGGGGAACATGATACGGCTCAACCCCTGCCAAATCACTCGGTCCTGCCTGTGGCTGCCTAAAGAAAGGAGGAACCGCGAGGTGCATACCCTCCATCATGTACCTCATACCATCCTATAACCTCTGCTGACCCTGCTCGTGCATCCGATGACTCTCCAACATCACCTGCCTAACACCTCCAAACTGAGTATCCACATAACCTCGCAAATCACCAAAACCGGTCTCCATCCGATCATACAAAGAGTCCAAAGTAAGCGGGTTAGGACGTGGCGGTATAGGCGGAGGATGAAAAGTAGGTGGATTAATAACTGGCTCCCTGGGTGGAGACTGAGGCTGAGGCATCCGCTGTCTGGTCCTCTGCTGATAACGTGTAGATGTACCAGTCCCTGAAGCCGGTGTACTCTGTGACTGCTGAGTCGAATAACCCCACTCTGGTGGGTCAAAATAAGTCAGAATACTAGCAGCCTGAAGATCCTTCAATCTCATAAACCCCAGCGTCGGCCCCTCCCTCATCTTATCAGCCGGGTACCTAGCAAACACACCCAAACTCTCTGCCAACCATGTAATGTACGGGCCCAAATAAATTCTAGCCCCAGAACCACCTCTCCATGTTCTCCTCATCGACCAAGCAAAAATCGTAGCAAGATTAGCGGGCCGCTCCTCAACCATGCACATCAAACAAAACAAACTCACCTGATTGACCTTGTTATCACCTTGACCCCTTCCTACCAAAGTGGCTGCTAGAATTTTGTGTACAAACCTCAACACCGGGTCAGTGATATCACTAGCTACCATGTTATTTGAATAGGGCGCCCTTGAAATCGTACCCCAAAATCTCACCAACTCACTTGTACGAACACTATAGTCATGATCCTTCTTAAAACCCCCCTGAAGGCTTGTGATAAAGTCAAGTGACTGTACTTCCTTTTCTGTAATGCCACAGCAAACTGGGGAATGGTCATCTCGTAAGATTGGCGACCCAAAGCAAAGAACACCGCATCTTTCTCAAAGAAATTTCCTTGTTTGTAGTCGAATGTCGAATGAAACTCAAGGGTAATCTCCTTGTATTGATGAGCATCACAATCCAAAACTCTCCGGAATCTCGGTCCCAACAATCGCTCAACCCGGGCCCTTGCCCCTAAACGATCCAACAAGCCCCAATATATCCTCCTAAACTTCAACAAATCAACTTGAGTCAGAGAACCCAATCTATCATACTCCCCTGAACCCAACTCGAATTGCAACAACGGGCTATCCACAATCCTTGTGCTTTGACCATGAGGGACTCCCGCGCCCCTTTAATCCACTTACCTATAGTGGACATACTCGTCTTGTTGAACCGGTGCCTCTGGAACACCTTGAGGACGAGCCGTTGGGTCTCTTTTCCTTCCCTTTTGTAACAACCCTAAAAAATATTCCAAGCGACAACCCGTAATTGAAACCGGAAATGCGCGCGATGAAACCGGGATACTCGATTAGAAAACTTGACGGTTAATGTACCAAAGTATACTTGTTAGATTCACAATTAAAAACCGAACAAGGTGGAATCAAGACCCAAGCATACGCGATAAGAACCGACACGAAAATCGAGAAAAAACCCGATTGGATGAAAAAGGCGACCAGGGACACGTGTCACGACATCGCGCCACGTGTCAGACCTATGTGGACACGTGGCAGACCTATGCCAGGCCGACCGCCCCCGCGTGTCATGCCAGAATCCAGGTCATCCTGCGCGACGCGCGGGGATGCCCATTTCGGCTATATAAGCAGCGGCTTAAGACAGAAGCTGTTGTACCAGTTCGATCGAATTTCGACGAACTCTCTCTCTCGTATCTCCGTTTCTTTGCACAACACCACCCCCTAAACCCCTAAACCTGCGAAGCGCTGCCCGCTGTAAGTATCTTAACCCCGATCACTAATTCACTATCCTACCCGATTTAGGACTAACGCACGTCAAGGCTCTGCCCGACTACGTTCGTTGAAATCCTATCTCGTGTTGTATGGACACCCTACCCAATCGATCTAGAATAGCCAACGCATGTCTATGCTCTGCCCGACTACGTTCGTTGGAGTTCCGTCGAGTGTTGTGTGGTTAAAGTGACTTGGGTTATTTTACTAACACATGTGCATTATATGTTTTAATAGCAACTCAGGATATAATCAGGAATTGTCACCAGAAAGTCCATAGAAATACCTAAGTTTGCAATGTGAGTCATTCTCCTTTTCTCAAATGCTTTGCAAACCCTAAATGTTTTCCAAGTTATATTACAGTGATTAAGTCTTTGTATTCTTACTGGGAAACTACTGTCAGTATGTGGGGTTTTGTATACAATACTTGATAATCTTCACTATTGGACAATGGATTAGCCGATGAGTGATATGACCACAGTCACAGGAACTGCCACCGAGTGACAAATAATATTTAAAATAAGTTTCTCTGCTATTGGATAATGATCTAGCCAATAGTATTTTGGTAAGATAACAAATGTAAAAACTCTTAATGCTGTGAATATAAGAATGTGTCATTTTGTACAAATTGAATGAACTCACAAGTATTTCCTGCTGACAAAAATATTTTTAAAACTTTCAGGTGATTTCAGTAGATCGGATTAAGAGTTGGGATACAGCACCAAAAGGCTTAAAGGAGTGGCTTATTTTATCAATTAAATTAAGAAATGTTGTTTTATGAATTCGGGTTTATCCTTATTAAAAGCTACCTTTATAAAACATGGGTTTTATTCCCATCTGTTTAATAAATAAAAATCCGGTGTTTCTAAAACTCTAATATTTTTCCTAACTACGGTCCTGATGAAATTTCCACTGCATTGTTTTCAAATGATCACCGGTACCACCTGACTAGTTCACGGCTCCCGCTCCCAGGGTGGGGTCGGGGGCTGTGACAGAAGGTGGTATCAGAGCCACAGCCACTGGTTTAAGCAATTAAGTGTTGTAATAATACCTAAGCTTAAAATAGAGTTAGGAAATTGATATTAACTGGTAGCACCAGGATAGTATTTAAACTTAAGAAAGATGCACTTTTAAAATCATGGGTTGAGAAAATTCTTTTTATGGGAAATATAATTACCTCTCCGGCAAGATTGGGTATGGTGTGGTAGACTCTCCAACTTGTCCGTGTAAGATGGGGTAGCCTCTCCGGCAAGACCGGGTAAGATGGGATATATGTTATGTTAAAAAGTTACAAAATTCCCTAAAATAATACCATGACCTGATGTCTGACCTGTTTTTGAAATGTGAACTTGTTAAATACATTAACCTTCTGAAGGGTATGTATATCACAATATATGAAACATATGATCGTATAGTATGTATATCTATAAGGGAATCCAAAAAGCCATTTAGGTGTTATTTTAACCTCAAACAATAAAGTTAAGAGGTTAATACAAAACAACCTATGTGTTATTTTTCGTGAATATAAATTTAAATATATATGATTGTTTTGTTTTAATTATTTTATGATATTAATATTTGCAATTCAGATGTCGAATGAAGTATCACATAATCAAGAAGTTCATGCGAATAATGAAAATCCCTTAAACAAAGAGGCCATAGAAAACATAATCGCCCAAGGCATTGCTAATGTCATTCCGTTAATTATTGAGGCTGTTAAAAATCCCGTAGAACATACCAAAGCTGTGAGTAGCAAGCTACTCATAGTAACAGCTTTAGCCACAACGCCAATGGAGATAATGATGATATTATCAAAACCCCATTACCTAAAAAGATGAAAACAATGACTGCTGGATGTTCCTATAAAGAATTTCTAGCCTGTAAGCCAACTGAGTTTGCCGGCAGTGAAGGAGCCACAACTGCACTGCGATGGTTGGAAAAGATGGAAGCTGTTCTTAAGATCAGCAAATGCGCCAAAGAAGATAAGGTGATGTATACTTCCAATCTCTTTAAAAATGAAGCCTTAGAATGGTGGAACGCTATTCTTCAAGCAAAAGGAAGTGACATGGCCTATGCCATGAACTGGGGAGAATTCAAGGAAATGACAGAAAGAAAATTTTGTCCTCCCTATGAGAAGGAACAAATGGCAAACAAGTTCCTAAATCATAGAATGGTCGATGTGAAGTGTCATGAATATACGACAACATTCTTTGAATATGCTAGAATGGTACCAACTCTGGCTTTGCCAGAACCTGTACTAATTTCTCGTTATATTTGGGGACTGATCAGTGAAATTCGTGATATCGCCAAGGCAGCTAGACCTCAGACTATCGAGGAAACAGTCGAACTAGCCAATATATTAACAGACGGACTAATCCGCACAAGAGAAGAAAACAAGAAGAAGGAGTTAGCCCGGAAAATTACCCAAGAATTTAGCGCCGATGAGTCCTATAAGAAGAAGGGATCTGAACCGTCATTTGAGAAACGGATCTGCAAATACTGTAATAAAAAGCATTCAGGAAAATGCTACTTTAAGAGGAATCCCTACTGTAACCTTTGCAAAACATCTGGCCATAAGGAAGAACAATGCAAGAGGAAAAACCCAGTCTATTTTAACTGTGGAGAAACATGCCATATCCGCCCATATTTCCCAAAACTGACAAAGGCACCCGACAACAAGGCAAAAACAACAGACGGAGTTAAGAAGAACACGCGAGCATTCGTACTTACTACGCAGGAAGCAGAAATGATTCCAGACGTGATTGCTAATATGTAATATCTAAGTTAAAGTATCACTTTACCCTAGTACAAATCAAAGTTAATGAATAATGTTTTTCTGTTAACTACTTCATCTGTTCAGAACCATAACAAACTTGTTTGGTATTCACCTTCTTTTTCATGACACCTTGTGGTGGCGTTTTTCATCAACTTGAAGCTTGAGTTAATCCCGTTTGCACACCCGATGTGCGGGTTTATTTATTCTTAAAACCCATCTTATTGATTCATTGTCATAAAACAATCTTAATACAATTATGTGTTAAGATAAGAGTACACAACTTCATGTTATCTTTCGGTGCACATCTGTCGATTCTTTCATCATTTATCAAAAGTTCTATGATATTCACTTATTCTTTCATCATCAATTTAAAATCCTATGAGATTTATTTATGAATATTCGAATTTACTTCACTAAAACCTTTCAATTGATTATGAACACGGTGAACTTGTTCGGTCACCGTAATTAGTAAATATTTCGATAATTACGACACCTTATGGCTTCGATAAAATTTGTAGCCGGAGCTAATCATGATCTTACAAAACTACGTATGCTTTTCGTTTGACTCATTTTTGAAATAATCTTAATACAACTATGTATTATGATAATGATACACTAAAATTCTGTTGTGTTTCAAGTGTATCCCTGTCATTCAAATAATGTCAACACATTGATTTTTCCTCATAACATGGTTCGATAGTTGACACATCATCTTCATGTTTCTGTTTCAGTTAAACTTGTTAATTCTAAGTATTCCTTGATTGACAACCAAGGTAAGTTTTCCTTTGACAATGAATTCTATTATTTCTAAAGTCATTCACCTATTGGTCATAAATCTCTCTTTTGGTTTAGACCATGAAAACCTAGTCACTCTGATGATTATGTCATTTCACTTCGTTCATTTGATATCGATTTCTGGAAATGATTCAATTAAACCCTTGAGTTCTATTCACTGTAAACCTTGTATTCACAAAATTCGAAGATGTCCTGATTCATTTACCTTAATCCTATTAGTATTAATTAACGCGTGAGATAAATCAGATCATAACCTAAATCTCGAGGACGAGATTTAAAACGAGGTGGGGAGGATGTAACAACCCTCAAAAATATTCCCAACGACAACCCGCAATCGAAACCGGAAATGCGCGCGATGTAACCGGGATACTGGATTAGAAAACTTAGCAGTTAAGAAAACTTGACGGTTAACGCACCAAAGTATACTTGTTAGATTCACAACTAAAAACCGAACCAAGTGGAATCAAGACCCAAGCATACGCGATAAGAACCGACACGAAAATCGAGAAAAACACCCGATTGGACGAAAAAGGCGGCTAGGGACACGTGTCACGACATCGCGCCACGTGTCAGACCTATGTAGGCCGACCGCCCCCGCGCATCATGCCAGAATCTAAGTCATCCCGCGCGACGCGCGAGGGATGCCCATTTGGGCTATATAAACAGCGGCTTGGGACAGAAGCTGTTGTACCAGTTCGATCAAATTTCGACGAACTCTCTCTCTCTCTCTCTCTCGTATCTCCGTTTCTTTGCACAACACCACCCCCTAAACCCCTAAACCTGCGAAGCGCTGCCCGTTTGTAAGTATCTTAACCCCGATCACTAATTCACTATCCTACCCGATTTAGGACTAACGCACGTCAAGGCTCTGCCCGACTACGTTCGTTGAAATCCTATCTCGTGTTGTATGGACACCCTACCCATTGATCTAGAATCGCCAACGCATGTCTAGGCTCTGCCCGACTACGTTCGTTGGAGTTCCGTCGAGTGTTGTATGGTTAAAGTGACTTGGGTTATTTTACTAACACATGTGCATTGTATGTTTTAATAGCAACTCAGGATATAATCAGGAATTGTCACCAGAAAGTCCAAAGAAATACCTAAGTTTGCAATGTGAGTCATTCTCCTTTTCTCAAATGCTTTGCAAACCCTAAATGCTTTCCAAGTTATATTACAGTGATTAAGTCTTTGTATTCTTACTGGGAAAACTACTGTCAGTATGTGGGGTTTTGTATACAATACTTGATAATCTTCACTATTGGACAATGGGTTAGCCAATGAGTGATATGACCACAGTCACAGGAATTGCCACCGAGTGACAAATAATATTTAAAATAAGTTTCTCTGCTATTGGACAATGAGCTAGCCAATTGTAGTTTGGTAAGATAAACAAATGTAAAAACTCTTAATGTTGTGAATATAAGAATGTGTCATTTTGTACAAATTGAATGAACTCACCAGTATTTCCTGCTGACAAAAATATTTTTAAAACTTTCAGGTGATTTCAGTAGATCAGATTAAGAGTTGGGATACAACACCAAAAGGCTTAAAGGAGTGGCTTATTTTATCAATTAAATTAAGAAATGTTGTTTTATGAATTCGGGTTTATCCCTTATTAAAAGCTACCTTTATAAAACATGGGTTTTATTCCCATCTGTTTAATAAATAAAAATCCGGTGTTTCTAAAACTCTGATATTTTCCCTAACTACGGTCCTGATGAAATTTCCGCTGCACTGTTTTCAAAATGATCACCGGTACCACCTGACTGGTTCACGGCTCCCGCTCCCAGGGTGGGGTCGTGGGCTGTGACACCTTTTGCTTGATGAGCCTTCACCTGACATCTGCAAAACAATTATAATTGACAAAACAAAGCAAAGCAGATCATCAGAAATCACAAACTATTTTTTGATTCTTTTATATATTATATATATATATATATATATCAACCATATAACATTTCTTCGCGGTTGATACCGACACTAAACAAAATTAAAAACTGGGTTACCGTTTACAAAAGCATAAGTAATAAACAACCTCGCCCAAATGGAGATTGAGTACGGGCGAGGTGTTTTGTACCTGTACGTGCATATATAAGCAAACCCATGACCGACTAACACTAAGACAACTAAACTCAAAATACATGACTCAATGTACACTACCCCTCCCGGCACTTTAATTACCCTCAATTAAAACTCAAGTGCCAAAATAAACGAACATTGAGTGCTAAAGTTAAAAGCTTGAACGTCATAAGCAGCGAACCGGGTCAAAAGTAAAGTTATAAACACAAATTTAGCTTAAAGAAATGATCAACCCGAATCCCCACACTCAATGTTACTACACCTCAAACCTATGGCAATCACAACACGCAAAGCAATCAACCCAAACCAACTGTTCCGCAACCTGCATTATGCTAAACTACCCATACCGAACCACCCGCAACCTCAAACAAGCACTAAACATACCCAAACACAAGACTAGAACAAGACCCGACATTAAATTGAAACCTAAATAAACTAAAAACTGAAATAATCGACTCATAGTACAAAGATTTACAAGAAACATACCTTGGAGTTGAGTTAGAGAAGAGAAACTAAGAAAAATCGGGTTGTAACTTGAAACCCTCGTGAAAATCCCGTGTTTGTGGTGAAAGGATGAAGTAGGATGGTTAAAGTCGGTGGGATAATGTGTGTAAACTAATGGGGTTGCAGATTTGGTGAGTAAAGGGTGAATCTCGGTGGTTTATGGTGGTGAGAGGTGGTTGTCGGCGGTTTTGGGGAAGAAGAATAGAGCAAAAATGGGGAAATCTAGGGTTTTCACGAAGGGGGCTGCAGATAAGGCTTCTCGCGGGCCGCGAGAAGAATAAAAGAAACCGCTTGCGCCCCGCCACCGCAAAAGTGACGTCAGAAAAGATTGGCCGCTCGCGGGCCGCGAAAAGAATAAAAGAAACCGCTCGCGCCCCACCAGAAGGCAAATTTCACGAAAGTTTCGAAATTTTCACCAGTTCATGCCTTAGAAAAAAATTCAACACTTAACCAAACCCCCTATAACACAACCCAAAATTTTTCTAACTCTGGAACTTACCTGGACCCGTTTTTCTCCTCATTCCCTGCACATCCTTGGTATAGAATTCCTGCAAAATGACTCAAAACACAAACAAAGACCCACAAACTACCCAAGAAAACCGTTAGCTACGAAAAATAAATAGATACGACTCGTATACAAAAGGTACAAACGGTACACTTGGGTTCTCACCCAAAACACTAAGTGATGGTATTCGGTGGAATTTCGAGAGGAGTGTCCTCCCTCTCATTCCTATCAAGTGGTCCGCCAATGTAGTGCTTCAAACGATGGCCATTCACCTTCCAACTTCTTCCATCGGACTCGTCCACAATCTCAACCGCTCCATATGGAGACACATCATTCACTATGTAAGGACCCGACCACTTCGACTTTAACTTCCCTGCAAACAACTTCAACCTAAAATTGTAAAGTAGCACTCTATAACCCTTGCTAAACTCCTTAATTTTCCTCAACTTACGATCATGTAGGGCTTTGGTTTTCTCCTTAATGCTCCACGATCGAGCATAAGTCGCGTCTCTAAGCTCCTCTAGCTCGTGAATTTGAAAGAAACGTTTCCTAGCGGCTTCGGTCATGTCGAGGTTAACGGTTTTCAAAGCACAAAGGGCACGATGTTCTAATTCGACGAGGAGATGGCACGCTTTTCCGTAAACTATCATGAATGGAGTGGTACCTAAAGGTGTTTTGTAGGCCGTTATAAACGCCCACAATGCATCGTCGAGCTTATCGGGCCAATCCTTCCTATTCTTCCCCACGGTTTTCTCTAAAATGCGTTTGACACCCCGATTTGCGTTCTCCACTTGTCCACTCAGTTTGTGGATGATAGGCGGTGGACAAAAGATGAGTGACCCCGTAGCGTACAAGCAACTTCTCTATCAATGCATTGCAAAAGTGAGTGCCACGGTCACTAATTAGGGCCTTAGGTGTACCAAATCGACAAAAATGTTTCTTGAGGAAATTGAACACTGCTCGGGCTTCATTTATGGGAAGAGCTTGAGCCTCAACCCACTTTGACACATAGTCAATCGCCACGAGAATATACCGATTCCCTTTCGAGGTAGGGAACGGTCCCATGAAGTCTATTCCCCAAACATCAAATACTTCTACCACTTGGATTGGGTTTTGAGGCATCTCATCCTTGGCCGAAATGTTGCCGGTTCGTTGACAAGCATCACATGCTTTCACAAACCCCTCGGCATCACGAAGTGCGACGGGCCAATAAAAACCACAATCGAACACCTTTTGTGCGGTCGTATGAGCTCCATGGTGGCCTCCCGTTAGACCCCCATGCACATGTTTAAGGATGTTTATTCCCTCTTCTCTAGACACACAACGCCTAAGGATTCTATCTCCTCCTATCCTATAAAGGAAAGAGTCATCCCACAAATACTTCCTAGCCTCACTAAGAAATTTCCTACGTTGTTGTGTGTTCATTCCTTTAACAATATTGCCACTAGATAAATAATTCGCTAAATCACAAAACCACGGCAATCCTTCTTCCTCGGCATGAATGAACTCTATCGATTCGTGAGGGAATGTGTCCCCCATCTCCTCCTCACGAATATCCTCTCTCTTGGGATCCTCTAGACGTGAAAGGTGGTCGGCGGCCACGTTCTCGGCCCCGCTCTTATCTCTAATTTCGATATCGAATTCGGAAAGTAAAAGGATCCAACGGATAAGTCTAGGTTTCGCGTCTTTCTTTTGGAACAGAAAACGCAATGCTGAGTGATCGGTGAAGACTATGGTTTTAGAGAGAACGAGGTATGAGCGGAATTTGTCGAAAGCGAAAACCACGGCTAAGAGCTCCTTTTCCGTCGTGGTGTAATTCTCTTGAGCGTCATTCAATGTTTTACTCGCGTAGTAGATTGGGTGGAAGTGCTTTTCCCTTCTTTGTCCTAAAACGGCTCCTAGCCATAGTCACTCGCATCACACATGAGCTCAAACGGCAAGCTCTAGTCAGGCGAGATAAGAATGGGTGCACTAACAAGCTGCTCCTTCAAAAAGTTGAAGGCTTTGAGACACTCTTCGTCAAAGACGAACGAAACATCCTTCTCTAACAAGCGGGTTGTGGGTCGTGTGATCTTAGAGAAATCCTTAATGAATCGTCTATAGAACCCCGCTTGACCTAAGAAACTACGGATCGACTTCATGCTCGTGGATGGGGGCAACCTACTAATAGTATCAATCTTCGCCCTATCTACCTCTATACCATCCCTCGAAATCTTGTGACCTAAAACTATCCCCTCGGTTACCATGAAGTGACACTTTTCCCAATTAAGCATCAACTTCGTTTCAACACACCTCTTTAACATCCTCTCGAGGTTCACTAAACACTGCTCGAACGAATCGCCGTACACTGAAAAATCATCCATGAAAACTTCCATGGAACTCTCTATCAATCCTGAAAAATGGCGACCATGCATCGCTGAAAGGTAGCTGGAGCGTTACACAGCCCAAATGGTATGCGTCGGTACGCGAAAGTGCCATAGGGGCATGTGAATGTGGTCTTATCCTGATCCTCTGGTGCGATAGGGATCTGAAAATAACCAGAAAAACCGTCGAGAAAACAGTAAAACCGCTGACCCGCGAGACGCTCCAACATCTGATTGATCAAGGGCAATGGGAAGTGGTCTTTTCGGGTGGCATCGTTCAATTTGCGATAATCGATACATACGCGCCAACCCGTGACCAGTGCGAGAAGGGATAAGCTTATTCTTTCGAATTCATGACAACGGTCATCCCTCCCTTCTTAGGGACAACCTGAGTGGGACTCACCCATGGTGAATCAGAAATGGGATAAATCATCCTGGCATCTAAGAGTTTCATCACCACATCTTGCATTGTTAGGATTGAGGCGTCGTTGAGGTTGCACCACCTGTTTAAAATTATCCTCCATGAGAATCCGATGGGTGCAATAAGAAGGGCTTATACCCTTAATGTCGGACAACTCCATGCAATGGCCTCTTTGTTGGCCCTCAACACATCTAACAACTTCAACTTCTCACGATCCCCTAACTTCGACGATATGATAACGGGTAGCTCGGATCCTCTCCTAAATAGGCATACTCTAGGTGAGACGGAAGGACCTTAAGCTCTAAGGGTGGTGGTTGGGTGTGTTATCACTAACCTCTAACACTTCGGGAATTATAGAAATCCCTCATCTCCTAGCTCCTCTACCTCTAACACTTTCTCCTCGACTACCTCCCCTCCTACCAAGTCCGTACCACTAATGAACTCTAGACAATGGTCTACACACGAGATGAACAAATTCAAGAAATAGACGGAATGACATGGACCACTATAATCATCGAAACCACTCGGGTGGCTCATGGAACGATCAATCTCGAAAGTAACTCTCTCCTCACCAACTCTAAGAGTAATTTGCCCATCATAGACATCTATGAGAGCTTTGGCGGTAAGCAAGAAAGGACGACCTAGAATGATAGGAACTCGCTCATCAGCTTCCATATCAAGAATAACGAAATCGGCGGGAAAAATGAATTTGTCGACCTTGACTAGTAGATTCTCGACAACACCCCTTACGGACCGATCGGCTAAGGATAATGTCATACGGGTAGGTGAAAGTTCGCCTAGATCTAGCTTCTCGTAAAGAGAAAAGGGCTCAAGTTGATGCTAGCACCTAGGTCAGCTAAGGCTCGTGTCTTGTTGTTACTACCGAATAGACATGGGATGGTAAAGATACCGGGATCGGTGAGCTTCTCGGGAAGCTTGTTCAAAATGACGGGGAACACCCTCCATTCAACGGGACATTCGACAACTCCCCTAATTTCTCCTTATTTCTAAGAAGGTCCTTTAAGAACTTGGAGTACTTAGGCATGGACTGGAGTGCCTCTATGAAGGGTAGATTGATCTTCAACTGCTTGAAGATATCTAGGAAGTGCCTTTATTCCTTAGAGTACTTTTGATTCCTAAGACGTGAAGGAAACAGGACACGTGAGTGATCTACAAGTGGAGATGGCCTAACACCAACGGGTGGTCTCTCTACTCTCTTCTCTCCTACAGGCTCACCGGGCGGTGCGATACTTGCTGGGACTAGCCTAGATTGCACTTTGCCCGACGCCTCCATCTCAATTTCCTCATCCACTATCTCCTCATCTTCACTCTCAACTCTCTCCTCTACTCTCGGATTCCCTACAGTCTTGCCACTACGGGTGGTAATGGCCTTGGCTTGGGCATTAGGGTTCTGTTGGGTCTTTACCCGAGAACTAACCGGGTGATCTCTCCTCGAGTTTCCTAGACATATCACCCATGACCCTTTCAATGTTGTGGAGTGAAGATTGGTGGTTCTTAAGCAAAAGGTCATGTTCGGAGAGGACCTTTTGGGTGGCTTGATCTTTGACGAGTATTTGACTCATCATGGCTTCTAAACGCTGAAGATAACCCCCTACATCACTATTTGACCCCTGATTTGGTTGAAACTGACTATTCGAACCCTCACCCCCAGTCTGACTATTGAACCCCTTATTGAACTGCCCATTTGACCCCCCACCAAAGAATGAACCCTGCCCCTGTTGGGATTTTGAGCTACTTGGAAACCAGGGGGTTACCGGTGGAACGAAAGTTATTATTATTATAGAAATTATTATTATTATTATTACGCCACCCCGAGTTAAAATTGCTACCAAAACCACTACCCTGACCTCCTCCTACGAAATCGACCTGTTCCTCACCATCAACAATGGGCACGCACTAGTATCATGACCCCCTCGACAATACTCACACTTATCAACTTTTTCCTTAATCTCTTTAAGCTGTCGAGTAAGGTTTTCTAACACAACGGCTACACTAGGATCCAGGTTGACCTGGTTCACCCCTCGAGTGGGTGCACTAGTAGTGGTATTGGAATTACCACTTGAATACCGTCGGTCAGATTGCGACTGAGCTTTAGATTGCGCAAAGCTTTCGAAACGCTCTAAACACTCGGCGACAGTAAGTATTCCCATCATGTGACCTCCCGCATTAGTGTCAAAACGATCACGAGTCTCTTGGGTGAGGCCGTTGTAGAATTTCTCACAAAGAGCCCAATCAGAGAGACCGTGTTGAGAGCAACGAGCAACTAAGTTTTGAAAACGCTCCCAAGCAAGGTAATAGGACTCGTCGGGCTCCATGCGGAATGAGTGAATTTGATCGCGAAGATGAGAAGCTTTAGCGGGCGGGAAATACTTATTCAGAAAAGATTGACGAAGGGCCGCCCAAGTAGTGGAGGTACCGGTTGGCTAAGAGTCCAACCATGTAGCTGCACGGCCCGTGAGTGAAAATGGGAAAAGCTGAAGATAGGTGGCATCTTCGGGTGCCCCATGGAGGCTAAAGGTGGCGAGCATGCGAGAGAAACGATTTATATGAGCGGGAGCATCCTCGTCATCGCGACCATGGAACTGAATGGTATTGGTGATGGCTGTCATGGCATATGAGGGAATTTGTCATGAGTTTTGGTTCACGATGGGTGGGACAGTGATGGGTGAAGCGAGACCAGTGAAACCTTGGGTGGCTTGTTGGTGGACGGTTTGTCTATGGTCGGCCATTTGGATGATGGGTGGGCTTTGGGGATGGGAAGATGGTGGGGAATTATGGGGTGAAGACTTCGGTGTGAACTCAAAGTTTGGTAGTTTAGATTGGAGGGTAGAGTCAGAATGGGTGGAAGATGAAGGAAGTGGTGTACTTACTTGGAGAGATGAAGACGAGACGGTTGACTTGTCTGTAGGTGGCTTCGGTGGAGGTCCCTGCGAGCGCAGATGTGGCATCCACTGCAAACTAAGAGAACCTACAACGAGAAAACAGACAATAGTTAGTAAGACTCAAATAAAACTAAAGAGAAAACAATAACTCAAAACGAAATAAAATACGTAGCACGTATGTGTCAAGAAAGTCTATCAAAGCTAATAACGTAATTGCCAAGAGTCCCCGGCAACGGCGCCAAAAACTTGATGTGCGCTGAACAGACTGTAAAAATCAACTAACTAAGACACTCTAGACTCAACACTAGAAAGCTTTAAATTTTAGACTCGACTTAAACCTAAACAACACAATCGGCAAGTGTATCGGTCAATGCAGTACAGCTAAAGTAAGTTCGAGTATCGAACCCACGAGACTCTACTAATTACGTTAACGACTCTATCTAGACCTAGAATGACACGGACGTACTAATTTGTTTATTTGGTTGGGGGGGGGGGTACTGAAAATCTACGGAAATATATATTAAAACTAATAAAAAAACTAAATTAACTAACACGAACGAAGGATTGAAGTTGTTCTCAAGCGGTGATGAAGACTACCTAGACTAATCCTGGATTGATTTTAAGCGTTTACCGATTAAGTTAATTACTCGTTTTCTGGAATCGGAATCTTATGATACTAAACCTAGTAAACACCAGCTAAGCCCCTCAACCCTTCTCGAGGTGAAACTTATGGCGTTACCTAGGCCGTTAATCCTACCGGTTGATTAGACGTCTTTCCAGTTGTCTAATATTGTGTGAGTACCTTAATTTGTAGCCATTGGCGGTTGTAAATGCTGATGTTGATATTGTACCACCGTATGTGAATGTAGAACCGTTGGTGGTTACACCAGTCGTTGTTATCGATGACCCTAGTATGGCGATCAACGTTGTAGTTGGATATGATGAAGTGCAATACACCCCTGCAGAAGTGCTTGCTATGCTCAGTGATCCCGAAAGGGTGTTTAGAGCGTTATGTATGTTTCCCACAATGTTTTTATAATTGTGGGACAAGTACTTGGTTTTCCATCAGTGGTTATGTGCATCTATTACCAAGATAGCCACTGGGATAATAGTGGTTGGATACATCTATTACCAAGATGCCCACTCTTAGCGCTGTATTTTTGTGACTAATATTTTTCTGAATGCGTAGATGTTTATATTAACTACGTCATGTTTAGTATTGTCATATATGTGTTTCACCGTATTTTGCAGTTTAAATGCGATGGTGGATTGCGTTTACAAATGTTTATATAAACATTCGTTGAGATAAGAAAGTGTTTTATAACGATTATGGCGTTAACGAACACGTATTCAGATAATTGGGTGCTTTATACGCGCTTAGCGTGAATGAGCACTTATTAAATTATCAAATATATTTCCTGTCGCGCATCGGCGTGTGGAATATTTGCTTAAATTTCAACAAGTGATACTCTCTGTCGCGCTGTGGCGTGTGAGACACTTGACCAAAATCATAAAGTGTTACGCGCTTGGCGTGAAAGAGTACTTTATGTAAGCTACTGTGTAATTTTCCCGGTCGCGCCTTGGCCTGTGGACTACTTATAGTTGGTAGCTGATTTGTTTAAATTACCTCGTGCGAATAATCCTTGTTGGCTATGGCGTGAGAGTAATCTGTTATCTATGTCACCTATTGGCGTGGAGAACACATATCCGAATGAGTATTTTTCCTATCGTGTAGCGTGTGAAATGTATGTTTAAATAAGCGTTTTTCTTGCCGCCCCTGGGCGTGTGGAATACTTATTTGAATTACCAAGTATCGTAGGTAGCATATTTGTTTTAAGTTACAAAACAGCATATGTGATACCACACACTATACAGTAGGCCCAACGATGTGGGAAGCGAAAATATTGTGTTTATATGGCTTGCAACCTGATGAAGACGCGACGCTTACCCATACAAGGGTGTGGTGCCTCTCAAATATAACATGGCGCGTTACGGCTGAAGATCAACACGCGCGACCAACTAACGATGCAACGTTACCCAATGATGTGGTGCGCAAGTGACTTGTGACTCAACTCGTAGCAAAACCTACAGATGGTCAGGGACGTCCAGTCGTGCTGTGCTAAATATTTAAGTAAAATATGAACCTGGAAGACAAGGGATAGATGCGGAGAGCCGGTGGCGTGAAGACTGGAGGCTCAGGCGGCGGTAGCATGAATACTGGTGGCACAAACCGGTGGGCGCAAAGGCTGGTGTCGTGCGGCCGAATGACATTGTATATATCTTGTATGGAAATAGTGATGCGGCGCACAACCGACCAGTGACTCAAACCATAACTAAACCCTGTTTGTCACCTTGTTGCGTCCTTAAATATGTAGTCATACACAATTTCGTCCGATAGGTTTAGCCTTACCAAATCGTTGCCTGGTGAAGGTGTAACACTACCAAGTATGTAAAAAGGTAGTAAGAGTCGCAGCGAGTAGGATGGTCTGAAAAGAAGTGGTTTGATCCAAACCATGTTCTTGAATGAAGGTTATCAAGCATGTAAACTGGGATGTCTGGACCAAAACCCTCAGCTTTGGTGACCAAAACCCTCGGTTTTGCTGACTACGTCCGGCCATGGTAGTGTCCGCGGTGTGCAACTTTCCTGGTTTAGTGCCAAAATTGTGTACTTGGATACCATTCGGCGTGTAAACCGAGATGCTAAGACTAAAACGCATGGCTTTGGTGACCATGTCCAGTGATAGTACTTCATCAGTTCAATGTCCCAAAATATGTTAGTAGTATTGACCTGATTAAGAAGGCGTCTGACAAGTGCGATGTCTTCCGCTTAAGTATAATGGTATCTTCTGGGATCTCTTTGTTGTCCAATATACAAGAAAAACGTTCTGATCCATGAGATGGCTTGGCGGGAAGTCGTAACCATCAAATGTCGCTTACCCCTTATACGATAGAGAATAAAAGTAGAAAGAAGGTATCGCTGAAAGCAGATGGCATGAAGGCGGGTTTGCGCTAATAGCACGATCAAGGCGGCGTGAAGGCCAGGTGTGTGAAGGCATGTGGTGTGAACAACGACTGTTGTTGTTGAACCTTCCTAGACTTGGCGTTTGTTAGTTACCAATAAAAATGATGAATCTTGTCATACCCTTTCGTAGTAAAATGCTCCAAGGGACAAAGAATAAAGATCATCTTCATTAGCTTATAATGCTAAGCTAGAAACGCCAATTATGTAGTTGTGTCATACCATGACCACTATTAGATGTATATGTTTCTGAACAAATCGTACCGAACCTTATATGGTTATCGTGGCCCCGTGCACTATGTATATTTCAACGTTTCCTGATCAAAATAGGAATACATGATGGGCATGTGAAAGACAAGTGGCGCAAAGTCAAGTTGCGTTAAGGCCGATGGCTGAAAGAAACGTATACTAGTGGCGGCGCGATCATGTGGGTCCTCCGCCGTATGTAACTTCGACAGGCGTGAAAGAATGTCCACCGGGAACTGTCTCCCGACGGTTGCCTCACTTGACATATGGTGCATGGTTAGCGTGCTCCTTAGTCATTAGACAAACGATGTGAGGGTTGCCGAGTCGTAATGCTTCTTAACGACGGTGGCCCGCCGGGGATGGCGGGAGCGTGATGGTAGTCTGCTGGAGATGGCGGGGTGAATAAAAGCTTTCGTCGGAGGTGGCAGAGCAGGCTGCAAAGAGCTTCCCCCATGTGCAGGATCTGAGCTTATCCGCATAGAGGTTGGAGCTTGGCCGCACACACGGGTGTGGGAGATGTAACTAAGCATGCGCGAGCGGGCGACTTACGTGCTTGTATGTTAAGGAAGTATGCACGTACGGCGACTTACATGGAGCATGCTTGTATAGCAACTTAGGAGCTCGCATGTAGAGCGGTAGGCTCGCATGGAGTCTGGCATGCTCATACGCAAAGGAGCATGCGCGTATGGCGACTTACGTGCTCGAATATGATTGCCATTTACGCACCGATGGTTGCAGGTTATCACAAGTGTGTACAAATGTGTTTAAATCATAAAATAATTTTATGATATTTGTATGGGCCATTTATGAAATGTTGTGAAATTGAAAAATAAACGTGTGGACCCATCTGTGTAATATATATAAAAGGTTCCTTTACTTAACTGTGACAAAAAATATTTTTCACTTGTTTAAATATCATATATACCTTTTATTTTTAATTCAATATTTTCTTTTATTGTGCCTTACATTTTATTCCTTTTCTTTTTCTTTCATGTTATCGTTGCTGCTATCTTTGAGCCTTTTGAGCTTTGGTGGGCTGCTGTTCTTTTGGGCCTTGTTCGTTTAGGGCAGAAGCCCTTGTTCGTTATAAGGGGGCGCTGGCTTTGGGATCGACACACAATCAACAGCCATTTCATTGCAGGCTTGTCTCTCTCTCTCTAAAACCTTCTACTCTGGTTCTTTTCCAGTCGTCCGCTCAAGTGTTTAGAGATCTTGGTTTTATCTCTGTTTTGTAACAGATCAGTTCTTGATCTGGGTTGTCTGTTTACGCCGGTAATCTTGCCAGATGAGTTCTGTACTCATTTGGAATTAATCACGCCGACTGGTGTCATAATAAAGTTTTCTGTGTTCTTGATATCTTGTTGTTGACATGGTATCAGAGCTCTAGGTGCTCTTAGGGTTCCCGTTCCGTTGACCGCTGCTTTCTAGAGTTTCGATCAAGATCCGTCTCGACTGTTGAAGGCCGCTATTCACTCTCGGATTCTTGGTAGTTTCTGCGAATCTGCCGAATCCGGGTTTTTTTATGGTGTTCATTTGCTTGGAGGCTCTTTTTTTTTCTTTTTGAAGAATTAAAACCCTAAACATCAAGGGTTTACTGTGCTATGAAGGGGTCTCGTTGGTCTCTTTTTAGGGTAAACCAACAGACTTTGATACTTGTCTTCTGATCAGGTCTTGTAACCCTAAGTGAAGGTTACAAGCCTGATCCGCTGGAGTTATTCGCACCCACTGTGAGAGTATTATGACCCTTCTCTTTATTTTTCGATTGTTTGCATCACTGAGTCCGTACACAAAGAGGGTTCACTCTGTTGTATTCTTGTTGATTATTTGTTTTCTGTGTTTTTTTTTTCTAATTATCTGTGTTGGTTTATTTTGAGTTTGGCTACCTTGACATAGTTTGCAGAGGCACCTTTTGAGTGACGAACCTCTAATCGGACTCACTGTCTTTACTTCGCGGTATTTATTACTAAAATTGTTTTTTCTGTGATTGCCCGTTATCATGCCTGATAAAGATAGTGATTCTCTTACCGGCACCCTGGTTAGAAAAATTGATGCTGGTGACCCACTTTACCTTCATCCTAGTGACTCGGCTAATCTGACCATTGTTAATATAAAACTGAAAGGCACCGATAATTACAATGTTTGGGCTAATGCTATGAATCTGGCTTTACAAGTTAAAAATAAGTTAGGGTTTATTGATGGATCATGTGCTAGATCTACTACTGATGAAGTGTTAGGAAAACAGCGGGATCATTGTAGTTCTATTGTTCTTACCTGGATTTTGAATTCTGTGTCTGAAGAATTATATTTGGGTCATGTTTATTCTAAACTTGCCTCTGTTGTGTGGAAAGAACTAAAAGAAACTTATGATAAGGTTGATGGGTCGGTGGTCTTCAATTTGTATCAAAAAATTAATTCCTTTTCTCAAAATGGCATGCCTGTCTCTGAGTATTATCATAAACTTAACTGCATGTGGAAACAATTAGATCAAATTCTATCTCTACCCACGTGTACTTGTGATGCATCCAAACAATTTAATGATTTCAATCACTTGATTAAATTAATGCAGTTCTTAATGGGTCTTGACAGTGTTTACTAGTCTGTAAGAACTTCTCTGTTAACTAGGGAAGTTCTTCCTTCTGTAAAGGAAGCCTTCTCTGTGGTTTCCAGAGAAGAATCTCACAGAAATTCAAACAATTTTTCTGAAAAAATCTCTAATAATCATGTCGGCTTTACTGTTAAAACCAGTCAATCTTTTGATTCAAAAAGGAAAAATTTAGACCCCCTAACCCAAATCTTAAATGCTCACATTGTAACAAGACTGGACATACCGTTGAGAGATGTTATGAACTGGTTGGTTACCCCTGCTGGATGAAATCTAAAACAAGTGGTAATAAGGGAGGCAGGGTTAGCAATAATGTGGTTGTTGATGCTTCTGAAACTGCTTCATCGTCTACTGTGAATGGTTTAACAAATGAACAGATTGCGCAATTACTTAGCTTGTTGAATGATAAGTCCAGAAGTGAAACTCAAGGGAGTAACTTTGCTGGTAGGTCCAATTATGTTTGTTTTAACAGTTATTTCAAACCTACATATGACTTTAAACCTGCTTACTGTTTTTCCAACTTTGGAAATAATGGGAAAAAGGCTGGGTGGATAATTGATTCAGGGGCAAATCAACACATGATTACAGATGACACTAATCTTATAAATCAAATGGATATTACAGAATATAACATCAAAGTTAAACATCCCAATGGGACAAGTGCTTTAGTAACTAAAATTGGTGATGTTAAACTAAGTGATAAGGTCATCTTATATGATGTGTTTGTTATTCCTGATTATTGTGTCAACCTTGTTTCTGTTCATAAACTTGCCAAAGACAGCAATCTGACTGTTTCTTTTGATGAACATAATTGTTATATTCAGGACTCTCAAACAAAGAAAGTCCTGGTGACTGGTAGTCAACTTGATGGTCTGATTTATGTGGTAGTTCTACTATGTCTAAGGTGTGTAATGCTAGTCTTGATGTTAATCTTTGGCATGCTAGATTAGGACACCCTGCTGAACCTGTGTTGCATGTGTTAAAAGACAAATTAGATATTAAAAAGGATGCTAAACTTGAACCTTGTGAAACATGTCATAAGGCAAAACAGCATAGGGAATCGTTTCCTTTAAGTGATCATAAGACTAAGTCTTTAGGAGATCTTGTTCACCTTGATGTTTGGGGTCCCTATAGGGTTCAAAGTAGGGATGGCTCTAGATATTTCCTAACAGTGGTTGATGATTACACACGAGCTGTATGGGTCTATCTTATGAAAAATAAAGATGAAGTGTTTTACAATATAAAAGGGTTCTTCAACATGCTTAAGGTCACACCCCAACCGATGGCGGAAACATCGGGATGAGACGAACAAATTGCTCAAAACATCATAACACTATGTGACAATGTGAATTAAATTGAATTTCATAAATTGCTAAGTATAATACAAGAGGTCAACATAAACGACATTATTTTGAATTTACAACAAAATAGTTTAATCTAAATGTGTTTCTAAGTCCACTTAAATCTTGTTTCTTCGCTTAACATCATCTTGTCTAACGAACCTGCAACATGTATTAAAATAGAGTTCAATGCAAAAGCAAAGGCGAGTATACAAGTTTTGATACATAGCATAAATAGTTTAAATTTGTCTAACGGGTCGTATCCAACATGAATCTCAATATGCAAGTTACTAGTACGTTGAAACGGTGTCAAATATATGTTCAAACCCAAGAATACAATGCCTTAAAATAGTCTATACGGGAGGTAAATAGTTTAACTTAACAATAACCCCAAGACTAGTAGGCGGTGCATTACTCCTATAGCGCTATAATTATTAAGGTAGGCTTGTACGAAGTTAATGAGCATATAGACACAAAAGTTTAACATAACAACGAGATTAACAAGCATCATATAGTTTCATGTTCAAATATGGATAGAGAGTGATTCAAATAGTTTCAAGTGTTTCGTGTTTTGATATAGAATACATGTTGCACCCAAAAGTGTTTAAAAGTAAAATGGTTTTACGAGTATACTCACAAAATTGCTAAGTCTCTTTGAAATTCCAGGACGAGTTGATGAGTTGAAGGATGGAACATCGAGGTCACCTTATATGACAACGAAGGTGTATGAGTAATCGAAATTATGATGGACGATTGGAATCGGACTTAGGATGTGCGTATATATATATATGTATATATACACATACATGTAACGTGGTTTAAGTAACTATTTCGACTTTAAACTTAACATATGGGTTATAGATGCGTTGTCCAACAATAATAAATATATTCCCCCTATACTTTATGTTATAGGAACTAGTTGAACCCGACACGCTTTTATTCATGAGTTAGACTTTAGGGTATCTATAGGTATATGTATATGTATACATGTATATAGCTTTATATTTGACGATAAGCATTTAGGTATTTATATTGTCGAAAGTATAGTAAATATATTTTTTTTGGTCGAAAGAATAATAATATATTTTGGTCGAAAGAATAATAAATATATTTTTGTCGAAAGGTTAATAAATATATACACGTATTTTGTCGAAAAGTGTAGTATGTATATATACATGTATATATATATATATATATATATATATATTTATATGTTATCGTAGCGAAATATAGTTGTCGAAAAGTGTTACATATATATATTTGGCGAAAATCGGGCAGAGTTTCCTCTTGTTTTTGGACGAATCCCGACAACACAAGTTGTCGATAACGTTACAAAACGCACTCTAAACAGTACAATATATTTATAGATATCTACATTTTGTTACAAGTTACAAAAAGTTTGGTTTCACGATTAGACAATATTTAATTATGAAATAATAAAACTGATATACGCGTAAAAAGAACATAACGTTATTATGTTTACCCCGCTGACCGCAGTTGACCACGTTGACTGTTTGACTTGCGTTGACCAAACTCGAAGCTGATCGTGAGTCGAATCTGAACCGACACCAAAATCCAAATTAGAAAGTTAGAGCATGACTTCCCGACACGTATTTGAACCAAAACTGAAACATGAGAAGTGAATCGAGCGAACCGAGTCGAGATCTAACTGAACCGATAACCGGAAATGACGGACCTGAGCTGAACCGGGACTGCCTGAATCCCAAACGGCACGCGGCCGCCGCTATAACGCCGCCTGAATCGTCGCAATCTGCCGCAACCGCAGACGAAACGGACCCGACTTGAACAAAGCGACTGCGAGCACCCATTGTTGCAGGCCTCTGCCGCCGTTGCTATACCACCGCCGCTAAAATGCCGCCGCTGCCATCGTCCCTGTCGCGCTGCCACCTGATTGGTGGCCGGCGACACCATCACAGAGAGGGAGGAGGCCCGAGGGTGGAAGTGGAGGTGTGTTGCGAGGAGGGGGGTCTCGCCAGTTTCCACCGGCTTCGCCGGCACCGGAAACGGGGAGAGAGAGAGCTGAGTTGTGTGGGGGTTTGCGTGAGACGGAGAAGGAGGGAGTTAGAGGGTGGTTGTGGTGGTTCGCCGGATTGCGGCGCCGGAGACCCGCCGCAAAAGCGGCTCCGGTCGTCGGAAATTCTGGAGAGTAGGGGGGGGGGTGGCTGATAAGGGTGAGACTTGGGTTTTGATATGTGGTGAGGGTTATAAGGGATATTTATAGGTAGGGTTAAGTGTGGGGGTTGGGCCTAAAGTCTGCTAACGTGTTTTAGTGTTTCAGAGCTTGAATATATAAAAAAAGTCCGTAACGCCGTATTTTATTTATTATTATTATTTTTTATATATATTTATATATAAAATACGAGGCGTTATAGTTTCCCCTCCTTTAGGAAATTTCGTCCCGAAATTTATCCAAGAGGAAAGACTTAAAGGGTTTCGGTTAAAGAATGAGGGTTTACAATTGCGACTTGGAGTTGTAGACACGTGTGGGTAAGCATGAAGTTTAAAGCAACGCAATGTTAAGTTCGCAAAATCAGTTGCCTGACTAAATGATTCTAGGCATCAAGCATAAGTAAAACATGCAAGTGTGTATATAGACGTGTGTTTTAAACGAGTTTGAATACTCGATGGATAAGTCATCTAAGCAGGAATGTTTTCGTAGGAAACGGTATGCAGTTTGATGAAAAGTAGGTTGCTCCGTATGTTATAAGAAAGTCTTATTGGTTTTGAAGGTCAATGAAAAATCTCGGTTTCTGTAGAAATTGTCTATTGGTAGAAAAACGAGAAGGTTAGGTATTTAAATAAGACAGTTTCCGAAGTAGCGGTCAACTAAGTGTGTTTGCACCCTAGCAAGTATGAAAGATAGTGTTAAAGCAAGAATTATTTTAGGGCTTGAATGATTACACGATTGATAGTACGCGAGGTTGTATAAAAGACAAGGTTAATGGGTTTAAGGGGTATAAATGATCTAATAGACGAATACGAGTATAAGAGTGGCATGCGTATAAAGACAACGAGAACGCTGCGTTAGGAATGAAGTCTCGTCGTGAATAATCGGGTATCACGCACTTAGCAATGCAGTTGTGAGTTGTTTAAAGTTTGCATATTAGGTCTTACTAGGGTCTGTAAAACACCGAATTTCTCATGGCACGTATTACGAAAGTTTGGTAACATGGTGAAAACAACTAGCGTATCCACCATGTTTTGACCACGTTGCGACCGTTTCGTTACTCGATGCAATGTTACGTCCGTGTATTACCATACGCGGTAGTGCACCCTATGGTTCTCATGCGCTTATCACTATAATCCCGTGTGCACCCGTGATTATACCGATCGTCGCATGATCCGCATAGCTTGTACTAGTTGCGCATGTGTTAGGGTATACATAAATTTTTAAACAATAATGTGTGCGTGCAACAATGTAGTGTAAGCATGTTTTTGTTCAAATAAGCATGAGACCCACGCGGACGAATCCCTTGAGTTTGCTCGCGTACAGGTGCGAATGTATGTATGTTGAGTATAAATAGGAGTATGAGCATAGTATAAGTTTAAGTATGAATACGCATGTGAGTATAAACATAAAACGCATGAATAAGGGTACGAGTATAAGTATAAATATGAGCATAAATCACATTAGCATAAATACGAGAATAGTTATAAAATGTACGGATGTGAGTATAAATAAGAGTACAAGTGTATGCATAAAGCGTATTCTGGTGAGTACGAGTGTAAATACGAGTATAAGTATAAACATAGAATGTGTGAGCATGAGCACGAGTGTGAATAAGAATATAAGCACAAACATAACGATATGAGCGTAAATATAAGTGTAAACGTAAATTGCATGAATACAATTGCAAATATGAATATAAATGTAAGCATAAGTGGATGAGTTTAAATGCGAGTATAAACATAAACTGTAGGAGTATAAATATGAACATGAATGTAAGGGTAAACATAAGCGTGTAATATGAACAAAAGGTGTGAGTATGAATAATAGTGTAATCATAATTTTATAAGTATAGATAAAAGGTATGAGCATGAATATAAGTGGAAGCATAATCTTCATAAATATGAATACAAGTAAAATGCATGAGTGTCAACATGAGTATGAATATAGTGTAAACATACATGCGATAGGGTAAATGTAAGTTTAAGCATGTAATGTATGAATATGAATATGAATATAAGTATAAACGTAAAGGTATAAAGGTGAATATAAGCGTAACGTAAATGTATAATTGTGAATATGAGTATAATGTAAAATGTATGATATTGAATATAAGCATAAAAGTGAAAGTATGAATATGAGCGAGCACATAAAATTTTATAAATACGAATATGATCATGAGTGTAAGAAATAATGATTTTGTATATGGTATTAATCAAAATATACAGAATTTAAGCACGTGAAAGATCAAGAAGTTTTGAGTATGAAAGAAAAGAAATTGAATGACATGCGCGAGATTGTCGCGTTATATCGACTATAACGTGTAAGATGATATGCATATATAGTTGTTTGAGCAAAACGTGGAGTTTATTGAATCCAAAATAGATTGGGTTGTCATGGAATGTAGAGTCTAATTAGTGAATGTAAAGAGAGTACAAGCATCTATTGGTTATGTGTGTTGTACTTTGTGAAAGAATGGAAATGCTACTCTTGTTTTAAAAAAATTACATAAGTTGAAAATTGTCGGTTCCTGTGAAGTTTTCTTGCCCATGTGTTTTGAGTTCAATTAACGTATTGAGTGATGTTTGAGAAGGTTCCGGAAGTTATTAAGTTTGCATCGTTTTAAATGACCTTGCATTAAAGAAGAATTTCGAGGTTTAGAGGTTCTTGTGAAAATGTTGACCCTTAGAAAAGAAATTTGTCATAAGAACTTAGTGATCATTGAAAAGTGTTCTTAATGAAATGTTTTTGTTGGTTCTGAAAGGAGCTTTAGTAGACGATTGAACGATATTTGTAATATTTTGTAGGTGTGTACGAAAAGTTGGTTTGATTCCCAATTGAAAGTAAAAAATCTTTAGTATAATGATATGAGATGAGCGTGTTTTAATAATTACGTTGAATACAAAATTTTTATGGGCAATGGATTTATTAGACCGACTAAATTGATGAGTAGCATTTCGCAAAATTTTGAAAATCGAGGAACAAGCATTTATGGTATGATCAAAATTTCATGTTTGTGAGTTATGTGGAAATAGATTGTAAGATAAGGAATATGTTTAAATAAACCATGCATTTTGAAATAAATAGGGATTTTGACTAATGATAAACGATTTAGGTATTAACATGATCGTGTTTACATAATAGAGTCTATTGAAAGAAGGTCTTGGTAACTGTCACACACCCCGACCCGCAGCGGAATAAGAGTCGGGGCATAATTGGGTTATCACCAAAGCTCATGATGTTTACTAAAATGTTTCATATTTATTAAATTCAAATTACAACTTAAATATTCAAATCAAATCCATACAATTACAAGGAAAATGAAACTAAGTAAAACAATCCAAAGCTTAAACTGATTTATTCTTCTAAGCCTTCCTATGTGTTTCTTGCCTCAACTGGATCACCTGTATCATGTGTAAAACGGGGAAAATTTTCGGGTCAACAAAAGTTGGCGAGTGAACCTTGAGAAACATTGTTATTAATTTTCTTGTTGTGTTTAATATTGAAAAGTTGTGCAATAATCACATGTGAGCAAACATATGTATATAACAAAACACAAACCACATTGGATGAGTAAATGACATAAATGATGATGTATTTGAGATCAAGCTCAATCAACGGAGCCGATCGAATGACATGAATGATGATGTATGTGAGATCAATGGCTCAATCAAACGGAGCCGATCGAATGAGGCACCTGATACTCAACCTGTATCCCACGGGGAGCTGATGGGCCTAATGAAATGCATGTACTGAAAATGATAACTTCAATCTAACATAATTCACACAACAATTGATACATACACATTTGATCACGGATATGATAGATGCACAAGTGTTTAAATATAATAAGGAATTAGACGACACATGATACACCCCAAAATGTGATTAAAACGGGGAATTTGTAGAGATTCACTCACATTGGGTGCGTTCTTTGATGACGTTGGATGCGCACGAGTTTTGGGATTTGATCGACGAGGAAAAACTAACCTAAAATAATAACGAAATGGTTCGGTAAATAAATGGATTTTATTTGAGATTAATACTTTTAATTCATAATCTTAATAGGATTTTTAGATTTATTTTTGTGAGTTTAAGGACATTTTCTAACTTTAAAATATTATTTTTAAGTATTTTTAAATAATTTTCTGATTAAAAAATAAAAAAATAAATAAAAAATGTTGACTTTTTGACTTTGACCGTTGACCGGTCCGGATTGTATTAATTATATGCGCGGAGTGAGGTTCGAACTCGGGACCTCTCGTACGCGTGCACGCAGCTCTACCAACTGAGCTACGTGTCTAACCCGAAATATTCTCTGTTTTAATTATATATATATACTGATTAACTTTTATCTAATTTAGTTTATTTCAAAAATGATTTAAAATGGCCGACCCGACTCCAGTGACTCGGAGTCGAACTCGAGACGTTCGGTTCGAGTACGCACATCCCAACCAGTTGGGCTGTGTGTCATATCTGTTTAACTTATGGATTAAATTATACTTATCAACATTCGGTGACCTGATTCGATTCAGTTGTAAAAATGTTGGTTTTAATTCTGAAATTCGGTAACGTATGTGATTCGAACCCGGGACGTGTGCATTGTTTGTGCACAAAGTCCACCGCTGGACTGTGTGTCTAACCCGGTTAAATATTCAGTTTTAATTAAACTTATACACATGTTCGACTTCGTCTTCTTCGTTTACAAAGACGCAGAACAATGATGTCCGACTGTTCTGGTTTAAATCGATCATCGAGCATATAATTGATTGGAATGAAATGGATAAAGAGGGTTACGGAGTAAAATGTACCGAACAGAATGCTTTTTCTCAGATTTCCGGCAAGAGGCGTCGGCTCTGATTGGTGACTTCTCGTCTGAGTGAATCAATTAACGGTTTTGATCAAGGAGTTGTGCAATTAAGGTACTAAACAAGGGATATCAGGGGGTTTAGATGATTGTACCGATTCACAGCGAGACGTCGGAATTTTCAGCGATTTTCCGGTGAGTGCAGGAATTCCCGGCGACGTTGTCTGAGACAGGTTCTGATTGAAAGATTTATGTTATTACTTGCCTAATAATGGATTGCAAACAAAAGAGTCGAGAATTTTACCGATTTGAAGTAAGTCTCGGTTTTCCGGTGAAAGTCCGGCGAATGCAGAATATCTCCGGCGAGTGCTAAAGCTTCGAGAGTTTGTGCGATTTTGAGCGAAAAGGTTACCAGAGGTTTGGGTGGGTATTTATATGGAAGAAACAACATGTATTGGGTCCGAATTTGGTCTTGATTCGCGGTCAAAACTTTTCCGGCGGTTACGACTGGAATTGGGGGTTAGACATCGGTTATAACCGATGTCGAAGTTAGTTCACGCGTTTCAGTCAAAGAAAAATGGTTGTGATTTGCGAAATCGTCGGTCTTTCCGGCGACTGCGGATTGGGCGCGCTGATTTCCAGATTTTGATTTCGAGTTTTAATTTAAGTATTATTTGTTTCAGCATATTAACAAAGAAGGCAAGTGGCGGAGCGGTGTGTTGTGTGATTGAGTTTTGGGCGACCCGGGTTCGAAACCCGGCGTCCCCATTTTATTTTTTTCTCATTAATTAAGATTATAAATTATGGTTTTTAAATTCTAATATAGTTATTAATTATGTATCGTTTAAAATTAGTTTGAGCAATAAATACGCAACGAAAATTTTTAACTGGATATTCGATTAAGAAACAAAGCGGGTTTTGGAAACCCGTTTTTTGACGGATGTTACAGTATCCCCTACTTTTAGAAATTTCGTCCCGAAATTTAAGTAGTAGTGGTAATAGGAAAAAGATGCGGGTATTTCTCGCGCATTGAGTCTTCACATTCCCAAGTAAACTCAGGTCCTCGTTTCGACTCCCAACGTACCCTGCAATTGGAATACGACTCCATCTTAAACGCTTCTCTCTGAAGTCCATGATTTCTACTGGTCTTTCAATGAAGTGCATAGATTCATCGATCTGAATGTTTCTAGAGGAATATGGAGGTTCTCATCGGCGAGGCACTTTTTCAAGTTTGATACGTGGAATGTGGGATGAATTCTGTTGAGCTCTTCTGGTAGGTCAAGCTTGTATGCTACAGGACCTACTCTTTCGAGTATCTTGAAAGGTCCACGTAGCGTGGTGCTAGCTTGCCCTTCTGGCCAAAACGAATCACTCCCTTCACGTGATACTTAAAAGTACTGTCCCAATGTCAAACTCCAAGGGCTTTCGTCGTTTGTCTGCATAACTCTTTTGACGACTTTGAGCCGCTAGAAGATTGTTTCGAATTTGAATGACCTTGTCGGTTGTTTCTTGAATTAACTCTGGACCGGTGATTTGTGATTCCCCAATTTCGTGCCAACATACTGGAGATCGGCACTTACGACCATATAAAGATTCGAAAGGAGCCATGCCGATACTTGAATGGTAGCTATTGTTGTACGAAAATTCAACTAATGGTAGATGAGCGTCCCAATTCCCTTTGAAGTCTATGACACATGCTCGAAGCATGTCTTCAAGAGTTTGGATGGTGCGTTCAGATTGTCCATCAGTTTGAGGATGAAAAGCGGTACTGAGGTCTAATCGTGTACCCAAGGCGGTTTGTACGGCTCGCCATGTTCGTGAAGTGAAACACCATCACGGTCTGAAATGATGCTTAAAGGTACACCATGACGGCTTACGATCTCGCTGATGTAGATACGAGCTAACTTCTCGTTCTTGAAGTCCTCGCGGATCGGAATGAAGTGAGCTGATTTTGTAAGACGATCAATGATTACCCATATAGTGTCATACCCACTGGAGGTGCGAGGTAACCTGGTAATGAAATCCATGGTTATGTTTTCCCACTTCCACACAGGTATTTTGGGTTGGACTAGAAGTCCTGAAGGTCTTTGATTTTCAGCTTTTACTTTGGAACAGGTAAGGCATTTGGAAACAAAAACATCAATATCTTTTTTCATGCCCGGCCACCAGTAGGTGTATCGTAGGTCTTGATACATCTTGTCGGCCCCTGGGTGTACAGAGTATCGTGTTTTGTGCGCCTCATTCATGAGGAAATCACGAAGGTTGTCGCGATCGGGAATCCATATGCGATTTAAATAGTATAGAATACCGTCGATTTGGTTTCGATTCTTAGTTCAGCTCCACATGACAGCTCATCGAACGTCATTTTCGGTTACAGAAACATGTTGAGTTGCTCGGATTCGATCTTTGATGTCGGTTATGATTTGCAAACATAGAAGACGAATGGAGTTCGCATAACCTTTTCGACTGAGCGCATCGGCCACCACGTTTGCCTTAGCCAGGATGATACCGAATTTCACAGTCGTAGTCGTTAAGAAGTTCGACCCATCTTCGTTGCCTCATATTCAACTCCTTTGATTGAAGATATGTTGGAGGCTCTTGTGGTCAGTGTATATTTCACACTTGGTACCGTAAGGTAATGTCTCCATATCTTGAGAGCGAACACAACGGCTCCAAGTTCCAGGTCGTGGGTGGTGTAATTCTTTTCATGAACTTTGAGTTGCCTAGAAACATAGGCTATCACTTTTCCTCTTTGCATCAGTACACAGCCTAGTCCTTGCCCTGACGCGTCGCAATAAACCACGAAGTCATCACAACCCTCAGGGAGTGTGAGGATAGGTGCGTCACAGAGTTTTTGCTTTAGAGTTTGGAAGGCCTCTTCCTGCTTAGGTCCCCATATGAAGGGTTTTCCTTTATGAGTCAAGGCCGTGAGTGGTAAACAATACAGGAAAAATTGGCGATGAAGCGTCGATAGTAACCAGCCAAACCAAGAAATGAACTAACTTCGGTAGGGGTACGTGGCGCTTGCCATTCCTGCACTGCCTTGATTTTTGAAGGATCAACGTGAATTCCTTTGTCATTGACGACATGTCCGAGGAATTGTACTTCTCCTAACCAGAATTCACATTTTGAGAACTTTGCGTAGAGCTTTTCGGTCCTTAAAAGTGTAAGGATGAGTCGAAGGTGTCGCTCGTGATCGGATTTAGACTTGGAGTAGATAAGAATATCGTCGATGAAGACTATGACAAAGCGGTCGAGGTAGGGTTTGCATACCCTATTCATTAGATCCATGAAGACAGCTGGGGCGTTGGTTAAACCAAAGGCATGACCATGAATTCGTAATGACCATAACGAGTTCGGAAGGCGGTCTTTGGGACGTCTTCTTCATGTACTCTGAGTTGATGATAACCAGAACGAAGGTCGATTTTTGAAAAACAGGTGGCGCCTTGAAGTTGGTCTAGGAGGTCATCGATGCGAGGTAATGGGTAGCGGTTCTTGACCGTTAACTTGTTAAGTTCTCTGTAGTCGATACACATGCGAAACGTTCCATCTTTCTTCTTCACAAAAAGAACAGGCGCACCCCAAGGCGAGGAGCTAGGACGTATGAATCCTTTGTCAGTCAGTTCTTGCAGTTGACTGGCCAACTCTTGCATTTCGGATGGGGCTAGCTATAAAGGAGATTTTGCGACTGGTGTAGCGCCAGGTACAAGATCGATACGGAATTCGAATTCTCTCACAGGAGGGAGTCCTGAGATGTCGTCGGGAAAGACTTGTGAGAATTCTTTCACTACTGGTATATCTTCGAGTTTCTTCTCCTTGTTTCCCTTCTTGACGAAGTGAGTTAGGAATGCAACATAATTCTTGCGGAGATATTTTCGGGCTTGAAGGCAGGACATTAATTTGAGTCCTTTCGAAGGGGTTTCTCCAAAGATACGTAGGGTCTGACCGTCTGCAAGAGGAATGCGAATGAACTTTTCGCGGCATACTACTTCACGTGATGCTGGCTGAGCCAGTCCATACCAATTATAATATCGAAACTTCCCAACTTCATAGGAATGAGGTCAACTGGAAAATCGTGATCGTTTAGAGTGAGGGTACAACCTCGTATAATAGAATTTAATGAAACGGGCTTTCCTCAGCTACTTCCACCGTTAGAGATTCCATGAGATTATCACGAGTTTGGTTGAGGATAGGTTCAAATTCTAAGGACACAAAACTCTTATCCGCGCCAGTATCGAATAACATGGATGCATAACTACCATTGATGAGAAACGTACCGTTAACCACGTTGTTGTCAGCCCTAGCTTGGTTGGCATTGATGTTGAAAGCTCTTCCTCTAGCAGGTGGAGGAGCTTGGTTAAGTTGGTTTAGATTTTCCTGAGCTTGGGCATGGATGATGTTCACCAAGCGTGGACATGTGTTCCTAAAGTGGTTTGGGTCTCCACAGTTGTAACATGCTAGCATGGGTTGCATCATGGGGTAGTTGGGTTGGTAGTAGGATTGGGCTATATGTTGTTCAGTGGTAGAAGTAAAGGTTGTTGGGCTTGACCCACTATCTGATGGTGGGTTTGGGTTGAGGGTTGATTGCGGTTCATTCGCTGAAGTGTGCGACAAGTTTGGAGGGTGTGACCCGCACGGCCACAGCTGGTGCAATGTTGGCAAGGAGTTTTTGGGAGGTGATGGTATTGACAACGGTTGCATTTTGGGTATGGGCCGGTGTATGGCTTTTTAAATGGTGCTGCTGAGGGAGCAATTTGGGTAATTGGTGCGGCAGTGATAGGAGGGTTTGTATGTGTGACTGCAAAATTTCTGCTGTTTCGTTTCCTCTTACCAGCAAACTTTGAAGAGGAGATGGAATGGTTTGGAGTTTGGGCCTCAATGGGGGCTTTCTTTTTCTCATCCTTGAATTTGCCATTTCGGATGCGATTCTCGGTAAGTTCGGTAGTTAGTTCCATTGCGGCTTCAAGTGTTGCAGGCGAAGTGCTTAGAACCGAGTCTTGAATTTTCGAGGGAAGGCCTCGAATGTAATGTTCAACCAAGCGGTACACGGGGGTGAACAAATTAGGGATCATCTGATTCAGCTCGAGAAATCTTTTGTTGTAGGAAGTATGATCTCCTTCCTTTTGTTTTAACGAGTGGAATTCATCTTCCAACTTTTTGATTTCGCTTCTTGACAGAAGCGTCTTGTCATGATTTCCCTTAACTCTTCCCATGTTAAGGCCATGGCATCTTCGACTCCTCTCTTACCCTTTTCTGTGTTCCACCAGGTAAGGGCTACCCCAAACAGTCTCCCAGTTGCGTAACGTACCTTGCGATCTTCGGGACAATCGCAATTGAGGAAGGTGTTCTCCATTTCTTCAAACCAGTGGAGGAGAGCAGTAACACCTTTGGTCCCTTCATACTTTGGGGGATCGCAAGATTTGAAGTGTTTGTAGGAGCACTTTTTGGAGGGAGGGTTGTCGACGTTCTGGTATTCTTGATTGGGAGGGTTGATGGGATTCGCGGTGAGAGCTTGTTGACTTGAATTACGATGTTAGGAAGCACTGCGGCCATTTGTTTTGCAATTTGGGTGGCCAAGCGTTCGTTTGATCTTCCTGACTTTCTACCTCCACGTAGTTGCCTAGCCGACATCTACAGGAACATACATAGGAAGATTGTGAGTTTAAGAAGTTTTTAGGTGTCATGTGTCGTTAAAAGAATAAAAAAATAACATAATCATCAATAATGCAACTACATCCATAGGATGTCTTGGGTTTGCTCATGTTTGGGCCTCCAATGTCCCCCATACCATCGCCTGTATAGTCATGTGGGCCCCCATGACTATTGGCTTAGTAGGATTCACATTGGTGTTGGCGGTTTAACACTCGCATCACCCGAATGAAAACCATGAAATATGATTGCGAGATGTATGGTAGGAGGGTGTCCAGGTATAGACACAATGACAACTCAAAGTGGGGTTAGCTCACACGACGTTTGGTATTGCATGCTTTGGCCTAATAGGTCCTTCGTACTCTCATCGTTAGTCCCCAGGTAGGCAAACTGGTCCTTTATTTTGGATTTATACGAATGCAAGCCTAGACAGGACGTTCCGACTACCGGTACTCGTACCCTTCCAGTTACTACATGCCCGTCATGGGAACTCACTTTGATGTGATTTGAAAAATACAAAAATCGTTGCAAAAATCATGGGAATTGTGAGGTGTGTGCTCTCATGGATATGATATGTTATGAGGATATGATTCATGATGAGCATTGTATAACAATATGTACTTATGAACATGCTTGCATAACATTGAATGTAACAATAAACATAAAGCATATAAACATCATGAATTTTGTATGTAACGCATAAACAATTTAAAAATTCTAATCAACTATAGTATAGGCTCTAAGGGTCTAATAACCTATCCTATATCTCTATAGTCATGGCTCTGATACCAATCTGTCACACCCCGACCCGCAGCGGAATAAGAGTCGGGGCATAATTGGGTTATCACCAAAGCTCATGATGTTTACTAAAATGTTTCATATTTATTAAATTCAAATTACAACTTAAATATTCAAATCAAATCCATACAATTACAAGGAAAATGAAACTAAGTAAAACAATCCAAAGCTTAAACTGATTTATTCTTCTAAGCCTTCCTATGTGTTTCTTGCCTCAACTGGATCACCTGTATCATGTGTAAAACGGGGGATATTTTGGGTTAACAAAAGTTGGCGAGTGAACCTTGAGAAACATTGTTATTAATTTTCTTGTTGTGTTTAATATTGAAAAGTTGTGCAATAATCACATGTGAGCAAACATATGTATATAACAAAACACAAACCACATTGGATGAGTAAATGACATAAATGATGATGTATTTGAATCAAGGCTCAATCAAACGGAGCCGATCGAATGAGGCACCTGATACTCAACCCGTATCCCACGGGGAGCTGATGGGCCTAATGAAATGCATGTACTGAAAATGATAACTTCAATCTAACATAATTCACACAACAATTGATACATAAATTTGATCACGGATATGATAGATGCACAAGTGTTTAAATATAATAAGGAATTAGACGACACATGATACACCCCAAAATGTGATTAAAACGGGGAATTTGTAGAGATTCACTCACATTGGGTGCGTTCTTTGATGACGTTGGATGCGCACGAGTTTTGGGATTTGATGACGAGGAAAAACTAACCTAAAATAATAACGAAATGGTTCGGTAAATAATGGATTTTATTTGAGATTAATACTTTTAATTCATAATCTTAATAGGATTTTAGATTTATTTTTGTGAGTTTAAGGACATTTTCTAACTTTAAAAATATTATTTTTAAGTATTTTTAAATAATTTTCTGATTAAATAAATAAAAAATGTTGACTTTTTGACTTGACCTTTGACCGTTGACCGGTCGGATTGTATTAATTATCTGGCTGAGTGAGGTTCGAACTCGGGACCTCTCGTACGCGTGCACGCAGCTCTACCAACTGAGCTACGTGTCTAACCCGAAATATTCTCTGTTTTAATTATATATATATACTGATTAACTTTTATCTAATTTAGTTTATTTCAAAAATGATTTAAAATGGCCGACCCGACTCCAGTGACTCGGAGTCGAACTCGAGACCTTCGGTTCGAGTACGCACAGCCCAACTAGTTGGGCTGTGTGTCATATCTGTTTAACTTATGGATTAAATTATACTTATCAACATTCGGTGACCTGATCCGATTCAGTTGTAAAAATGTTGGTTTTAATTCTGAAATTCGGTAACGTATGCGATTCGAACCCGGGACGTGTGCATTGTTTGTGCACACAGTCCACCGCTGGACTGTGTGTCTAACCCGGTTAAATATTCAGTTTTAATTAAACTTATACACATGTTCGACTTCGTCTTCTTCGTTTACAAAGACGCAGAACAATGATGTCCGACTGTTCTTGTTTAAATCGATCATCGAGCATATTTAATTAATTGGAATGAAATGGATAAAGAGGGTTACGGAGTAAAATGTACCGAACAGAATGTTTTTTCTCAGATTTCCGGCAAGAGGCGTCGGCTCTGATTGGTGACTTCCGTCTGAGTGAATCAATTAACGGTTTTGATCAATGAGTTGTGCAATTAAGGTACTAAACAAGGGATATCAGGGGGTTTAGATGATTGTACCGATTCACAGCGAGACTTCGGAATTTTCAGCGATTTTCCGGTGAGTGCAGGAATTCCCGGCGACGTTGTCTGAGACAGGTTCTGATTGAAAGATTTATGTTATTACTTGCCTAATAATGGATTGCAAACAAAAGAGTCGAGAATTTTACCGATTTGAAGTAAGTCTCGGTTTTCCGGTGAAAGTCCGGCGAATGCAGAATATCTCCGGCGAGTGCTAAAGCTTCGAGAGTTTGTGCGATTTTGAGCGAAAAGGTTACCAGAGGTTTGGGTGGGTATTTATAGGGAAGAAACAGCATGTATTGGGTCCGAATTTAGTCTTGATTCGCGATCAAAACTTTTCCGGCGGTTACGACTGGTATTGGGGGTTAGACATCGGTTATAACCGATGTCGAAGTTAGTTCACGCGTTTCAGTTAAAGAAAAACGGTCGTGATTTGCGAAATCGTCGGTCTTTCCGGCGACTGCGGATTGGGCGCGCTGATTTCCGGATTTTGATTTCGAGTTTTAATTTAAGTATTATTTGTTTCAGTATATTAACAAAGAAGGCAAGTGGCGGAGCGGTGTGTTGTGTGATTGAGTTTGTGGGCGACCCGGGTTCGAAACCCGACGTCCCCATTTTATTTTTTTCTCATTAATTAAGATTATTTATAAATTATTGGTTTTTAAATTTAATATAGTTATTAATTATGTATCGTTTAAAATTAGTTTGAGCAATAAATACGCAACGAATATTTTTAACTGGATATTCGATTAAGAAACAAAGCGGGTTTTGGAAACCCGTTTTTCGACGGATGTTACAGTAACGATCACCTAGGTAAGGGAATCACCCCTAACCCGTTGGTGAGGTCGTTGTAAGATGTGAAAAGAAGCGGAGTTAATCGTCAAGGTAAGGAAATCACTCCTACCTTGATGATGGGTCTCCATTTTGGTGTTACAAAGAGTGTAAACAAAAATGAGTGACGTCTTGAAATCATGCATATGTATAAATGTATGAAAAGATCCAGTATGATGTGTATACAAGAAAATAATCTCGAAAGAATCTTGAGTTTGAAACGAGAGAATTGCATCATATAAAAGCGATGATAGTAAAACATAGGTTTGATTAAAACTTGGATTGTTCCAAAGCGGAACTTTGACTAAACCAAAGTGGTCGGAAATTCTTTTGAATTTGAGAAACATGCTTTGGCCTAATAGGTGGAATATTCTCGCCGATATTTTGGTTAATGGTATTCACCCTTCCAGTTACTACATGTTCCAAATCAAACGAAAATTCGAGACTTGGCGGGATTTTTTTTTTGAACATCGAGGAGTGGGACTAGTCGACGAGATGCGGGTTTCACCCCTAACTTGACGACTTCATACCCTAAGTGTGGTTGGTACTCATCGGGTCGAATTTAATTTCAACACGTTGACGAGTGTCCACTAGAATTCAAAATTTGAAGTTCTCCATCAAGGTGAGGATTTCACTCCTAGCTTGACGGTGAATTTCATGTAAAAGAATAGGTGGATTGAGAGTCGTTCACCAAATTGTGGGTTTCACGCCTATTTTGGTGAAGTCGTCTCGTTTGTATAATGCGAGTGTTTTTGAGTTTAGTGAAATCTCTAAAATGCGTGAGGAAAGATGTATGTTGGGGAATAATAAAACAAGCATTAACACATAAGGAAATATGTAAAGAATAACACATAAAGAATAGAATCATGAAACAGGTATTAGCACATAATAAATCAAGTATAAACACATAAGGATAGCATGTCAAGTATTAATACATAAGTGGCATATACGTTTAAAAGATCAAAAGAGGATAAATAAGAAGCAGTTAAAGTAGCATGCAAGTAGTTCCGAGCAAAACTAAAAAAATAAAGCTCTAAAACTATAGACTAGGTAAAAGTATTCCTACTTTTTCTAATTCCCTATAGTTATGGCTCTGATACCAATCTGTCACACCCCAACCGATGGCGGAAACATCGGGATGAGATGAACAAATTGCTCAAAACATCATAACACTATGTGACAATGTGAATTAAATTGAATTTCATAAATTGCTAAGTATAATACAAGAGGTCAACATAAACGACATTATTTCGAATTTACAACAAAATAGTTTAATCTAAGTGTGTTTCTAAGTCCACTTAAATCTTGTTTCTTCGCTTAACATCATCTTGTCTAACGAACCTGCAACATGTATTAAAATAGAGTTCAATGCAAAAGCAAAAGCGAGTATACAAGTTTTGATACATAGCATAAATAGTTTAAATTTGTCTAACGGGTCGTATCCAACATGAATCTCAATATGCAAGTTACTAGTACGTTGAAACGGTGTCAAATATATGTTCAAACCCAAGAATACAATGCGTTAAAATAGCCTATACGGGAGGTAAATAGTTTAACTTAACAATACCCCGAGACTAGTAGGCGGTGCATTACTCCTATAGCGCTATAATTTTTAAGGTAGGCTTGTACGAAGTTAATGAGCATATAGACACAAAAGTTTAACATAACATACGAGATTAACAAGCATCATATAGTTTCATGTTCAAATATGGATAGAGAGTGATTCAAATAGTTTCAAGTGTTTCGTGTTTTGATATAGAATACATGTTGCACCCAAAGTGTTTAAAAGTAAAATGGTTTTCGAGTATACTCACAAAATTGCTAAGTCTCTTTGAAATTCTAGGACGAGTTGATGAGTTGAAGGATGGAACATCGAGGTCACCTTATATGACAACGAAGGTGTATGAGTAATCGAAATTATGATGGACGATTGGAATCGGACTTAGGATGTGCGTATATATATATGTAATATATACACATACATGTAACGTGGTTTAAGTAACTATTTCGACTTTAAACTTAACATATGGGTTATAGATGCGTTGTCCAACAATAATAAATATATTCCCCCTATACTTTTTGTTATAGGAACTAGTTGAATCCGACACGCTTTTATTCATGAGTTAGACTTTAGGGTATCTATAGGTATATGTATATGTATACATGTATATAGCTTTATATTTGACGATAAGCATTTAGGTATTTATATTGTCGAAAGTATAGTAAATATATTTTTTTGGTCGAAAGAATAATAAATATTTTGGTCGAAAGAATAATAAATATATTTTTGTCGAAAGGTTAATAATATATAAACGTATTTTGTCGAAAAGTGTAGTATGTATATATACATGTATATATATATATATATATATATATATATATTTTATATATATTTATATGTTGTCGTAGCGAAATATAGTTGTCGAAAAGTGTTACATATATATATTTTGACGAAAATCGGGCAGAGTTTCCTCTTGTTTTTGGACCAATCCCGACAACACAAGTTGTCGATAACGTTACAAAACGCACCCTAATCAGTACAATATATTTATAGATATCTACATTTTGTTACAAGTTACAAAAAGTTTGGTTTCGCGATTAGACAATATTTAATTATGAAATAATAAAACTGATATATGCGTAAAAAGAACATAACGGTTCTCGTGTTTACCCCGCTGACCGCAGTTGACCACGTTGACTGTTTGACTTGCGTTGACCAAACTCGAAGCTGATCGTGAGTCGAATCTGAACCGAGACCAAAATCCAATTAGAAAGTTAGAGCATGACTTCCCGACACGTATTTGAACCAAAACTGAAACAAGAGAAGTGAATCGAGCGAACCGAGTCGAGATCTAACCTGAACCGATAACAGAAATGACGGACCTGAGCTGAACGGGACTGCCTGAATCCCAAACGGCACGCTGCCGCCGCTAAACGCCACCTGAATCGTCGCAATCTGCCGCAACCGCAGACGAGACGGACCCGACTTGAACAAACCGACTGCGAGCACCCATTGTTGCAGGCCTCTGCCGCCGTTGCTATACCACCGTCGCTAAACTGCCGCAGCTGCCATCGTCCAGTTGCGCCGCCACCTGATTGGTGGCCGGCGGCACCATCGCAGAGAGGGAGGAGGCCCGAGGGTGGAAATGGAGGTGTGTCGCGAGGAGGGGGTCTCGCCGGTTTCCACCGGCTTCGCCGGCACCGGAAACGGGGAGAGAGAGAGCTGAGTGGTGTGAGGGTTTGCATGAGACGGAGAAGGAGGGAGGTAGAGGGAGGTTGTGGTGGTTCGCCGGGATTACGGCGCCGGAGACCCGCCGAAAAAGCGGCTCCGGTCGCCTCTGGAGAGTAAGGGGGGGTGGCTGATAAGGGTGAGACTACGGTTTTCATATGTGGTGAGGGTTATAAGGGATATTTATAGGTAGGGTTAAGTGTGGGGGGTTGGGCCTAAAGTCTGCTAACGTGTTTTAGCGTTTCAGAGCCCGAATATATAAAAAAGTCGTGTAATGCCGTATTTTTATTTTATTATTATTATTTTATTATATATATATTTATATATAAAATACGAGGCGTTACACTTAAAACCCAATTCAGTAAACACATTAAAATGTTCAGAAGCGATAATGGTACTGAGTTTATAATCAAACAAATGAAAGAGTTTTGTTACAATAATGGTATTATTCATCAAACCTCGTGCGTTCATACTCCACAACAAAATGGGATAGTTGAAAGGAAACATAGGAACCTTTTAAATGTTGCTAGAGCGTTATTGTTCGAAGCTAGTTTTCCTCTTAAATTCTGGTCTGAGTGTATCCTAACTGCTACCTATTTGATTAACAGAACTCCATCTTCTGTCTTAAATGGTAGGTCTCCTTATGAACTTGTGTTTGGTTTTGCTCCTGTGTTGAGTCAGCTGAGAATTGTTGGGTGTCTTTGTTTTAGCACTGTTTTAAACAATTCTGACAAGTTTTATAGTCATGCTGAAAAATGTGTTCTAGTTGGATATTCTAATGAGAAAAAAGGGTATAAGCTATGGAGTCTAGATCAAAGAATTATGTTTTATTCTCGGGATGTTCAGATTTTATGAATCTGGTTTCCCGTTTAAAGAAAAGAAAACCTTCCTTGATCCAGATCCTAAAGTTAATACCTTAATTTTTTTTAACTTATTTGATCAAAATGAAACCTAAAACTCTAAACTGACTCTACTCCCTATGATGATAACACAAGCATGAATCCTGCAGTCCTTAATCACTCTCAGCAACCTGTTAATAACTCTGACAACGCTTTAGGAATGGCTGATATACAGCAACCAAGTAATGTTGAGTTAGAACCTGGTAGGGTTGAGACTGATTTAGATGTTGAGGAAAACATAAGCAATTCTGAGGGAGATAGCATAGGGCAACCTAGCAGTGTTTTAAGGAAATCTTCTAGGAATGTAAAATTTCCTTCCAAACTTGATGACTTTGTTATTGATGGTAAAGTTAAATATGGTCTTGAAAAAGTCTTGAATTATGCTAATATTGATTCTGAAAGTATGTGTTTTGCTTCTATGCTTAATAAGAGTTGTGAGCCAAAAAACTATTTTGAAGCTAAATCTGATAACAATTGGGTTACTGCCATGAATGATGAATTAGAAGCCTTACACCAGAATGATACATGGGAAATAGTCGATTTGCCTCCCAATAGGAAAGCCATAGGCTGTAAATGGATTTACAAAATCAAATATAAAGCCTCAGGTGAAATAAAAAGGTACAAGACTAGAGTTGTTGCTAAAGGTTTTAGTCAAAAGGAGGGTATAGACTTCTTTGAAACATTTTCACCGGTTGTGAAAATGGTTACGGTTAGATGTGTTCTAACCATTGCTATTAACAATGGTTGGGATGTACATCAACTTGATGTAAATAACGCCTTCTTATATGGTAATTTAAATGAAGAGGTTTATATGACCCTTCCTGATGGTTATAATTCCAACCATGTTAATAAAGTTTGTAAGCTTAAAAAATCCCTTTATGGTCTTAAACAAGCTCCTCGGATGTGGAATGAGAAGCTTGTTGATGTTTTACTTGAACTTGGTTTTGAACAAAGTAAGTGTGACCACTCCATGTTTGTCAAAACAAGTAAATCTGTGTTTATTGTGTTACGTGTTTATGTGGATGATATAGTCATAACTGTAGTTGTTCCACTGAGATTTCTAAAATTAAATCCCTTCTTAAATCTAAGTTTTTGATTAAGGACTTGGGAATGTTAAAATATTTCCTTGGGATTGAGGTTTTCAAAACCAAAGATGGCTTATGTTTATTGCAAAGGAAATATTGTCTTGACTTACTTGCTGAATTTGGTTTGACCAGGTGTAAACCAGTTAACAGTCCCATTGAACCTAATCATATTTTAACCCATTTATGTGAAAAAAATAATCAAGCTTTACCTGATATTTCTGTTTATCAAAAATTAGTGGGAAAACTAATATATCTTTCACATACTAGACCGGATATTGCCTATTCAGTTCAATATCTAAGTCAATATATGCATAGTCCCACTAATGCTCATTTTAAAATCGCGTTAAGACTTTTAAGATATCTTAAGGGTTCCCCTGGGAAAGGTTTATTATTTAAAAAGGGGATTCCTTAGAGCTTAAAGCCTTTGCTGATTCTGAATGGGGCAAATGTGTAAACTCTAGGAAATCTATCACAGGTTTCTGTGTCTTCTTAGGCAACTCTCTTATTTCATGGAAAAGCAAAAAGCAGTCTACCATTTCTAGATCTTCTGCTGAGGCAGAATATCGTGCTATGTGTGCTGCGACAAGTGAAATCATGTGGCTTCTCAACATTTTAAATGAACTTAAAATTGATGTCAAACTTCCTGTTTCTCTTTTCTGTGATAATACAGCTGCTATTTCTATAGCTGCTAATCCTGTTTTTCACGATTGTACAAAGCATTTTGAAATTGATCTCTTTTTTTTAAGAGAAAAAATTTCAAAAGGTGTTATTAAAACTGTCGGTGTCGCATCCGAAGATCAAACGGCAGATGTGTTTACAAAAGGGCTGCTCGTTCAAGCTCATGACAAGGTTTGTGAAAAACTTGGACTGTTTAATTGTTTTGCATATTGAATTGGGGGGGGGGGGGGGTTGAAATATTATATATTCCTTTTATTTTCAATTCAATATTTTCCTTTATTGTGCCTTACATTTTATTCCTTTCCTTTTTCTTTCATGTTACCGTTGCTGCTATCTTTGGGTCTTTTGAGCTTTGGTGGGCTGCTGTTCTTTTGGGCCTTGTTCGTTTAGGGCAGAAGCCCTTGTTCGTTATAAGGGGGCGCTGGCTTTGGGATCGACACACAATCAACAGTCATTTCATTGCAGGTTTGTCTCTCTCTCTCTAGAACCTTCTACTCTGGTTCTTTTCCAGTCGTCCGCTCAAGTGTTTAGAGATCTTGGTTTTATCTCTGTTTTGTAACAGATCAGTTCTTGATCTGGGTTGTCTGTTTACGCCGGTAATCTTGCCGGATTAGTTCTGTACTCATTTGGAATTAATAACGCCGACTGGTGTCATAATAAAGTTATTTGTGTTCTTGATATCTTGTTGTTGACATCACTACTGAAAGTTTTAAAAATGTTAGTATATAACATTTGCAAGGACCACTTATGTAAAATATTTGGAGCTTCCGATTGCTAGTTTGAAAAGTAGAAATGGGAAGCAAAATTGATAAGTTGAGACGCGTGTCGTCTTTAGCTTCTTCCACAGTCCACATTACCACTTTTAATTTTGCAAAAATATATCATGCATGCTTATGGGGTTTAGAGTTTTCCATATGAGCATTTATATATGCAGAGATTTAGGACTTACAATGTCTCTCTACAACCTTCGCCAAAGGCCAGCGGCGTGGAAGCCAGTAATGCGAGCTGGGCGCACCGGTGTTGGTAGCATGAATTCCTGTGCGCGAAGGTGGGCAAGCTCTTAACAGTTCCTCATGATGCATATCATCTGTAGATGGCAGAATTAGACGACGACCCTTCAGAGATAGCCGGAAAGGTGTTCGCGCGCGCATGGTGGCGGGGCATGTCCGACAGGCGCGTTGGAAAATGATGTCCGGCAGGACATGTTCAACATGCGCAAGTATCTGGTGTGCACAGGTAGTGGAGTATGTCCGGCATCGCGGTGGCGGGTGTGGACATATGTGGCGGAACATGTCTGACATGCGCTAGTGGTGAGGATATCTGGCGTGCGCAATTGGCGGAAAATCTCCGACCTGTGCAGATGATGGAGCCTGTTCGATGACGCGTTTTTAAGGTGCAATGGCGTGACCAAAATGGTCAGCAACGTTTAGTACTCTTGTACAGAATTGAATGTTCAAGCAAAATATGAGCCTCAATATCTTTAAACGAGGATGTTTGGTGTGTCGTCCCGTCCGTGATATACAAGACCACGTTTAGCATGTGAGAGTATCCGGGAAGTATAACTATCATCGGGTGCATCAAAACATCCACATTTTATAAGACCTCATGACCACTCTGATGTGTGGCCCAGTTTAAGAAGTATGAGGGTTCTTCGATGCGTAGTTTCTTCTTCCGATGGTACAATCAGCGATCATAAGAAATGTGACGAACGTGTCATGTAGCTAGGCCCTATACGAAAACTATGTTCTTGGCGCCCATGAATCATACGTATAGAGGTGTGTCCTCGTTAGCAAGCATGTAACAACACGTGTGGTTGTGAACAACTATTATTATCCACGCTTGAGTTTCCCTGTAAAATTTGGAAAAGAAAGAAAAGGTCAAGCAAAAAATAAGTTTTACTTAGCCATACACCTCTACCCGCTTTCTCCAAATTAATACATGGTCGAAGCAGGAATGCATGATAAGCATGTGGAATAACGCAATGGCGCATCGCTTTTTATTTTCTATTTTTAAGAAGATACGCCGGTGGCTTGAGGGCGTGCAGCACGAACCGGGTGGCGTGAAGGCCCGCATGTTTACCTTCAACTTCAAGTACTTGTAGACAATAAAGTACAATAATATATATCTCCCTGAATAAGGATCGTCCGACGTGTTGGTCGGGGAACCCGAATATAATTACTGACTTTGGCATTATGTAAGTGCTACTAGTTCAATGTTGTTAAACAACATTAATAGCACTAGACTAACAAAGTAAACAACAAAATTATTAAACAGAACATATGTGTATTGTACTATACCACATTCGTAAACAAGAATCATTTGGTGTGATTTTGTTGGATAGCGTATGGTGCGCGTGTCTTTGGCCAAGAGGGATAGATATATATTGAATCTTTGTAAACTGTTGTCTACAATATCTGTGTGTGTTAACCCACTTTGTGCAGGTTATCGCGAATGAGAATTGGCGCAAAGTCGTGTTATGGCGATGGAGTGGCTGATACTCAGGTGTGTCACAACAACAATCTGGCGTGACACATGGAGCTGCGACATGCCTTGAAGATTGTGGGAGTGTAACATCCGTCAAAAACCGGATTTACCAAACCCGCTCCGTTTATTAACCGAACAATCAGTTAAAAATTTCGTTGCGTATCTAATGCCCAAATTAACTTTAAACGATACATAATTAATAAATATATTAGAATATAAAAGTTACATTTGAAAAAGTATTAAAATTAATGAAATAAAAATAAAACAATGCTGCCGGGTTTCGAACCCGGGTCAGCCAGGAATCCACAAGCCTTAACTCTCATCCTTCCAACCGCTCCGCCACTTGTGACTTTTGTTTACTTATTGAAACAATTAATACATAAATTAAATCTGAAAGTCAAATCCAGTTTCACATCGTGCCCAAACCCGCTGACGCCGGAAAATCCGACGATTGGCGCCAATCACCGTCGGTTATCTTTGACTTAACGTAAGTATTAACAACGACGTCGGTTATAACCGATGTCCAGTCCGCGACATTTGTCATAACCGCCGGAAAATTATTGACCGACGAATCAAGACGGTAAACGGACCAAATTCGTCGATGTTCTGCCCTATAAATACACCCTCTAACTTCTGATACTTTTTCGCTCACAATCACACCCATTCTCGACGAAATTTCACTCGTCGGAAACTTTCTACAACTCGCCGGAAAACCGAACCCTTTCACCTCTGTGCCTTACTCTAAAAACAGAACACCTAGAGCTCATACCGAAGTCACCCACATTCACCTCAAGCTTCCTGAAGACCTTCTGCCGCAAGATACACGTCGCCGGAATAACCTGCTGTAATCGGAAACTCGCCGGCGAAACAGGGGATCTCTGTCGGTATATCTTATACCTAATTTCTCTCATTCTTTTTATTAATCTCATATGTAATTAATCACAACACACTAAAGAACTTGATTAAATCGTTGAACCAGTCGGACATTGAATCTGGGTTAAGCTTAACGAAGAAGATGAAGTTTTTGGTCGTATATATAGTTAATTTAAATCAAGTTATATCTCGGGTTAGACACACAGTCCAGCGGTGGACTGTGTGCAAATAAACACGCATACGTCCCGAGTTCGATTCTTGTCACACGCACACTCGCCTTAATAAAAATGTTCCTTTTTAAAACTGAACCGGATTCACTCGCAAATAGATTTTAAGTTTAATGAAAACCGGAATAATAACCAAGATAGACACACAGTCCAGTGGTGGACTGTGTGCGCGTGTAAATCATACGTCGCGGGTTCGAGTCCAGGCTACCGCACCGGTTCTGGCAATTATCAAACTTTTTATATAAGGACAGAAATGAATTTAACTAGCTTGTATATAAGTATAATAAAAACCAGATTATTTACCAAGTTAGACACACAGTCCAGCGGTGGACTGTGTGTCAAACTAAACCACAGGTCCCGGGTTCGAGACCTGTGGCGAGCACCGAGTCATGCAATTAAATCGTTTTTAAATAAATGATTTTCGGATTAATCTAATTAGTATATAAATATAATTAAAAACAGAAATATTTCGGGTTAGACGCGTAACTCAGTTGGTAGAGCTGCGTGCACGCGTTCGGGAGGTCAACGGTTCGAGTCTCACCCAGCGCATATCATATACACAAGTCAACGGTCAACAAGTCAACGGTCAACAAGTCAACGGTCAAAAGTCAACATTTTTTTATTATTTTTATTTATTTATTTTCTTTAAAAATCAATTAAAAATACTTAAAAATAACATTTTTAAGGTTAGAAAATAGCCTTAAACTCACAAGAATATATCCAATAATCCTACTAAAATTGATTAATAAAAATCCGCTTATTTACCGAACCATTATGTTATTATCTAGGTTAGTTTCACTCGTATTTAAATCCAATTTCGTGCGCATTCAACATCATCAACCGAACGCACCCAATGTGAGTGAATCTTACAACTCCCCTTTTTAATTAAACGTTTTGGGGTGTGTCATGTGTCACTAAAATTAACTCGTTTATTTAAACTCGTGCCATACCATATTATGATCTGAACTTAGAATGTAATATTGTTTGTAGTTTATGTTTTACATATTGTCTAGTTGTATGCAAATCATTCATTAGGCCCATCAGTTCGTAGAACAACGCGTGCCTCAAAACTCATATATTAGGCCCATCAGTTCCTCGTGGGAGACGAGTTGAGCAACGCGTGACTCAAAACAATCTATTATTGTATGTGTGTGCATTATTTAATGATTAAGTGTTTTGTGAATAAGTTTACATCTATATTTACTCATATGTGGTTGTGCACTTTATTTTATAATCAATTCAATAAACTTGTTCAAATGTTTTTCATAGGATTCACTCGCCAACTTTTTGTTGATCCAAAAACCATTTTTACACATGATACAGGTGAACAGGATGAAGCAAGGAAAACATAGGAAATGCCTTAGAAGAAAATAATGAAGTCTAGAGTAATGTGTAGAACATGATGTAATTATGATTGTATGTTTCCATTTAAATTGTAATAATAAATATGAAACGTTATAATAAATGTCATGAGCTTTGATGATAACCCAATCATGCCCCGATCACTTTTTCCGCTGCGGGTCGGGGTGTGACAGGGAGCACATGAAGCTTTGTTTTAGCCAATGTGTTTTTGCGTATACCCAAAGTGGTTCGCACATTTGTAGTATAGTTTATATTTTGTAAGCCTAAAATAATGTAAAAGACACTTGATATCAGTAGAACGACTTTGGAGAAACGCCTTAATTTCCACTCATTGTGATTTTACATATTACGATTTACTTGATCGTATGTAAAAAGCTAGCGCGCGTGGGAATGTGCTCGTTTGTAAGGAGCATGTGCACATGGCGAGTTACGCACTACTATCAAAGAGAGCATGCGCGTATGGCGACTTACTTGCTTCTATGTAGAGCAGCAGTCTGCAGTCTCGCATGGAGACTGGTGTACTCGTATCTAAAGGAGCATGTGCGTATGGCGACTTACGTGCTCGTATGTAGAGCAGTATGCGGCTGCTAGCGCATGTGTACTCACTTGAATGTAGAGGAGCATGCGCGTATGGCGACTTACATGTTCGTATGTAAAGGAGCATGCGCGTAAGGCGACTTACATGCTTGTATATAGAGGAGCATGCGACTGCTAGCGCATGTGTGCTCGCTCGTATGTAAAGGAGCATGCGCGTATGGCGACTTACGTGCTCGTATGTAATGGAGCATGCACGTAAAACGACTTACGTGCTTGTATGTAGAGGAGCATGCGACTGCTAGCGCATGTGTGCTCACTTGAATGTGGAGGAGCATGCGCGCGTGGCGACTTACGTACTCATAAGTAGAGGAGCATGCGGCTGCTAGCGCATGTGTACTCACTTGAATGCAGAGGAGCATGCGCGCGTGGCGATTTACGTATTCGTAAGTCATGGAGCATGCACGTAAAGCGACTTACGTGGTCGTATGTAGAGGAGCATGCGACTGCTAGCGCATGTGTGCTCACTTGTAAGTAGAGCATACGCACATGGCGGCTTACGAGCTCACGTGTACATGAGCTATTTAGGTCTTCACCGGTGTGCGTGAGGATCTCTCGCCGCGTTTTACCGATTGAATATATTGCTAGTCCTGCAGATAGGCTGACAAGGTTAATTATAATAAATGGTTTGGCATATGGAAAGCATTGTACCGAAACGTTGTCCTTAGGAGGAGTTTGTTCTATGCATCCATACTCGATAATATGCGAAAGCAATTTTGACTTACGTTATACCATGCCAATTTTTTTTTGCTGCTAAATAAATGTAAGTAGCATTAAACTTGAATAATAATACTAAGCAATAATATTCATCGTAAATATAGCAAGGTTAGTAGTCGTTAAGACGATGAACTATTAACCGGGTAGTAGAATTAATTCCATATGCTAGATGTGAAACAACTTATTTTATCGAGAAAAGCAAGTATCGATGCCTTACTAAATAATTGAAGTATTCCTGGCCGAGTAAATATGTGTACTGCTTATACACTAGTTAAAATGATACATGTCCATACGTATGTTTAAAAGTCAATCACCAACTTTTATAATATGCAAGGATGTGTTTAAAGTGTAAGTTTATGACATTCTTAGAGGTCATTATTGTAGAATATTGTAACTTGTGGTGTGAGATGAAAAAGTGGACATGTGAGTCCAAAATAAATGAGTTAAGACAGTGCCCTTTTAATTCTCGACAAACATTACATACCCATGAAAAAAAAAGAACCCTTTTAGCTCCTTTTACGATCAAAAAGGTTTGGCACAGGGTTACTCGGTTTAGGACAGAGCATTATGACGGACGAAGCATGTCGCACGTAGAGCTTGCCCTGCAAGGCGGAGGTTTATCCGCGTGGCGGAGTGTGTCCGGCAAGGGAAGAGAATGCTCGCTCGTCGAAGCTTGTCCGGCGAGGGCAAAGCGTACCCCTGCGCGGAGCTTGTCTGGCAAAGGGCGGAGCATGGTTGCGCGGCCGAGCTTGTTCGGGCGCATGGTGAACTTGCTTGTGCGGCGGGTTGTGTCCGTGCATGCAGAACTTGCTCTCGCAGGAGGGCGTGTCTGACGAATGGAAGAGTATGCTTGCGCGGCGGAGGTTGTGCCTTGTTTGAGATTTATAGTAAAGATGGAAGGCAAAGGTTGTACCTTCCTCATTTTTTTTAACATGAATGCTTATGACATTAGTAGTTTCATGCGAGCATTTAATAAGAGAAGGTGTAGAAACTTACAAACATCTCCTATGGTGCAGAGGCCGGCGGTGGAGAAGCCGGTGGCGCGCAGCGCGATGCCGGCGGCGTGAAGCAGGTTGCGCAAAGGCGGGCAAGCTCTATTGATGTTGCATAATAATGGTTTGCCACGCGCGCGGGTGTTGGCGTTCGTGAAACAGGCTGCGCGAAGGTAGTAAACATTCAATGATGTTGCATTATAATGGTCCGCCACCCTGCGGCGTGGACTAGGTTGCGCGAGCAAGCCCTGATATCGTTTCATTATTATGGTGGTCTGCTGTAGATGGCCGAATAAAGATGATGGTAGCTTGCGCGTGGTTGGGCAACACATCAGAGAAAAATCTGCCTTTGGTGGCGCATGAGGGCATGAGAGAGTTGTTCACCTTGGATGGCGCGTGGGGGAAGCGCCGGTGGCTGGATCCCATTGAAAGGCAAGCGAGTTCCGGTGTCATGTACACCGGCGGCCGGACTCAGGCTTCCCCGCTGAAGAGCCTGCAAGCTGATTCAAATAGAGGGTGTAACCAGAGCATGCCGACAAAAAACAACTGTAAAGTTATAAAGTTGGGGACATCTAGTATGCCTTTATCCTGCCATGTCAGTATGTGTCTCCCCGTATAGCTGATTGTACCTCGACAACCGTGACTATTATTATCATCTCTTTTTTTTTTTCTTTTAGAATGGTGCGCAACTTTCTTCATCGAATATATCTTAAAAATAATGCAGACTGCATTAGTGAATTATTAAAAGAAACTAGGTGGAAAGCATAATTCCTAGATCAGATGAAAAATTTTAAGAATAATTCCTAGATATGAGGAAAACTTTAGGAATAATTCCTACATTCGGAAAAACCTTGAGGGGAGATTTGTAGATTTTCGGTTATACTTCCTTTTTGAAGGTTAAAAGGACTCACATAAAACTTAAAAGAGCACCTAGATCTGGAGTTTTTTTTTTTTTTTTTCTATGAAGAACCACGTGTAAAATTCAAACAAAACAGATCTGCGGAGAGAGACAACCTGTGATTCTTGGATATAGACGGTCCCACGGATGGCGCCAATGAAGAAACACGGACTAACCGCTTTCCACAGAAGACCGAGAACCACACATTGTTCTTCCCCTTGAACCTAGATCTTCAAAGAAGAAAAGAGAGAAGTGGGGTAGTGTAACAACTCGAAAATTCGATTTTTATCTTTTCTTTTGTTTTTCCGTTTATCTATCCTTTGTAAACCTTAGATTCGGTTAATAATAAAGTTTATGTTAATTAATTATGGTATTGCACGTTATTATCACATCAAATCGTTTATTAAATCTCATCGCATCGCAAATCGCAGTTATTTATGTGGTTTTATGTTATTTATGTATTATGTGTGTTTGTGGTTATGTTTGCAATCGCTATCTCATCGCTCTCGTACTCTCGAATCGCTAAATCGCACTATTATATCAACTATAACGCTTAACGCTTTAATTTAACGCTTAATATAACTATCTAATGCGAAACGAATAACCAAACGAACTCTTAACGCAAAAAACAAAGAAAATTCAACAACATAAGTCAAGTTCGCTCGAACTTGGTGTTACCAAGTTCGCACGAACTTTGCTGATAAAAACAAAATCTCTTTTATCTACAAGTTCGCTCGAACTTGTACACAACTGTACAAATTCGGCCGAACTTAGCTCCAAGTCTCACAATTTCCTACAAGTTCGCGCGAACTTGTACAAATCTGTACAAGTTCGGCCGAACTTGCTCTCACCAGCTCTCTTTTTGCCTTCTCCTATAAATACCAAGCTCTGTTCACTCATTTTCACTTGCTGCAAGTTCGCCCAGAGCTCTCAAAACCCGAAACCTTCATGTTCTAAGTAAGAATCAACCCGATTTCACTGCAACAACGTTTATCAACGATCTACAAAGGGTTACAACGATTTTGGCACAAGACGTAGCCTTCGTTTTCATCAAAACTCATTCTTTTACGAAAACCTTCATCTTTTTCTTCAAAAACTTCCGTTTTAAGCTTAGATCTACACAATACGAGTTCGTTTGACGATAGTAGAGACTTCCCAAACACGATATCTGTAAGATCTCGGCTTCTAAGTGATAGATCTGAGAAAACCTTTGATAAATATCGATTTTGACACAAAATACGGACTTTTGAGGATCTTTTGTTCATTTTCTGATATGAAACGAAGCATCTATCATTCAAGATCCCAGATCTGGAAGCACAAGGACGTTTATGTTGGTTTACACAAGCCGGACTAATCCGAACGAACCCGAGTTCGCCCGGATTAGCCCACGCTTTTGTAAAACGGCTAAAACAGCTCTAAAAGACCTCTCCGACCTAAGTTTGCTCAGTAGCACAGGGTTGGAGGGATGAACACTCGACTTTCCTCAGCAAACGATGCGAAAACGCAAGATTTTGAACCCGAAAACATCAAGTTCGCTCGAGAATCACCAGTTCCCCAAGTCAAGTTCGACCGAACTTGTACCCAAATGGGTCAAGTTCGACCGAACTTGGGTACTTTTCACCAAGTTTTCTTGCAAGTTCGCCTGAACTTGCATAGTTTCTTAGGAAACTATACAAGTTCGCCCGAACTTGTCTCCTCAGTAAGGATTCTCCACAAGTTCGCCCGAACTTGACAAGATTCTTAAGAATCTCATCAAGTTCGACCGAACTTGGCTCATAACTCACCAGAATTACACAAGTTCGCTCGAACATGTGTGTTTACACACAAGTTCGCCCGAACTTGGCCACTGCTCAACTCAAAGTTCACCGTTTCGGCTTTTCGGAAGACTGATGCACTTCTGTTCGTTTACAGGCTGATCCGGCGCACTCCGTAACTCTCCTCAGAATCTTAAGTCTTACCTAAACGCACCCACAGTGAGTATACTTGACCCATTTTCGCTTTAAACGCACTTTTGGGTGTTACATACGTTCCTATAAACAAAATCACGTCACGAATCAAAACTGTTTATCACATGCGAATAATCTGATTGTATATGCTCGACACGTGATACTAGAAACATGTGACTAGGACTTATTTTCGTTAACTTGCCTCCTTAGCTAGTATGGTACTATAGTGTGGCTTACACCCGACGGGGTCTAGTTAGGATGGACGCGCAACCTTCTCACGGTAGTTAGCATGAGAAATGAGCCTATGTTATGTTAAGTGTTTTGGTGTATCATGATATGTAATTAGATTGTTTCGCAAACGCTTTATCGACTATGCTAGTATTATTCAAACTCGTATGCTCACCTTTACTTAATTGTATTGACTTGTATTTTAACGTATGTAATAGGTTGAGGATTTATAGCTTGGATGCCTTGGATGTTGCATGCGTAGTTTAGTTTGTTTTATTTAGTTTGTTTTAGAACGGTTGTAATAAAATCTAGGGGAGATCGAATTGGATTGTGTTTAAGAGATTTTGTTGGTATGTAATGGTTATTTTGAAGGTTCATGAGTTTGATAGTATGGGATATTAAATGTTGATGTTTATCTTTGAAATGGCTGTTATGGAAATTCTCTTGATCAATCTGATTCGCCTAGTGCCACTTCCCCGATGATTCCGCCATCGGTTGGGGTGTGACAGATTGGTATCAGAGCGCCATAACTTTAGAATAATAGGTAGAATTGCCATGATCCGACCTAGTAGCATGTTTAAGTACCCGATTGACCTATCTTTGACTTAAATGTTAAACTACTTGCCATAAATGCTTAAATGTGCCTTTCCTAAGGCTAATACAATAATACACGCTTGGAAACGCTCGCATCACACCAAACGAGTGATCAAGTCGAGAATAGGTGTGAAAACCGAGAACTCTCGAGGAGATCATTCACTCCGCACATTCTCTCTCACGAGATATCTTCGTTGAGTTAGGAGTGACATCCAAACCTCGATGAAAATCTCCATTTCTATCTAGGAATAAAGTTGTTAAGTTAGGGGTGAAACCCGCATCTTAATAACTAATTCCGCAATTCGATTTTCAATCTCACCAAAGTCTCGGTTATGTCGATGGTTTGGAACACTTATTAACTGGAAGGCTAAACGTCGTTAGCCGCTTGCGTTGAGAACGTTTATCTATTAGGCCAAAGCGTGGGTCCAAATGCAAAGGGTAGTCGAATCACTTTGGTGTGTCAAATTTCTCAAAACCCCGGACACTCCCAATTGATTTAAGCCTATATCGTTGATTTACGCATCATCGAGTTTATTATTATTATCTATGTGTTTAAAATTGAGAATTTTCCTTTATTCGATTTCTCGTTTTGATGATTTATCATATCATCGATTTCTCGATTTATTGCATTTACGGTCCATCGAATGTATGCACAACTCACACAGCTCTCGTAATCTAAAACGCTAATAATACACCAACCAAATTAATCACTTAACTCGCTTACGCCTATGAGGATGTGTGCCTCATACGCGGTATTATCTCGCTTATCTCGCTATTATATATCACATATATCTCGCTTATATCTCGCCTCTCATATCGCGCTACGCATTGTTCTTATTAGAAGGTGAATACGTGCAAATATGTGCTTATGTGCTTACGTGCTTATGTGCTTACATGCTTATGTGTCTATGTGGATACGTGCTTATGTGTTTTTGGTGCCTGGTATGAATATATAATAAATATTTAAACATAACTATATTATAATCGAATCTTATCTAATCTAAATCCTCGTGTAGATGTCTTCTATGGGATCGCACCGAAGGAATCCAGCGCACAACGCCGACAAGCGCATCGCCTCTATGGTAGCTAAGGAAATGGCTAAGGTGATTCCACAGATTGTCAGCAAATTCAAGCGGTTAGCAGCAACTCATCTGTGGACTCCAAAGGAGATGCCCCGAAACTGCACTTCAGCTTTAAGCAGTTCAAAGATGTGGACCGCTTACTTTCTCAGGCACCAAAGTGCCGAGTGCCATGTTCCACTGTTTGACTCTATCGAGGTCACATTCCGCCAAAGTTGATGTCCCGAGGCTCTGCGCACTGTTAACGCTACCGGCGTGTTTCAATCAAGGGCTCTCGACTGGTGGACAGCCGAGCGCAACAGGCGTGGGAACGACGAAGCCTACGGACTCACTTGGAGGAACTTAAGGAAATTATGATCAAGGAATTCTGTCCTCCCTATGAGATCTAGAAGTTGGAGAACGAATTCTGGAATATCAAGCAAGATGGTCCCGATAATGCTGGACTCACCTCTCGCTTCAAGCAGTTGAGCATCATCTGTCCCGGTCAAGTGGATACGACTGAGAAAGCAATCAAGAAGTACCTCAACGCTCTCCCCGATTGCGTCGCTGACTTTGTTCAAGCAGCACGCCCTGCTACTATCGAGGAGACCTATAAGCTAGCCGCCGAGATTAATGACAAATGAGTTCAGTCTAGTTACTTTAAAAGCAGCAAGGTCGCAAATCAGGCAGTCACCGAATCAGCAGCTCATACTACCGAACAGCCCCGAGAGCCAAAGAACAGTCGCCGTGGTCGCAAAAGGGAAAACCCGAGCAAGAACTTTGCTTTTACTGCTCCAGCGAACCCTCAGCCACTCCAGTCAGCAGCACCAAACGCACCACCAGCAAAGCGTGCATACACTGGTCCTCACCTATGTGCCCTAAGTGCACATATCATCATGCCGTTGGTGGCAATTGCCGTTTCTGTACAAACTGCACCATCTAGGCCACTTTACAGTCAGCTGCCGTAGTGGTACTCGTCAGCCAGCTCCTCAGGCTCTAGTAGCTCAGCTTTACCTGCTCCTCCTCAAGCCAACCAGCAGCAAGCTCCAAAGGCACGAGTGTGCTTCGTGTGTGGTGATCCGAACCACTTTGCTAATGTTTGCCCAAACCGCACCGTGAAACAAGAGCCGCAACAGCAACAGCCTCAGCAGCAGCCACCACCGCAGCCTCAGCAGCAACAACAAGCTGCGCGTGGAAAAACCTTCAATCTCAATCACCGCCAGGCCCAGAATGACAACAATGTTGTCAATGGTACGTTTCTCGTTAATGGTATTTATGCTTCATGTTTATTTGATACTAGTGCCGATAATTGTTTTATATCGTTAGAATTCGAAAAGGTTTTAAAATATAAGCGCGCTAAACTCCTAAAGACTTTCGATGTGGAAGTCGCCATCGGAAAAACCGTTACCGTTAATTCCGTCTTACGTGGTTGTAATCTCGATCTCAACAACCATGTCTTCTCGATCAATCTCATACCTATGCAGTTAGGTAGCTTCGATATCATAGTAGGCATGAATTTTCTTCGTGAAAATCATGCTGAAGTTGTATGCTTCGATAAAATGATTCGTTTTCCTCTTCCTAATGGTGATCAACTTCATGTTTACGGTGAAACTCCCTCAAAGAAGTTGATGCTTTTGTCATGTACTCGAGCACACAAATGCTTGCAAAAGCGATGCGTTGCTTTCCTCGCCCATATTGTGAACCCGGAGAAAGGAAAGAAGACTTATAAAGATGTTCCCGTTGTTTATGAATTTCCTAAAGTCTTTCCTGACGATTTACCCGGTTTACCCCCTACTCGAGATGTTGAATTCCGTATCGATTTAGTTCTCCGGAGCTATTCCCGTTGCTAAATCCCTTATCGTCTCGCACCATCAGAAATGCGCGAGCTATTGAGCCAACTTCAAGAGCTTCTTGATAAAGGTTTCATACGCCCGAGCACTTCGCCATGGGGCGCACCTGTTCTTTTCGTGAAAAAGAATGATGGATCGATTCCGAATGTGCATCGATTATCGTGAACTTAACAAACTCACGATAAAGAACCGCTATCCTCTTCCTCGTATCGACGATTTATTTGATCAGCTTCAAGGTGCTACTTGTTTTTCTAAGATCGATCTTCGTTCCGGTTATCTAGTCACGCGTGTTGGAAGAAGACATTCCTAAAACCGCCTTTCGTACTCGTTATGGCCATTTCGAATTGGTGGTCATGCCTTTTGGTCTTACCAATGCACCCGCGGTTTTCATGGATTTGATGAACCGTGTGTGTAAAGCTTTCTTAGATCGTTTCGTCATTGTTTTCATCGATGATATCTAATGTATAAGAATTTATACATCTTTAAAACGTCAAATAGACCCCGTTTACGCGAGAACTTGTCGTATTTTCATTGATTTAGATACTCATTTGAGTTATTTGTGAAAATGCATGTCCGGGCTTTGGCCGGTAAAGAAACAAAGGCTTTTGGAGCAAATTGGAGCAAAAACAGAGTTTTCCAGCAAATTGCCAGATATGGCACGACCGTGCCAACCACTGGCACGACCGTGCCAGGCCAACCCTGATCGGCACTCTCATCAGCACGCTCAGATTCTAGGCGAACCAGGAAGATTTGATGACTGGCACGACCGTGCCAAAGCTTGGCACGACCGTGCCAAGCCAAACCACTCTGAAGATCAGCTTATTCCCGGGATCATTTCAGCCATTTTCGAATACTTTACCGGGAAGCACGACCATGCCAATGGTTGGCACGACCGTGCCAACTCAGAAACGTTTGAGCGGGATTTTTCCCAAAATGGCTAGCAAACAAGTCAACACTCGAAAAAGGCACCTGACACTTACCAAGCACGACCGTGCCAAAAGGTGGCACGGTCGTGCCAAATGCCCAGTAGCTTAAATACGTTAATTCAGCTCATTTGAAGGGGAGTTGGAGCATTTGGGTGGATTTCTCTCTCAAGAAGCTGATCTTGGAAGCTTGGAGATTGAAGAAAGGAGCCTTTAGGAGGTTGTATCACTTGATAATCCAACTCATTTAGCTAATTATCTTGTCTTAAACATTAGTATTTTCACTTGTTATTCATGCACAATCCATATTACTTTATGTTTGTCTTAGTTATCATGAGCCTTGTAGGCTAAACATTTGGTGTTGTCTAAACTAGTTGAAGCTTATGAATATGTGATAATCATGGAAGTTGATGTGGTGATTGTTTTTGTTAATCTTCATAGTAGTGCTTGAATCTTTTCTTGGAGTTCTTATACATGCTTAAAGTCCTTGTTCTTGAATGTTTGGTCATAAGTATTTACATGTTGTGTTGGAAAGCCCATGTAAAGATTATGATTATTGAATCGTAGTAACTTGTTAGCATGATTCATAACATGAAACTAGGAATGGTAATTGTTAACATGACTTGAATGATGATTTGAACATGTGTAGTAATTCTTGCATTTAGATTTGGAAAAATCATAATAATGTTTACTTGGATTCTATAGTTGTGTTTGTGTTAGATTGATGATTTTTGGCCAAGATTGTTATCTAGCATGACCATGCTTGTGGTTTTTTGTCAAGAACATGATGATAGTGCTACTTACTTGAAAGCAAGTTAGGGTGATTGTTATGTTGTTCATGGTAATTTTCCCAAACTTGTAGAGTTAGGAGTTTTGACAAACAAATAACTCTTGTTAAAGGTTAACATTAACTAAGCAAGTGAGCTTCAAATAATAATTTTTAGGTGATTAGAGTGATTATTTCATTTTAGTTTTCCTAAGGTTTATTAAACTAGGAAACCTTGATTGGAGACTCAGTTAACTTAGAGCTTGCATCACCAATAATCCTCAACTTAGTTGTCACATGTTTGTTTGTGGATACTTAGTTCAGGCAACCCTTTCTTAGATATTGTCATTCTCTGGTTTAGTAGTAGTTTATTATTTTGCATGATAAATTAGGAACAAAACCAACTCATCAATTGGAAAGGTTTAAAAGTAACGAAAATTTAGTATTGAGACACCGAGTCCACGGATTGATATCCGGTTCTTACCAGAGAACTATACTACCACCTGACGGTACACTTGCCCTATGTGTGTGTAGTTGGTTTTAAGTAAAAAATATTTTAAAACCTAATCTGTGTGAACAAAAATTATAATAATAAAAATATATTTAATTCACGCACATCAATATCCTTATCTATTCGAAGTCGAGAGACGAACACGCGCGTCATCTCCGTGTAGTCCTCGAACTTCTTCAAGGAAATTGCCTTTATGCTAAGTTCTCTAAGTGTGAATTCTGGCTCGAAGAAGTCCAATTTCTCGGCCACATCGTTAATAGTCAAGGAATTCACGTCGACCCTGCAAAGATTGAACCCGTCAAGAATTGGATAACTCCGAAGAATGCTCCGAAATCCGTTCATTTCTTGGATTGGTGGGTTATTACCGTCGATTCATCGCCCATTTTTCTAAAATTGTTGTTCCGCTTACCGCTTTGACTCATAAAGATAAACCTTTTGTTTGGGATTCCAAGCAAGAGGAAGCTTTTCAAACTCTTAAGCGTATGCTATGCAACGCTCTCGTTCTCGCTTTACCTGATGGAAACGACGATTTCGTTGTTTACTGCGATGCCTCTAATCTTGGTATTGGTTGTGTTCTCATGCACGAGACAAGGTTATCGCGTATGCTTCTCGACAACTCAAGATCCACGAGAAGAACTACACAACCCACGATCTCGAACTCGGTGCAGTTGTTTTTGAATTAAAGATATGGCGACACTACCTTTACGGTACTAAGTGTACGGTCTTCACCGACCATAAGAGCTTACAACATATCTTTAATAAAAAGAACTAAACATGCGACAACGTCGATGGGTTGAACTTCTCAACGACTACGATTGTGAGATACGCTACCATCCCAGCAAAGCAAACTCGTCGCCGATGCTCTAAGTCGACGAAGCTATGTATATGGTTTTCGTGACTCTCAAGCTTGTGCTAAACTTGAAACCCTCATCCGTGCCGCTCAATTCGCCTGCTTTAATGAGAATACCCTTCAAGACGAAATGAAATGTGGTGCCGAAACTCAGCTTGTATCTAAATCCGATGGTATTTATTACTATCTCGATCGTATTTGGATTCCTACTCGTGATAATCTTCGTGAATTGCTAATGACCGATGCTCATAAATCTCGATATTCCATTCACCCCGGTGCCGACAAGATGTACCAGGACCTTCGTCCTAATTATTGGTGGCCGGGCATTAAAAAGGATATCGCCTTGTATTTCTCAAAATGCTTAACTTGTTCGAAAGTTAAAGCCGAACATCAAAGACCCTCTGGTTTACTCGAACAACCCGAAATCCCGATGTGGAAGTGGGAGAGTATAGCTATGGACTTCGTTACTAAACTTCCGCGTACTTCATCCGGTCACGATAGCATTTGGGTTATCGTTGATCGTACCAAATCTGCGCACTTTATTGCTATACGAGAAGACTTTAAGGTCGAACGGTTAGCCCGAATCTATACCGACGAAGTTATATGTCGACACGGGATGCCTCGTGACATCATCTCTGACCGACACAGTTGTTTTACCTCGCGTCTCTGGGAGACCTTTCAATCCGCTCTCGGTACTACTCTCAATCTCAGTACCGCTTTTCACCCTCAAACCGACGGTCAGACTGAGCGAACGATCCGTACCCTCGAAGACATGCTTCGTGCGTGCATCATAGATTTCGGTGGTAACTGGGATACGCATTTACCTTTAATCTAATTCTCGTACAATAATAGTTATCATACCAGCATTCAAATGGCTCCTTTTGAGGCACTGTATGGAAGAAAATGTCGATCGCCTATTGCATGGCACGAGATCGAAGAAGCATAAATCATCGGTCCCGAGCTAATTCAAGAAACGACGGACAAGATCCTCCAAATCAGAGACAATCTCTTGAAAGCTCGGAGTCGTCAAAAGAGTTACACCGATAAACGCCGCAAGCCCCTACAGTTCGAAGTGGGAGATCACGTTCTCCTAAAGGTTGCACCTTGGAAGGGAGTGGTCCGCTTCGGCAAGAAAGGAAAGCTAGCGCATCGATACGTTGGTCCCTTCAAGATTCTGCAAAGGATCGGTAAGGTAGCCTATCGTCTCGAATTACCGGAGGAACTTAATAATGTACATCCGACTTTCCATGTGTCTAATCTCAAGAAATGCTTAGCCGAAGAAAATCTGTATGTCCCTCTCAAAGATCTGCAAATCAACGAGACTCTCCATTTCATGGAAAAGCCTGTGGAAATCATGGACCGAGAGACTAAGAAACTACGGCGCTCCCGCATCCTTATCGTGAAGGTCAGATGGGAGGGCAAACGCGGCGCCGAGTTTACTTGGGAATTGGAAAGTGATATGAAAGCCAAATACCCGCATCTATTTGTTACAGCTACTGCCTAATTTCGGGACGAAATTCCCTAAAGTAGGGGAGATTGTAACAACTCAAAAATTCGATTGTTATCTTTTCTTTTGTTTTTCCGTTTATCTATCCTTTGTAAATCCGAGATTCGGTTAATAATAAAGTTTATGTTAATTAATTATGGTATTGCACGTTATTATCGCATCAAATCGTTTATTAAATCTCATCGCTAATCTCATCGCATCGCAAATCACAGTTATTTATGTGGTTTTATGTTATTTATGTGTTATGTGTGTTTGTGGTTATGTTTGCAATCGCTATCTCATCGCTCTCGCACTCTCGAATCGCTAAATCGCACTATTATGTCAACTATAACGCTTAACGCTTTAATTTAACGCTTAATATAACTATCTAATGCGAACCGAATAACCAAACGAACTCTTAACACGAAAAACAAAGAAAATTCAACAACATAAGTCAAGTTCGCTCGAACTTGGCACGAGATCGGAGAAGCACAAATCACCGGTCCCGAGCTAATTCAAGAAACGACGGACAAGATCCTCCAAATCAGAGACAATCTCTTGAAAGCTCGGAGTCGTCAAAAGAGTTACACCGATAAACGCCGCAAGCCCCTACAGTTCGAAGTGGGAGATCACGTTCTCCTAAAGGTTGCACCTTGGAAGGGAGTGGTCCGCTTCGGCAAGAAAGGAAAGCTAGCGCATCGATACGTTGGTCCCTTCAAGATTCTGCAAAGGATCGGTAAGGTAGCCTATCGTCTCGAATTACCGGAGGAACTTAATAATGTACATCCGACTTTCCACGTGTCTAACCTCAAGAAATGCTTAGCCGAAGAAAATCTGTATGTCCCTCTCAAAGATCTGCAAATCAACGAGACTCTTCATTTCATGGAAAAGCCTGTGGAAATCATGGACCGAGAGACTAAGAAACTACGGCGCTCCCGCATCCTTATCGTGAAGGTCAGATGGGAGGGCAAACGCGGCGCCGAGTTTACTTGGGAATTGGAAAGTGATATGAAAGCCAAATACCCGCATCTATTTGTTACAGCTACTGCCTAATTTCAGGACGAAATTCCCTAAAGTAGGGGAGATTGTAACAACTCGAAAATTCGATTGTTATCTTTTCTTTTTTTTTCCGTTTATCTATCCTTTGTAAATCCGAGATTCGGTTAATAATAAAGTTTATGTTAATTAATTATGGTATTGCACGTTATTATCGCATCAAATCGTTTATTAAATCTCATCGCTAATCTCATCGCATCGCAAATCCCAGTTATTTATGTGTTATGTGTGTTTGTGGTTATGTTTGCAATCGCTATCTCATCGCTCTCGCACTCTCGAATCGCTAAATCGCACTATTATATCAACTATAACGCTTAACGCTTTAATTTAACGCTTAATATAACTATCTAATGCGAACCGAATAACCAAACGAACTCTTAACGCGAAAAACAAAGAAAATTCAACAACATAAGTCAAGTTCGCTCGAACTTGGCACGAGATCGGAGAAGCACAAATCACCGGTCCCGAGCTAATTCAAGAAACGACGGACAAGATCCTCCAAATCAGAGACAATCTCTTGAAAGCTCGGAGTCGTCAAAAGAGTTACACCGATAAACGCCGCAAGCCCCTACAGTTCGAAGTGGGAGATCACGTTCTCCTAAAGGTTGCACCTTGGAAGGGAGTGGTCCGCTTCGGCAAGAAAGGAAAGCTAGCGCATCGATACGTTGGTCCCTTCAAGATTCTGCAAAGGATCGGTAAGGTAGCCTATCGTCTCGAATTACCGGAGGAACTTAATAATGTACATCCGACTTTCCACGTGTCTAACCTCAAGAAATGCTTAGCCGAAGAAAATCTGTATGTCCCTCTCAAAGATCTGCAAATCAACGAGACTCTTCATTTCATGGAAAAGCCTGTGGAAATCATGGACCGAGAGACTAAGAAACTACGGCGCTCCCGCATCCTTATCGTGAAGGTCAGATGGGAGGGCAAACGCGGCGCCGAGTTTACTTGGGAATTGGAAAGTGATATGAAAGCCAAATACCCGCATCTATTTGTTACAGCTAATGCCTAATTTCGGGACGAAATTCCCTAAAGTAGGGGAGATTGTAACAACTCGAAAATTCGATTGTTATCTTTTCTTTTGTTTTTCCGTTTATCTATCCTTTGTAAATCCGAGATTCGGTTAATAATAAAGTTTATGTTAATTAATTATGGTATTGCAGTTATTTTCGCATCAAATCGTTTATTAAATCTCATCGCTAATCTCATCGCATCGCAAATCGCAGTTATTTATGTGGTTTTATGTTATTTATGTGTTATGTGTGTTTGTGGTTATGTTTGCAATCGCTATCTCATCGCTCTCCGCACTCTCGATCGCTAAATCGCACTATTATATCAACTATAACGCTTAACGCTTTAATTTAACGCTTAATATAACTATCTAATGCGAACCGAATAACCAAACGAACTCTTAACGCGAAAAACAAAGAAAATTCAACAACATAAGTCAAGTTCGCACGAACTTGGTGTTACCAAGTTCGCCCGAACTTGGCTGATGAAAACTAAATCTCTTTTATCTATAAGTTCGCTCGAACTTGTACACACCTGTACAATTCGGCCGAACTTAGCTCCAAGTCTCCCAATTTCCTACAAGTTCGCGCGAACTTGTACAAATCTGTACAAGTTCGGCCGAACTTGCTCTCACCAGCTCTCTTTTTGCCTTCTCCTATAAATACCAAGCTCTGTTCACTCATTTTCACTTGCTGCAAGTTCGCCCAGAGCTCTCAAAACCCGAAACCTTCATGTTCTAAGTAAGAATCAACCCGATTTCACTGCAACAACGTTTATCAACGATCTACAAAGGGTTACAACGATTTTGGCACAAGACGTAGCCTTTGTTTTCATCAAAACTCATTCTTTTACGAAAACCTTCATCTTTTTCTTCAAAAACTTCCGTTTTAAGCTTAGATCTACACAATACGAGTTCGTTTGGCGATAGTAGAGACTTCCCAAACACGAGATCTGTAAGACTCAGCTTGTAAGTGATAGATCTGAGAAAACCTTTGATAAATATCGATTTTGACACAAAATACAGACTTTTGAGGATGTTTTGTTCATTTTCTGATATGAAACGAAGCATCTATCATTCAAGATCCCAGATCTGGAAGCACAAGGACGTTTATGTTGGTTTACACAAGCCGGACTAATCCGAACGAACCCCGAGTTCGCCCGGATTAGCCCACGCTTTTGTAAAACGGCTAAAACAGCTCTAAAAGACCTCTCCGACCTAAGTTTGCTCAGTAGCACAGGGTTGGAGGGATGAACACTCGACTTTACTCAGCAAACGATGCGAAAACGCAAGATTTTGAACCCGAAAACATCAAGTTCGCTCGAGAATCACCAGTTTCCCACCAAGTCAAGTTCGACCGAACTTGGGTACTTTTCACCAAGTTTTCTTGCAAGTTCACCCGAACTTGCATAGTTTCTTAGGAAACTATACAAGTTCGCCCGAACTTGTCTCCTCAGTAAGGATTATCCACAAGTTCGCCCGAACTTGACAAGATTCTTAAGAATCTCATCAAGTTCGACCGAACTTGGCTCATAACTCACCAGAATTACACAAGTTCGCTCGAACATGTGTGTTTACACACAAGTTCGCCCGAACTTGGCCACTGCTCAACTCAAAGTTCACCGTTTCGGCTTTTCGGAAGACTGATGCACTTCTGTTCGTTTATAGGCTGATCCGGCGCACTGCGCAACTCTACTCAGAATCTTAAGTCTTACCTAAACGCACCCACAGTAAGTATACTTGACCCATTTTCGCTTTAAACGCACTTTTGGGTGTTACATACGTTCCTATAAACAAAATCACGTCACGAAACAAAACTGTTTATCACATGCGAATAATCGGATTGTATATGCTCGACACGTGATACTAGAAACATGTGACTAGGACTTATTTTCGTTAACTTGCCTCCTTAGCTAGTATGGTACTATAGTGTGGCTTACACCCGACGGGTCTAGTTAGGATGGACGCGCAAGCCTTCTCACGGTAGTTAGCATGAGAAATGAGCCTATGTTATGTTAAGTGTTTTGGTATATCATGATATGTAATTAGATTGTTTCGCAAACGCTTTATCGATTATGCTAGCATTATTCAAACTCGTATGCTCACCTTTACTTAATTGTATTGACTTGTATTTTAACGTATGTAACAGGTTGAGGATTTATAGCTTGGATGCCTTGGATGTTGCATGCGTAGTTTAGTTTGTTTTATTTAGTTTGTTTTAAAACGGTTGTAATAAAATCTAGGGGAGATCGAATTGGATTGTGTTTAAGAGATTTTGTTGGTATGTAATGGTTATTTTGAAGGTTCATGAGTTTGATAGTATGGGATATTAAATGTTGATGTTTATCTTTGAAATGGTGTTATGGGAATTCTCTTGATCAATCTGATTCGCCTAGTGCCACTACCCCGATGATTCCGCCATCGGTTGGGGTGTGACAGGTAGAGACTGTCAGTAGAGGAAGAATGCTCTATTTCCAGCTACAAAAAGGTGTGTTAGCCTCATATCCCATGCCCTAATAATGTGGTGAAGACCTCCTTATACAGGAGACATGGGAAACCCTAACCTCAATGGGCCAGGCACGGTTAGGGGTTGTCTCTACAAGCCCACAACCCAATATAGCGTAAACTATATCGCGCTGGGCCTCATGGGTTAGTACACAATAATAAATAACATAATTAAATATGGTAACGGTAATGACGGGCCATTTGGGTCGGGTCCAGTACCCTACCTCGTCATGCAATAATCGGCCTTTTTGCCCAGAGTTATGTGCCTTATGTCCAAGGCTTGATGCAAAACTACTATAGAGCCGGGGGTCTCACTGGAAGCAACCTCTCTATTCCTACGTGATAGAGGCAAGGCTGCCTACATCTTACCCTCCTCAAACCCTACCTTAGCTTTGCTATTGGTGGGATTTACTGAGTATGATGACGATGATTATCCTTAAAGTATTAGTATCAAAACGGTTTTAGGTAATCATGGATCAAGAACTTTTGTAAAAATTGTCATTAGACCACATTTTGATGACTACATGTATAAAGGTTTTATATACACAAAAAGGGATTTCTGAACCCCTGGTTAGGCAGATAATTTGTATTTCAAGTTATAAGTTGTTAAATAATTAAAATAAATTTAAAAGTTTTTCGTTGCGTATTTAGTTACCAGGTGAGGTAGCAATCGATTCGGTCGCACGTCTGTGGTGTCAAAAATCCGAGGTGTGACAATCTGACAAGTAAAGAAATTCTCTTTGTCCCCAGTATTTGTTTATGTGATTATCATCAATCAATTCATCGCCTTAACGTCATTTCTTTATTAACTTGATTCCCGGTCACAACAAATTTCACTTAATTGCTTTGAAGTTCCCCAATTTTGCTCTTTGCTGATTTTGTATAATCAGAGGTTGTGTTGATTTCTAGGGATTCAGCTTTCAAGATCAAGGTTGTTTTCAAGATCATAAATTGTAATACATACATATAATATATATATATATATATATATAATTACGAAAAGGTTTGGGAAAATGTGTGGTCTAGAATGTTTCTCAATTAGCCTAGCGCTTCTCATATGATCCTAACCCTATATATATATGTGATGGTTATTTTGAGAACGCTATATATTGCGAGAACCGTGATAACGTATGAAAAACCAATCAAACCCATTTTTTAATACAACTATCATTGTAACTAAAATACAACATCAAAAAAAGAATTCACAACATCAAATAATTCATTCTCCTCTCAAAAACACTCTTATTAGATTTACACATGTGTAAATGGTAAATTTACAAATGTTAATTTTTCTTTATTTACAAATTCACGTAAATTTAAACGTGTAAATTAAACTTCTAACATTGTATTCGAATAATAATGATAAGTGAAAAATAAATTTTGAATTTGAATTGTTTTTAACCAAGTTTTTGTGGTTTTTCATTCGTTCTCACTGTTCTCGTGATATTAGCGTTCTCATTTAAACCATCTCCTATATATAATATATATATAAAATAGGTAGGGTTCGTGCGAGAAGCACCTTTATTGCGAGAACTAATACGAACACAACAAAATAAACCCACTACACCACCACCTAAAATTATTAATATTTTTTATATATAATGCTACTTTTCGTATAAAATAAAATTTTATGACGAAAAGTAGTGATTTTTTTATAAAAAAAATTGTGTGTTTTTTAGATTTTTTAGGTATTTTTGTTGTGTTCACATTGTTCTCGCGGTTCTCGCAATAAAGATTGGTTCCTAACGAATCCTTCTCCTGTATATAAGGGAGGGTTATCTTGAGAGGCATTTGATCAAGTACAAGAGACAAAAGGGTGCGAAAGGTACATGAGATTCTAAGCCTGACGCGTGTCCTTTTTATTAAAGGAGGGAAAGAGTATTTTCGTCTTTTTACAAGATAGCAGAAAATACATAATCACGTAATGTTACGTAATTACGTAATGGTACATAGTCATGTAGTGTTACGTAATTACGTACTGAACATATTCACATAACATTATACAAAATCATTTAATAGTATACAAAAATCACGTAACGTTACCCTTGTTTCATGAATAAAATGCATATTACGTAATTATGAACTGGTACATAATCACGTAACAATATACTTGTTTCTGAATATAATGAATGTTACATAATTATGTAGGCTTATGAAATCACGTAACCACATAGCTTTGTAAAACAAAATCTTTTAAAAATTAACGAAACTATAACAATACCCTACTTAAATTAAGAGAATGAAATGCCCGTTAATACGTGAATTTTTTTTTAAATATTATCGTATGAAAAAGTTATAGCCGTTTGAAAATCAATAAGGTATTTGGTTGAATGACAGAAATACCCTTTTGTTATTTGTTTTTCAATTGTATTCTCCCTTTATTTACGAAATTGCCATTAATAAAATTATAACCCTTGATCTTTAAGAATATAGTCAGGATTTTCACATACACTTCGTACGTGAAATCCCTCTTGTACCTTATCCTCCCCCTATCTTGAGAATGCTAAATATTGCGAGAACCGTGAGAACGAATGGAAAAAAAAACCATTTTTTAATACAACCCTCATTGTAATTAAAATACAACATCCAAAAAAAATTACAACCTTAAGTAATTCATTTCTCCTATCAAAATCACTGTTATTATATTTTTTAAACATGTATAAATATAACAATTTATATATATGTAAATGGCAAACTTACATATGTGTAAGTTTTCTTTATTTACAAATTCATGTAAATTTAAACGTGTAAATTAAATTTCTAAAATTGTATTCGAATAATAATAATACTACATGTTAATATATTTTTTTCTCGAATTGTTTTGACCAAGTTCTTACGGTTCTCACAATATTTAGCGTTCTCATTTAAACCTTCCATATATATATAAGATTATAACATATATAATATATAATATACAAAATATATAATATGTATATATACAATATATATAGGGAGAGTTATCTTGAGAACGCTAAATATTGTGAGAACCTAGACAACGAATGACAAAACCAATCAAAACCAACTTTTTTTAATACAAACCTTAATTTAATTAAAATACAACATAAAAAAACAACATCAAATAATTCATTTCTCCTCTTAAATCACTCTTATTAAAATTTTTACACATGTGTAAATAAGAAAACTTATACATATATAAATTTTCAATATTTACAAATACATGTAAATTAAACGTGTTCTAACATTGTATTCGAATAATAATGATAAGTGTAAAAAAAGTTTTGAATTTGAATTGTTTTTTGCCAAATTCTCGTGGTTTTTTTATTCGTTCTCACGTTTCTCGCGATATCTAGCATTCTCATTTAAACTCTCCCCTATATATGGGAAGGTGTAAATGAATAAGAATATGATTGTGATTGTGAAGTTTAGTACATAATCTTCAAGTCCCCGCTCCACGCCACCTTCAAACCCCCACCCGGTGTAGTGTTAATGAATAAGAACTAGGATTTCCCCACCGCGTGTTGCGACGGAGAATCCGCGTACGAACTAAACGATAAAGATCGATGTGAAGATGCAAAATATAAATGCGTAAAAAACTAAAATTCAAATAAAATGTAACAAATGGAAGAAAAAATTGTGACATGGTACCTATGACGTGGTGTTGCAACCCGAACAAACGAACGGAAAAAACGGTGGTGGTGACGTGGTGTTGAGCCGTTTCCAAAAAAAAGTTATATCACGTATTTAGTTTTTGTAAAAATAAACTAACGAATGAAAGCTATAAAAGAAAAATAAAACTATTGGGTTAAAGACGTAATTTATTATGATGTATAGGGCTAATTTGAAACTTAAAAAGGAAGAAAGAAAAAAAAATAGCCGCTAAAAGTGTAAGAACTAAAACCTTAGTGGTTAAAATATAAAAACAAAACAAAAAGCATTTAAGGGGTAAATTATGAAGCTAATAAAAACTTGTGGTAAAAACATAAAAGTAAAAAAGTGTATTATAGTTTCCATGATGTTATTTAATACATATAATAATATGATTGTGATGTTTAGTACATAATCCTGCCAATGAAATGGGAACAAAACCTTTAAATTTGTAGGCAAATACCATTCGTTATTCTTTCACATAGCCGTGTCACACGGTGTAACCGAATTTGTTTTTCGATAATAAAAAGTGAAGATTTTGCAAAGTGTTACCGTGTGGGCTTTAAAACATGATATTTTTTCTACAATCTAGTATTATCACTTAAACTTTTGCTTTGTGTTTTGCATTTGATATTATTACCCTTTTCCTTACACTCTCAGCTTGACGTGTTGCGTCCATATAGCGATGCAGGTGCTCTTAGAAAAATAACTTCTGCCGTCTAGTTTCGTGTTTATACTATACGTTTATGACAATCAAACAAAACCAAGCCTTTCGTTGATAACATGGGAAAACAAAACAAGTTAATAAAAAAGAGAGAAGACGTAAAATCTTAGATATTTTTTTAATCAAATAGGAATAATGGATTTCAATAATCTCAACTATTATTCATTAGCTGGCAACGGTCCCAACTTCAAAAATAACCAATGGTGGTCCCACCTTTTCACATATTATAAATCAATGGACCTTTACTAGACCGAAAATGATAAGGGGACAAAAAGAAGTTAACGTTATGTTAGTAAAAGTCTATTGATTTACAATATGTCAAAAAGTGGGACAATCACTAGTTATTTTTTAAGTTGAGATCATTACCGGCCAACAGCTAATAGTTAAGATTATTAAAATTCGTTATTCCTTTATTGATATGTACTAATTAGTTCAAAGAAATAGAAAGAATTAGTGATTTATTGATATGTACCAATTAGTTCAAAGAAAATAGAGAGAGAACCTCGAGAGAAATATAGAGGGATATTAGACTAAGAAGAAAGATAACTAACAACCCACTATCTCGTAAACTAGATCTAATGATCATACCATCTACCCCACTATCTTAAACTATATTGACTCAAATAAACTACCTAATAACATGACTTAAAAAACTAATGACCAATATTTTAAAAACCGGTTCAAATCGTCCGGTTAAACCGGTTAAACTGTCTAGTACATCTAATTAAACCGTCCGATACACCCGGTTAAACCGTTTTTAAGCCAAATCCGGCATAATATAAAAATCAGATTTTAAAACATTGAATATGACTTAATAAAACGATTGTGATCATCCCACGTTAGTATCTTGTGTGCATGCTTGAGCCGGACATAATCGTACGCATCATTTATATATAAGAAAATACATGAAAATATGCAGGGGCGAAGGATAGTGGGTGCCCGGGGGTGCACCCGTCCACACCCAATATTTCGGTTAGAAGTGTATTTTCGTTTGAAAATTTTAAAACTCATATAGGATAGCCCACCCTCAATTATTTTCCTCAAATATTTATACAATATATAAATTGAAGTAAAGTTTGTTACCACATTTGTATATCCTAAATATTTATACAATATCTAAATTAAAGTAAAGTTTGTTAGCACTTTATATATAAATGATGGATAGTTTGGTAAATATATATTAACTCTTATTTGTTTAACCCTAGATTACCCACCACACAATAAACTTAATCGCAAGTTTTTATGTGTAAGAACGAGTCCTTTGAATGAATAAAATTTTTTAGTTTATTTGGAACTGTTATTATTTGACCTGACCTGAATCGATAACCGACCCGAACCGAAAGATAACGATAGGAAAAAAAATTGGATCCCATTACTTTACGCCCCCTCGAAACTTTTGGTCAAGCCCCCCCCCCCCCCGGAATTTTTCGCTCAAATCGTCCGGTATAACTGGTTAAACTGTCTGGTACATCCGGTTGAACCGCCCGATACACCCGGTTAAACCGTTTCTAAGCCAAATCCGGCATAATATAAAAACCAAATCTTAAAACATTGAATATGACTTAATAAAACGATTGTGATCATCCCACGTTAGTATCTTGTGTGCATGCTTGAGCCAGACATAATCGTACGCATCATTTATATATAAGAAAATACATGAAAATATGCAGGGGCGAAGGATAGTGGGTGTCCGGGGGTGCACCCGTCCACCCCAATATTTCGGTTAGAAGTGTATTTTCGTTTGAAAATTTTAAAACTTATATAGGATAGCCCACCCTCAATTATTTTCCTCAAATATTTATACAATATATAAACTGAAGTAAAGTTTGTTACCACTTTGTATATCCTAAATATTTATACAATATCTAAATTAAAGTAAAGTTTGTTAGCACTTTATATATAAATGATGGATAGTTTGGTAAATATATGTTAACTCTTATTTGTTTAACCCTAGATTACCCACCACACAATAAACTTAATCGCAAGTTTTTATGTGTAAGAACGAGTCCTTTGAATGAATAAAATTTTTTAGTTTATTTGGAACTGTTATTATTTGACCTGACCTGAATCGATAACCGACCCGAACCGAAAGATAACGATAGGAAAAAAAATTGGATCCCATTACTTTAAGCCCCCTCGAAACTTTTGGTCAAGCGCCCCCCCCCCCCCCCCCCCCCCGGAATTTTTCGCTCAAATCGTCCGGTATAACCGGTTAAACTGTCTTGTACATCCGGTTGAACCGCCCGATACACCCGGTTAAACCGTTTCCAAGCCAAATACGGCATAATATAAAAACAAAATCTTAAAACATTGAATATGACTTAATAAAACGATTGTGATCATGCCACGTTAGTATCTTGTGTGCATGCTTGAGCCGGACATAATCGTACGCATCATTTATATATAAGAAAATACATGAAAATATACAGGGGCGAAGGATAGTGGGTGCTCGGGGGTGCACCCGCCCACCCCAATATTTCGGTTAGAAGTATATTTTCATTTGAAAATTTTAAAACTTATATAGGATAGCCCACCCTCAATTATTTTCCTAAAATATTTATACAATATATAAACTGAAGTAAAGTTTGTTACCACTTTGTAAATCCTAAATATTTATACAATATCTAAATTAAAGTAAAGTTTGTTAGCATTTTATATATAAATGATGGATAGTTTGGTAAATATATGTTAACTCTTATTTGTTTAACCCTAGATTACCCACCACACAATAAACTTAATCGCAAGTTTTTATGTGTAAGAACGAGTCCTTTGAATGAATAAGATTTTTTAGTTTATTTGGAACTGTTATTATTTGACCTGACCTGAATTGATAACCGACCCGAACCGAAAGATAACGATAGGAAAAAAATTGGATCCCATTACTTTACGCCCCTCGAAACTTTTGGTCAAGCCCCCCCCCCCAAATACGGCATAATATAAAAACAAAATCTTAAAACATTGAATATGACTTAATAAAACGATTGTGATCATGCCACGTTAGTATCTTGTGTGCATGCTTGAGCCGGACATAATCGTACGCATCATTTATATATAAGAAAATACATGAAAATATACAGGGGCGAAGGATAGTGGGTGCTCGGGGTGCACCCGCCCACCCCAATATTTCGGTTAGAAGTATATTTTCATTTGAAAATTTTAAAACTTATATAGGATAGCCCACCCTCAATTATTTTCCTAAAATATTTATACAATATATAAACTGAAGTAAAGTTTGTTACCACTTTGTAAATCCTAAATATTTATACAATATCTAAATTAAAGTAAAGTTTGTTAGCATTTTATATATAAATGATGGATAGTTTGGTAAATATATGTTAACTCTTATTTGTTTAACCCTAGATTACCCACCACACAATAAACTTAATCGCAAGTTTTTATGTGTAAGAACGAGTCCTTTGAATGAATAAGATTTTTTAGTTTATTTGGAACTGTTATTATTTGACCTGACCTGAATTGATAACCGACCCGAACCGAAAGATAACGATAGGAAAAAAATTGGATCCCATTACTTTACGCCCCTCGAAACTTTTGGTCAAGCCCCCCCCCCCCCCCCCCCCCCCGAATTTTTCGTTCAGTACTGTTATATATGTAGTTTTCATATAGAAATTTTTGGGAGTGTTTCAAAAAAAATTTGATTTTATAACTTTAACTTAAAAACTTTTTATGTTTTGCAAATTTTAACCCACATATTTTTTTCACTTTTAACTCAAAACTTTTCATTATTTTTAATTTAACCTCACAACATTTTTACCTTCAACTTTGGTCCCCTATAATTTTCATCTTTCGCAAGTTTTCGTTTTACATTTCGTTCTAAAATTTTGTGAGCAGACACGGCGCAACGTGCGTGTGTCGTTCAACGGTTTTTTTTCGCACAAAATTCTACGAGTTAACACGACGCAACGTGAGTGTGTGATTCAATGTTTTTATGTTTAATAAGTTTGTTGCAACGCGCGGGTCTTGGATTAACTCAGTGTTTGTAGTCGTTGGTGGTCGCGGGGGAGCTTAATTCTAGTTTAGAGTTAAATTCCATTTTAGTCCCTGCGGTTTGGACCATTTTGTCAGTTTAGTTTAAAGGTTTCATTTTTCGCATGTGGATCCAAAAAGGTTTCACCGTTGCCATTTTAGTCCACTGGTTAACTTTATCCATTTTTTCTAACGAGAAGGGCAATTTGATCATTTTATGTAATTTTGTTAACTAGAAGGGCAATTCAGGCATCTAAAATGACTGAATTGTCATTCTCGTTAACATAAAAAATAGATAAAGTTAACCAGTGGACTAAAATGACAAGGGTGAAACCTTTTTAAATCTGCAGACAAAAAACAAAACTTTTGTAATAAACTGATAAAAAGACCCAAACTAGAGGGACTAAAATAACATCAACTCTAAACTTTAAATATACATAACCACTTGAAGTTTCCTACATACTTATCCAAATGACGTTTTGTGAAATAAACTAATTATATCATTATGCTATACTGAAAACTAAAGTCCAAATCTTGAAATGATTATAAAAGTGTAGGTTTGACTTTAGTCAAAGTTTGGAGACTCACTCACTCGTCTTCCTTCATACTTTTCATTCACTTTTACTTTTTCTAGTCTTTTAATATTAATATAATTAACGTGTTTTTAATTTTCAATATTAAACCACCAATTATCTTATTACACCATACACATGTCAAATAAAACGGCCCATTTATATAACCATCAAACAGACACTATTAACAGTAACCTTTCAAATGTCTATTCATCTAAACATTCAACCTGCAGAAACAAAATCTCATTCCCGACGATTACCAAACCGTCGCAAAAAGACAAACAAACCGATGGAATCAGAAGAAAAACAAACAGTAATCGATGAAGTTTCCGACAGATTGATCAACGGAGATATTTCATCGAAGATTCAAGCTGCCGGAGAGATCAGGAGCATGATCCGTAACCGTCATTGTTCCGCGAAGATTCGCGTCAAGTTCGCTGGTGCCAGTGTTATTCCGCCGCTTGTTGTTATGCTATGCTCTTCAGATCATGCTGCTCGTGAAGTTTCGCTTCTCGCGCTGCTTAATCTCGCGGCTAGAAATGATCGGTGAGTGTTTGGTTTGAATTTTGATGCGGTTATGTTATGTTAGGGTTTTAGAATGATGAATAGCTGTGAATAGCTAATAGCTGTTACATAGCGATCGCGAAGAAATAGCTTCAGCTATTTCATGTTTAGCGATAAAGTAGAGAGAAACAGAAAAATACATGTTATTGAGCAAGGGAGATTGAGAAAAAAAATTGAAATAAAATAAAATAATTAAAATAAAAATGTCGCTGTTTATCGCTATATGCTATATAGCACGCACTATAGCTGCTATTGACAACTATGGTTTTATGGTTCTGTTGACGAGTTTGGAGATCGGAATTCTGTTGTTATTAACTTGTTACTGTTTAAATCATGGAATTGATTGGCTGGTTCGGTGGTTCCGCTGGTGGCACGATGATACTCTAGTGTTCCTTCAGTGATCCAAATTTGCTGTTAAAAAAAATCATGGAATTGAGCTTCTCTTAACTTAAGGTTTTTGTGTTTTGATCAAATTACAGAAATAAGGAACAAATAGTGGCATGTGGAGCTATTCCTCCTTTGGTGAAGCTTCTCAGTTTTCAAACCACTGATAATCTGAGAGAATTAGCCACCGCTGCGATTTTAACATTATCAGCAACACCGAACAACAAACCAACAATCGCCAGTTCAGGAGCGCTCCCGCTTTTGATCCAAATCCTCAGCTGTGGGACCATACAAGAAAGAGTAGACGCAGTCACCGCGCTTCACAACCTAACCACCACCAAAGAAGAACCAGCCATAGTTCTTGATGTTGCTGCCGCCTCGCCGCTCATTAACCTCCTTAAAGAATGCAAAAAGTATTCAAAATTGCTGAGTTAATCACTGGTTTGATTAACATTTTATCCAAATCTCATGAAGGAAGACTTGCCATTACAAAAGCCGAAGATGGGATACTAACATTGGTGGAAACAGTCGAAGATGGGTCTTTGGTTAGCAAAGAGCGCGCGGTTGATGCTCTGCTTGACTTGTGCAGAAGCTCAAGATGTAAATGTCGGGTGCTTATTCTTAACGAGGGTGCGATCCCTGGTTTGTTACGGTTAACTGTGTATGGGACCTACGAAGCGAGGAACAAGGCTAAGTTGCTACTGGAATTGCTTAGGGACTCTCCTTCTGGAAAGAGGCTGAGGTCGTCAGTATGTGAGAAGATTATACGTGAAATTGCAGCCCGAGTTGACGGGTCATCGGTGGAAACCATAAAGATATTGTTGCAGGATATGGTTCAAAGGAGCATGAACATGGGTTCATCTTGCATACCCTCAAAATGAGGTTAATTTAACTAGGCCAAATCTATTCGGACACCCTCTGAAGCTATTTGGACACTTTTGGTGCCCTAAACGCCTCGGATAGCTCTATACGAGGCGTCTAAGCATTGAATTCAAGGGGCTCTTCAGTGAATGTCAGACACAAACTTTAAGAAACCCTAGACGCTTCGTACAGGCCTATACGAGGCATCTAGAAGTTGGGTGTTTTTTGGTTGAAAGAATGTGTTTTGGTAGGGTTATTTTGATAGTTTTTGTAGGTGTTTTTTTAGTGAAAAATTTTCACTATAAAAAACGTCTTATTTATTTACAAAAGTTTTATTTTTTACACTAAAAAGAATGAGTTTTCGGTTTTTAAATAAAGTTTTGTTTTTTACACTATAAAAAATGTTACCGTTTTCATAATCGATCGATTAAATATTATATTGTTTTTAAGATTGTAATGTTTCCAATATTTATTCTCCCGATTAAAATTTTATCTCGTCTAAATATTGTTTCCGTATTATATTCAAAACATATATTGTTTCCGAACAATCATTAATTAACCGAACAATAATAACAAACATATATTGTTTCCGAACAATCATTAATTAACCGAACAATAATAACAAACGTAAATATAACATATATAAGATAACTTCTGTACATCCATTACAAAAAAATATAAGATAAGTTTTTACATCCATAACAAAAAAAAAACTATAACTGGTTTATGCATCTGGATCCGCCTGCTGCTGCTGATGTGGTGCTCGAGGTGGTGGGAGCGGTATCGGGGGTAACCCCTCTCTAACTCGTCTATCCTGCTCGGCCTGAACCAACCAACCTACCAGATCGGTGAGCCTGTGAAGCTCGACTCGTATCTCCGGATGTACTGCAGCTCCCGGGGCATGACCTGGAATAACGTGACGTGGAAACCAAGGCGCCCCGCGAGGTGGTGGTGGCTGTGGCATCGCTGGACCGTCTAAATTCACCGGAGGTTCCGGCAGTAGCACTGCAGCAGGATCTTCCGGAGGATAGACTAACTCGAACTCGTCTGGTAAGGGCCGCTCTATCCATAAGCCCCCTACGCGGGTTTTAAGCCGCGAGTCAACCTCGAACCTCCTAATCAGTCCCATCCCCCACAGCGACTGAAAACCCATCCGCGTCGGCATGACGGGCGCCGTCCGTAAATGTGGGTCCTGCTCCGGTACGAGGCCCAACGAACGGGCAATGACGGTCACATACGGGCCGCCATACAAAAATCTGCGCTCCCGTTGCGATAAGCGGAGGCGAAGTACTGGGCTATACTGTGTGCTAGTGCGCACGGCCTCCTGTACAGCAAACAATATAAGAAAAAAAGATCTCCCGCCGTACACCACTCACGGCTATAACTGCGCCCTGTAATAGAACTAGCGAGCATATGGTGCATATACCTGTAAATAGTGTTAGCGAAACAAAGAAACAGAAACAGAAATTAATAACAGTACACACAATCACACTAATTACTATAATAAACGAACGTACCTGTACAATGGGTCACGAATAAATGAAACCCTCCCCCTCGAGGCGTCATGCTCCCAAGTATTTTGCCCCGCAATCACCTGCCAAAACCCTAAAAGAGTGGGTCTATCAACCACCACTAGCCCCCTGTATAAACGTCAGTCTCGATCTCCTCCTGCACGTGAAAGCCGGAATTAATCGCAAACGGTGCTAGCGTCATCGAACGCCAAACGCCAGCAAGCCTGAAAGAAACCTCAGGCTCAGGAGGAGCATCTGGCTGTGCAGGCGGCTGCGCGACCCCAGGAGGATGAAATATGAATGACGATAGCAACTCGACCTGCAGCTCCCTGTAGCTCGGCGTGTGAGCCAACTCAAAAAGACGATGCCACGGCGAATCAACGGGTATAAACCGACGCAGTCTAGGCGTCTCACCAATCTCACCTATCGCATCCCAGTCGATCGCTGCATGCCCTCCAATGTGCATCCTCCGAAGCTTCTGGCAATTACGGTAGGCGGTGGAGCCGACATCAAACTCTAAATATGGGTGACCCGCCAGCGTATCCGGAGGCGGTGGTCGCCTCCGTCGCGGACCCCGTGGCACCGGCTGACCCGCCAGTGGTGCCTCATCAAGCTCCATCTAAACCTCATCGCCCGCCATAATCAATCTGCAAATAATGATAATTATAATAATAACAATAATGTAATAATAATTAGTTAATAATAAATAATAATAATAAATAAAAGCAATAATAATAATAATAACAATAATAATAAAAATAATAAATAATAAAAATAATATATAATATTAATAATAAATAATAATAATAATAATAATAAAAATAATAAAAAATATTAATAAATAATAACAATAACAATAATAAATAATAACAATAATAATAAGAATAATAATAATAATGACAAAATTATAACAATAACAATAATAAATAATAAGATAATAAAAAAATTCACTGCCCCGTATATGCCTCGTATAGAGCCAGACGGGGCGTCATGTTCAACCGGTGTTATCTTCAACCTCAAAACCACCACCCCCAAACCCACAAAATCCTAAAATCAGGGCAATCCTACGGTCTAAAGGCAAATACAAAGCAAGAATATTAACCTACGAGTTGAAATACGTACCAGGGATGCTTCAATCGTGAAAAATACGGTCCAAATACGATCCGGGGCGTATATCCGTATGTTTGTCGTATGTGTGTGTTTTGATTGTATGTGGGTATTATGCAGGGGTGTCCAGGGTTCCCCCTTGATATACGATGCAGTAGACGCCTCGTATAGCGCTATACGACACGTCTGATTTTAAAATGACATTCCTACCCCTGTTGGACCCCCAGTATATGCCAAACTCAAGGGCAAAAAGGTAATTAACCATTACAAAAAGATATTTAAGAGCTGGTACAATTACTCTTTTACCCTTGAAATGTCCCTATATTGTGGGTAACACAAGGGCATATTGGTAATTTAACAAATCATATTTTAATTAATAAAAAAAGTAAAAAAGGTTACCGCCATGCTTATATGACCCGTCTACCACTATACGAGTCGTCAAGGTTATTGAAATTACATCTTAGTCCCTGTAAGGTGTCTATACTGGATTACTAAGCAGGGGCTAAATGGTAATTAAACATAAAATTTTCAAAATTCAAATTTAAAACAAATACATATTGCCGCCCAAACAGGACTCCTCGTATAGCTCTATACGAGGCGTCCATATGTGCTTTTCAAAATTTAAAAAACAAAAATAGTGCTCAAACAGAACCACCTGTATAGCTCTATACTATGCGTCATATATTATTAAATGACCTATGTGCCCCTGTTTTGACCCTTCACTAGTTGTTTATCAGGGGTAAAAAGGTATTTAACGAAACTTATACGACCGATCAATATCTATACGAGGCGTATTGTTTTATTTTTTTAAATCAATTATAACATTTATAGAAATTATATTTGTTTTATAAATAAATCTTATTATATTTGTTTTATGCAATTGTAATTATAAAATTATAGAAATTAATTCGAAAATCTTATTAATTACAATAAAAATACTTCTCGAAACGGTCTGTTTCATGAAGGGATGTTTCATCAACAGGGGGATACGCGTTCAAATCTAGAAACGGTCTGTTTTGTTTTCCTTGTATACTAGACACAACCTCCTCTTGCTCGTTAGAATCGGGAACGACAGACTCCTCCAAAAAAAATGGTATAATCATTAGTAAATAAGTAACCTAAACAAGTAATTAAACAGTTAAGCTAATAACTGTTACCGGAACGCTTTCGGGCACCCAGGCGTCGCTAGAATACTTCCCAAAGACATAGTTGTCATTCCAGTTTGATGGCATTTTACCACTTTAATGATAGGAACACAAATGCAAACAACAAAATATGTTTTGAAGAAATACTAGAAGAAACAGTGGAATGCTCGGGTGGACCAACAATGCATTGTAAGTTGCTCTTTATATGAAACAGAGACGCCTCGTATAGCCGTATAAGCCCCATATTGCTTTATGTCACATGCCAGAAACATAGTCACATCGGCTGCTTTATCACATCAGCTGCTTTATGTCACACGTCAAATATAATCATGTGAGGATATCATACGCCTCGTATAGCACTATACGGCCTGTCTGATTTATAGTTTGATAAGCCTCGTATAGGACTATACGCCCCGTCTGATGTGATTGATGTGACGTGTCCTAGGTTTTAGTGTTGGTCGGATAAAGTAACCCTATATGCCTCGTATAGAGCTATATGAGGCGTCTTAAAGGGTGTGGAAATAGGAGGTTGGGTGTGTGAATATATAGACCCTTTAACTAACCTTATATTGGGGGTTGTAAAGTGAAATAACTTGAAATTTTGTAACGGAATAATGATGTATGCAAACATTCCACCCATTTTGTCTGAAAGGAGTTTTTGCTTGACAAGATTAGTGGTATTTCAATGGAGTATAAATCACCTGTCTTGTAATTTTTTTTTAATATTTTGAAGTTTTAAATTCTAGGTTTTTTTTTCTGATATAAACCAAAGTCTTAACTAGGAGTGAGCATAAAACCGAAATAACCGAACCGCAACTGAAATAACCGAAATAACCGAAAACCGAAGTAACCGAAGGGTTGGTTATTTATATTTTTGATAACCGCATGTTGTGGTTCGGTTATGGTTATTATTAATTTCATAACCGCAAATAACCGAACCGAACCGAATGTTTTAAACATGGTCGAATCCATAAGACCATAGGTTTTTAAGTTAGTGTTAAGTGTTTAACAATGACCAAATCTCATTGATTTAAAACTCTAACCATTTTGTGTTCGTATGTATGCTTCCACATAACACGTGGAAGTAAAATTTAATTGATAATTCTACAAACTTTAACTGTGTATATTCATTTTTTGCGCATGATATTTGTATAACCCACACATTTAAAGCCTAGCTTTAGAAACGATAAAATAACCGACCTATACCCGAACCGAAACCGCATTAACCGCAAATAATCGATTAACCGAAAACGCATTAACCGAACCGAATGGTTATGATTTTTTGATAACCGAAGTGTGCGGTTATGGTTTCGGTTATAGGCAATAACCGAACCGAACCGAACCGCACCATGCTCACCCCTAGTCTTAACTATAAGGGTGAGGGGAGTGAAGGCGAGATGCCACGAGGGTGTGATGGGCTGACGTGGAAGGTGAGAGATGGTGATGCGGGGTGTACTGCAGGAGAGGGGGGTGTACTGCAGGAGAGGAAAAAACCATGAAGGAAAAATGGAAGTGGGAAGGAGAGAAAAAAAGGAAAGTGAGAGGGAGGCTCGGGATGAAGGGTTAATGTAGTAGTTCGGGACGAATGGAATCACTGCCCCGCACTCTTTGTTACCAACCCCCAATACCCCCATTTGTTTCCTGGCTACCCCATCCTTTGTCCCCTCCCACCCTCTAAATAACTATATTATTGAGGGTCAATAGCTATTTGACCATCTTGTGAATAGTTGGTGGGCTTGAAACATGTCTGTGTATATATATAATGAATTGGGTATTTAAATTAAAAACTAGTTTAACTATCTGTGTGTTATACGGGTGGTTTCAAAGTAAATTATATTATTTAACAATGTTGAGATAAAATTTGAAATGAATGAAATGTTCCATTACTTTGGTATGTATATACGTATTGAAACCTGTTATATGATTATTAAACTTACGAACAAATGAATGAATATACCGGACTCTTTATAGAGTTCACATAACTGTGAAACAGCATAAGCCAAGAAAATAGCCAACCCTAAACTATGGGTTTCTTTGCAACCCTTAACTTGCTTAGTTCCCACAACTTGCGGTTAAAAAAAGTGACTATTTATTCTATGGACGAGACTACTTTGACTCTTGTTTAAGTATCTGTGTGCTACACGGATTACACAATATCAGTTTATTTTATAAGTCTGTAAATAATCTTTGAAATCAAAGATGAAACGGGTCAAAACTGTGAAAATACAGTGAAATATATCGTGTCTGTATATAGTGTACTCAAATTGATGATACAATTTTATTAAGAGTAAATGTTAGTTTACAACCCTTTGGTTCAACGCTTTAGACGCCCTTAAGAAACCTTTGGACATTTACATACTTGTCGTTTCCAACACACTACATTTACAAACTTCTGTGAGTTGATTGTTACGTTGACTGGCATGTTTGTAATCCCTACAGGGTATTATAGTCATTTCACCCCATCCAAACTGTAGGTCCAAATAAACCTTATCATTTGCCAAACACCCTCATTTTAGGTATTATAGTCATTTCACCCCATCCAAACTGTAGGTCCAAATAAACCTTATCATTTGCCAAACACCCTCATTTTACACCTGCATCTTCACCTACCTTAAATACCATCGACCACCATCTCTACCACCGCGACACATCGCCATTCGACACCATCTCCACCTTGATCATCCGGCATAATTCACAACCATAAACACTATTAAACAAAAAAGGGACTCGTCTTCGGTTCATTTGGATCGCTTCCTGTCTCTCACGGACCCTGCAGTTTCCTGCACGATGGCACTCCATTGATTTTCCGGTCGGCCAATCTTCCTCTGTTTATTTAACTACACAGTTAGCTACCATCGTTTGAATCATCATGTAATTAGCAATTAGATCACACATGTTCAGAATTTGTATATATGTTTCAGATCAGGTTTATTAGCTATTTGGAAAGAATCGTGATATGGAACATGTTCTTCAATTAGGTCATGAGTTGTCACCATGGATGAAGCTGTTAAAAATTTGAAATTGAAATTGAAATTGTGATTAATTCTGAGTGGGGCATGGTTTTTGTAGTAATTGGATAAAGCAGATCGGAAAAGGTGGGGGTATGAACACAAGAAGATTTTGGAGAGTTTAAAGTTGGGTATTGAAAGGGTGCAACTTAAAGGGTTTGATCGTAAGCTAGGCAGTTAATATCGGTGATATATCGGTCTTAGTAAAATATCGATGTCAAATATCGGTCAGAATATCGGTACCAATATTATCGGCAATATTGACCGATATTTGATCGATACTGTAACGCTCTGTATTTTGTACTTTCTATTTAGAAAGATTGTATTCGGATTTCGTTTCAATCTTTGTAATCTCGAGACTTTGATCATAATGTAATTACATTATTGTTTAATTTATACATACATGATACATGCTCATTCACGAATACGTGTTTTTTTATATGAATCCGAATCATACTTGACATTTATTTTATGTTCGGGATAATTTTCATACACATTAATACAATACACATACTCATACATGTCTTAGAATGCCTTAAAAACACTTAACATGCTGAAGAAATTGCATAATTGGACAAACAACCGAACATTAAGGGCCAAAAATGAAAATTTTCACTTCTGACATGTCTTATGGACCGCAAGATATAGGGTCTTACAGTCCGCAAGAGCTTCTAACGGGCAAAATTGTTAACAACTTGCAAATTAACTCCGAAATCCACCTTCTTAACCACTCTTCCCATCTCCCTTCTCCTCCAATCACCTTCTAACTCAGTTATGACTTAACCCTAATCCTCCCTATAAATCCAAGTCTTCTCTAACACATTTTCACTTTCCACACCTTATTTCACTCTCAAACACTCCAAGAATTTCAAGAAAATTCCAACTTTAGGCAGATTACATAAGTTAAAAACTTGTTTCTTCAACCCTTTCTTCTCATTTCTTGCTTTATAACTCATTGGATAACCTCTAAGGATACTACCAAATGTTCACCAAGGTGTAACAAGGTGGTACATCACTTATATGAGGCTCCAAAGTGGCTTCAAAATTCTGTTTTGGATTAAACTTTACAACTTGTTCTTGTTTACATTCATCTTGTGGGAATTGTAACAACCCGATTTTTCAGATTGTTATCTGAATTCCGTTATTATCGTTAATTCTGTTTATTTTCAGTTTAAAGCTCGTTTTGTACTCTGAGATTAATTATAATGGTTAAATTATTTCGGAAACGCATATTACATCGCTTACTTATCGCATTTAAATCGCTTAGTACTCGCAACTCTCAACGCAAACTCGAATCGCGGTTAATTATGTTACATTATGTTACTTATGTGTTATGTGTGCTTTATGATTTATGGTTATACTCGTTATCGCAACGCTCTCACTCGCACAAATCGCTAAATCGCATTATTTTATTAACGCAACGCTTAACGCTTCGCTAAAACGCTTAACTTAACTATCTAATACGAACCGAATCGCCAAACGAGCACCTAGCTCGAAAATAACAAACAAAACTTAGCCATCAGGACAAATTCAGCCGAACTTGGGTATCCCAAGTTCGCCCGAACTTGATCAGTGGTGAACAAATAAGAAATTTCTCATTAATCAGCAAGTTCGCTCGAACTTGCACACCTTCCAGCAGAACTGGCCAAGTTCGCCCGAACTTGTGCCAAGTTCGCCCGAAGTTGTGCCAAGTTCGGTCGAACTTGGTCTCCACCAGCTTAATTTCTCTCCTCTTATAAATACCAAGCACCTCCATTCATGCTCCTCTTGCTGCAAGTTCGCCCGAAAGCTCCCAAAACCGAAAACCTTTGATTTCCAAGTAAGAATCATCCCGTTTTTATGCAAACAACAACACTTTAATGCGATTTTTGCACAATGATTACCTTTGTTTTCATCAAAACTCTTCTGTTTACGAAAATCTTCATCTTTTTGTACAAAACTCCTTCTTTTCACTTAGATCTACACTAAACGAGAGTATTTGGGCTTAGTTTTGGCTTCCCAAGCTAGGAATCTCGATGATTTCGACTCACTAAGTGTTAGATCTAAGAAAAACTGTTTAATACGTTGATTTTTACACAAGATACGGACTAAGTGACGTGTTTTTCGTTCACTATGAAGTGGAACGAGTTGTTGTCAAGCAAGATCTCAGATCCGGAAGCACAAGGACGAAATCGTCACTTTGCACAAACTAGACTAACCCGTACGAACCATCAAGTTCGCCCGGATTAGCCTGAGTTTCTGTAAAATGGCTAGACTCGCTCCAAAATACCTCTCCAGCCTATGTTTTGCTCAGTAGCTCAAGGTTGGAGGGATGGACACTCAATTTCCTCAGCAAACGACGGGAAAACGCAGGATTTGGTGACCAAAACAGCCAAGTTCGCTCCAAATAGACCAAGTTCGCTCGAAGTTGTCATCAGATTGATGACCAAGTTCGCTCGAAGTTGTCATCAGATTGATGACCAACTTCGGCCGAACTTGTCCAATTCTCAAGAATTTCAACCAAGTTCGCTCGAACTTGTATAGTTTCCAAGGAAACCAGACAAGTTTTCCCGAACTTGTATCAACTTCAAGAACTTCAGTCAAGTTCGCCCGAACTTGTACAATCCTATGGTATTTCAAGCAAGTTCGCCCGAACTTGTACCAAATCCGGGAGATTTGGTACAGCTTTGCCCGAACTTGTCCTCTGCTCCTTCACGTTTCAACCGTTTCAGCAATCAGATAATGCACACACATACAATAATAAATTGTTTTGAGACACGCGTTGCTCAACCCGTCTCTCACGAGGAACTGATGGGCCTAATGAATGAGTTTTGAGGCACGCGTTGTTCTACGAACTGATGGGCCTAATGAATGATTTGCATACAACTTGACAATATGAAAGACATAACTACAAACAATATTTACACTCTAAGTTTAGATCACAATATGGTATGGCACAAGTTTAAATAAACGAGTTAATTTGAGTGACACATGACACACCCCAAAACGTCTAATTAAAAAGGGGAGTTGTAAGATTCACTCACATTGGGTGCGTTCGGTTGATGATGTTGAATGCGCACGAAGTTCGATTTAACCACGAGTGAAACTAACCTAGATAATAACATAATGGTTCGGTAAATAAGTGGATTTTATTAAATCAATTTTTGTAGGATTATTGGATATATTTTTGTGAGTTTAAGGCTAATTTCTAACTTTAAAAATGTTATTTTTAAGTATTTTTAATTGATTTTTAAATAAAATAAATAAATAAAAATAATAAAAAAAATGTTGACTTTTTGACCGTTGACTTGTTGACCGGTTTTATTGTGTAATTGTGTGCGCCGGGTGAGGCTCGAACCCGAGACCTCCCGTTCGCGTGCACGAAGCTCTACCAACTGAGCTACGTGTCTAACCCGAAATATTTCTGTTTTTAATTATATTTATATACCAATTGAATTAATCCGAAAATCATTTATTTTAAAAACGATTTTAATGTCTCGCTCGGTGCTCGCCACAGGTCTCGAACCCGGGACCTGTGGGTTACCGTGCACACAGTCCACCGCTGGACTGTGTGTCTAACTTGGTAAATAATCTGGTTTTTATTATACTTAACATGGTTTTGAGAGTTAACCCGGTTCAGTTAAAAAGCATTTTTATAAAAAGAGAGTAAGGCTGGGACAAGAATCGAACGCGCGACGTATGTGAAATTGTTTGCACACAGTCCACCCTTGGACTGTGTGTCTAACCCGTTCATAAACTGATTTTAATTAAACTTATGTTATAACCTGCCTTCGTCTTCTTCGTTAACTTTACCCAGAAAAACAAAGTCCGAATGTTTCGACTGATTTATGTCTAATTTGATTTTCAAACATTAATAGTAATTGAAAGGAAATGCATGGAGAGGGTTTGGGGGAAAGGAGGTACCGATCTGTGTCTTTCACAGAACTCCGGCAGAGGTCCGTCGGCTCCGATAGTGAACTTCGGCTGTTAGGATCAATTAATAGTTCTGCTCGATTAATTATGAAATTGAGGTACTTAAACAAGGATTGACAGGAGTTTGAAGGTTATACCGATTCACAGTGCGATATCAGAAATTTCAGAGATTTTCCGGCGAAGGTTGAATATTCCGGCTATGTCGCCTGGGATGGATTCTGATGGTGGATTAGTAACAGTCTAATCAATTGATTGGAACAGAAAAAGTCGAAGGAATTACCGTGTGGATGTGAGTCTCGGTTTTCCGGCGACTTGCAGATATTCTCCGGCGAGTGAAAATACGTCGAGAATTTGTGCGATTTTGAGCGAAAGGGCTACCAGTGAGTTGTGGGTGGATTTATAGGAAGGAATCGAGATGCATGTGGTCTGATTTCAGTCTTGATTCGTCGGTTAAAGTTTTCCGACGGTTATGACCAAAGTCGCGGACTGGACATCGGTTATAACCGATGCAATATTTATTATTCGCGTTAAGACACAAGAAACCGACCAAGAAAGGCGAATTCGTCGGGATTTCTGACGACTGCGATTTGGGCGCGTCAGTTTGAATTCGAGTTTGTGTATTTGAATTAATTGTTTCTAGTAATGAACAAGAAACACAAGTGGCGGAGTGGTTGAGCGCGTGTGTGTTAAGGCTTTGGAATCCTGGCTGACCCGGGTTCGAAACCCGGCTTCAGCCTTTTATTTTTAAACCATTATTTTTAATACTTTTTCAAATATAACTTTTATATTCCAATATACTTATTAATTATGTATCGTTTAAAATTAATTTTGGCATTAAATACGCAACGGAATTTTAACTGATTGTTCGGTTAATAAACGAAGCGGGTTTGGTAAATCCGGTTTTTTACGGATGTTACACTTCTCGTTTCGACCGTTTCAGCAAACTGATGTTACATACGTTCGCTATATCAAATATACTACACGCTAAACTCTCTTTTAACGCTAACCGCTCACGCATGTTATACGTGAATCGCTGAATGTTTGTTTGCTATGTGTGAATAATGAGGACTTGTAGACCACCCTTAGCAACGATAGTACTATAGTTTAGACTCAGCACCCGATTGCTTCGGGGGTTGTTAAGGCTTGCAAATTACTTTATGTGTGTGTTCGCTGTTGTGAACACGTATCGCGCATACTCACATCGCAGTCGTGTTGGTTAACTTGTATCATTATTGTTAGCTTACTTAGATTCACTTTCTCTACGTATGCATGTTGGTTATGCGTAATCGCTTTTATTCACTATTATTATGCTATTTAAACCTGTATGCTCACCTTTACTTAATTGTATTGACTTGTATTTTAACGTATGTGACAGGTTGAGGATAATTTCCGCAGCAAATGGACTTAGGGTTTTGCTTTAGAAACAAATAATAAATTTGTAATCAACTTTGAAATTGTTTGAGAATATTTGAATTCGTGATGATTATGAAATGATTGTATGTTGATTGTATGGGAAATTGACGCTTAAATATTGTCATTTAAAAATAGTCGTTGTGGATTCTCTCAAACAATCTGAACCACTTAGTGCCGCACCCCGATGATTCCGCCATCGGTTGGGGTGTGACAGGAATCTTGTATCAAGACTCGTCCCCAACTAAACTCATGTTGTGGGGCTTATGTTATGACAAATTTCCAGAAGTTATGAGGTCCATAACATCCAAAACTTCTGTCCTAAAGGTCCTAAGTGACCTAAAAGTGTTGGAACCATCCAAGCGTTCAACCTTCAATGTTGAAACACTTGAGTTTTGTTTAAGTGTGAACAATGGAGGCCTTGGCTTTCCAACTATGATTCCACTACCTCATTTAGTTAGTTAATCAATCTTATATAACCGAAGTCATCAAGTGAACTTTCTAGTAACAAAGTGTCCAAACTACACCAAGTCTCCAAACATTTGCCATGATTGGAATGCACTAGTCTAGTTTGAGTTTCACTTGGTTACTTGATGATTTAGATGATTAGTTATTTGTACATTCTTTAGTTTATTCATGACCAACCGAAATCATCAACTAAGTTGATGATTTTAATGCTTTGGTGAATCCATACAATGAGGTTAAATGGATGGAATTCATCCTACCTCCATGCATGACATTAAATACTTGTAAATATATATATATATATATATGTAATTATACTCTATAACCGAATCATAAACTCATGGTTGCATGGTATGTATTAGGCTCATTTCCATCTTGGTCAAAGTTCCTCAAATATGGATTCTAATGGGTTCATCGGTGCCCATGAAAACACAAGCAAAATAGTGTCCATAATGAGTGTTTCTAGAGAAGATGTATTTTCTTGCAATATACATACTTTCATACTATCTTGAAACCCTAATCTAACTCAATACCGAACTCCATAACTCATACACCTCGTTCATCCTTGTAGGATAACCTCGGCGTTTTTCCTAAACTCTCAAGACTCCCCACTCATGTTTTTGGAAGCTTTTGCATACTGTGAGTATACATGACCCTCCTTTTCGTTTTCACACTTTTGGGTGCAATATATATTACCATATCAAAACTCACACATATAAATACATTATTCATATAAACGAATCCAATATACCTGTTTCATACGTTTATACTTTAGGAATACATGCATGTAGGGGTGTTCAGAAAATCCGAAACCCAAGAAAAACCGAAATCCGAACGGAATTCTGAACCCAAAACCGATCCGAATTCTTATTCGGATATTCGGATGAATCCGATTTGCATATTCGGATATTCGGATCGGATTTGGATCTTACAATATAAAAAATTCGGATTATTCGGGTTGTTTGGATATCTGAATAAACCGAATAACATTTAATATATTTTTAATAAAATAACGTTCCAGTACGTAATTATTATTAGTCCAACCCATATGAGCCCAATACTAAAACACCTAAATCACAAATCATAATCAAAATCCCTTAAAATTTGTATTTGTGTTTTAAGACTTAAGACTAGTTTCTATTTTCCAGTTTTGTATGCTTATTCTGAATTTAAATTAGTAAAATGCTAAAACCCCAATTAGGTGAAAATAAAAAATTTGGAAAAAAACTTTATTTGGTTTAATTTGGATATTCGGATATCCGTTTGGATTATTCGGATTTATCCGAATCCGATCCGAATTGAATTCGGATGGATATGGATCAGATGGGAATACATCCAATTCGGATCGGATCGGATCAGATCGGATTTCGGATAGGTTCCTAAAAATTGCAAATCCGAATAATCTGATTCGTATAATCCGAGTAACCAGTTATCTGATTCGATGTACACCCCTACATGCATGCTAGAAGCCATTCTTGTACTATACTTTGTCATTAATTAAGCATACCTTAACATGTATAGCGCTATAGGAGTAGCACACCGCCCGTTGATGGCTCTATGTTAAGTAATGCAATCATACAAACGGTCTTTGGGTTAACACGTGTGTGATGCATACTAGTTTAAGTACCCGATTTGACCAATCTTCGACTTAAATGCTTAAACTACATATCTTAAATGCTTACTTGCCTTTCCTAAGGCTAACACAATATACATGCTTAAAAACGCTTCTATAACACAAACGAGTGATTATGTCGAGATTGGGTGTGAAAACCAAGAACTCCTGATAAGATCACTCACTCCGCATACTATTTACTGCATGAGATTCTTTCGTTAAGTTATGAGTGATATCCACATCTTAACGAAGATCTCCATCTCTATTTTAGTGGGACTCCCGACGCGTTCGGTGAAAACCACAATCATGGAACGAAGTTGTTAAGTTAGGGGTGAAACCCGCATCTTAATAACTAATTCCACTCCTCGATTTTCAATCTCACCAAAGTCTCGATTATTTCGATGACTCGGGGACGACGTAACTGGAAGGATAAATGTCGTTAATCGTTGTACAGCGAGAGCATTTGTCTATTAGGCCAAATCGTGTGCCCGAACTCAAAGAATTTTCGAATAACTTTGGGTAGTCGCTGTCTCAAAACCCAGGACGCTCCAAATTGATTTAAACCTACAATCACCGATTTTACGCATCATCGAGTTTTATTATTGTTATGTGTTTAAATTTGAGAACTTTACGCTTTATCGAGTTCTCGTTTTATCGCTCCTCGCTTTACGAAAATACGCACAACTCGCACAGCTCTCGTAATCTAAAACGCTAATTAAGCACAAACCAAACTAAAACCCTCAACTCTCTTACGCAAATGTCCTCATACGCGGTATTTCTCGCTTATTACGCTTATACTACTCACATCTCATACGCGCTACGCATGTTCGAATAAAATTTGGAGTCAACAGAGGAGTCTATGTGAAATCTATGAATACGTGCAAAATATGTGCTTACGTGACTTATGTGATTATGTGCTTACATGGATACGTGCTTAAGTGGTTTGTGCCTTATGTGACTAATAATAATAATAAGTATTCGAACAAAACCCATTATAATCAATCTCTTCTAAAAATTCCTTATGTGTCATTCTACAGAATCTCTCTATCGCAATGGCATCCATGGGATCTCACACACGCTGCACCGCTCAGCGCAACAACGCTGACAAATGCATCGCCTCTCTCGTGGCCAAGGAAATGGCCAAGGTGATTCCTCATATTGTCAGTGAGATCCAAGCTGTCAGTAGCAACTCATCAGTTGACTCTAAGAATGATGCTCCAAAATCTCGGTTTAGCTTCAAGCAGTTCAAAGCATGTGGTCCCTTGAGTTTCACGGGTGAAGACGAACCAAGCAAAATGTTCCACTGGTTCGACTCGATTGAAGTCACCTTCCGCCAAAGCGGATGTCCCGAAAATCTCCGCACCGTTTATGCTACCAGTGTATTTCAGTCAAGGGCACTTGATTGGTGGACCGCTGAGCGCAACAGGCGCGGAAACGATGAAGCTTACGAGCTCTCATGGGAAGAACTCAAAGCGCTGATGATCAAGGAGTTTTGTCCCCCTCACGACGTTCAAAAGCTAGAAAACGAATTTTAGGGTATCCAACAGGTTGGGGGTGATAACGCAGGTCTCACCGCCCGTTTCAAGCAACTCAGGATCATATGTCCAAGTCAGGTGGATACCACCGAAAAGACCATCAAGAAGTATCTCCGTGCCTTACCGATTGCGTAGCCGACTTTGTTCAAGAAGCTCGACCCACTACCATCGAGGAGACTTACCAGATAGCCGCAGAGATCAACGACAAACGAGTCCAAGCTGGTTATTGCAAAACCTCAACCAAGAATCTCAGCCAAGCTACTACTGAGCCAAGCGTCGATGCCGCTCCACCTCAAGCCTCCAAGTCAAGTAACCAGAACCGCAAGCGTAAGGGTAACAACAAAAACTGCGCAATGGTTCCCGCTTTATACGTGCAATGCGTGGGTAACGTCAACTCGTATAAATACATTATTCATATAAACGAATCCAGTATACCTGCTTTATACGTTTATACTTTATGAATACATGCATGTAGGGGTGTTCAGAAAATCCGAAATCCAAGAAAAACCGAAATCCGAACGGAATTCTGAACCCAAAAAACCGATCCGAATTCTTATTCGGATGAATCCGATTTGCATATTCGGATATTCGGATCGGATTTGGATCTTATAATACAAAAAATTCGGATTATTCGGGTTGTTTGGATATCTGAATAAGCCGAATAACATTTAATACATTTTTAATAAAATAATGTTCCAATACATAATAATTATTAGTCCAACCCATATGAGCCCAATACTAAAACACCTAAATCACAATTCATAATCAAAAACCCTTAAACTTTATATTTGTGTTTTAAGACTTAAGACTAGTTTCTATTTCCCGGTTTGTATGCTTATTCTGAATTTAAATTAGTAAAATTCTAAAACCCAAATTAGGGGAAAATAAAAAATTTGGATAAAAACTTTATTTGGTTTAATTTGGATATTCGGATATTCCGTTTGGATTATTCGGATTTATCCGAATCCAATCCGGATTGAATTTGGATGGATATGGATCGGATGGGAAAACATCCAATTCGGATCGGATCGGATTTCGGATAGGTTCCTAAAAATTGCAAATCCGAATAATCTGATTCGAATAATCCGAGTAACCAATACATGCATGCTAGAAGCCATTCTTGTACTATACTTTGTCATTAATTAAGCATACCTTAACATGTATAGCGCTATAGGAGTAGCACACCGCCCGTTGATGGGTCTATGTTAAGTAATGCAATCATACAAACGGTCTTTGGGTTGACACGTGTGTGATGCATACTAGTTCATGTTATGTTATGTTTATGCCTTAGTATACGTTTCTGCCATGTGGATCTCGTTAAATTCTTTTATACATATGCTAGTATACTGAACTTGTATGCTCACCAATGCATTTTTGTGTTGATATATTACTTTAATATATATTGCATGTTTGTGATGATGATGCGTCGAAAGAATTTAGTAGGATGGCTAGAAACATGCCCAGTTTAGTTCTATGTTTTGTTGTTAAGTGGTTAGATTTCAATTTGTTGTAATTTGCTGCCACGTATTGTACTAGAATCTTTTTAAAATGAAATGGAAAGTTACTTATTAAATTATTGTCATAATAGTGGTTATGATGTCTTTTACAATCTCATTTTCATCTCACTCCGATGTTTCCGCCATCGGTAGGGTGTGACAGATATAACCGATATATCACTGAATTATTAGTGTTAAATTGCTATATATATAAATTCTGTATTATATTAAAATTACCTATATCTGACTGAGATAACCCATATCTCAAATATCAGTCCTTGACCGATATCCGATATTTTACCGCATTAACTGCATAGATCGTAAGTGGAACGTGAGTGTTGGAATAAGTGGGAAACGTTGTATTTTTTGTGTTAAATAATTTGGGGTGTTTGTATGGTTATCAATGGCAAATCTAGAAGAAACGTCAAAGGGCAACGTTTAAAAAAAATATTCTACAGGGGCAACGAAATCGAAAAGACATCAAATTTTTCCAAAATTTATACTACCACCGGAGCGTCAATGGGTAGTGGAGGCTACCCCTCGTCTCAAGTATACGCCCCTGATGGTTATACAGATTTGAATTTGGAGAGATTTTTATGTAGAGTAAATTACATGGTTTCACCTTTAACTTTACACTAAGTTGCATCGTGTGTCCTTTATCTTTAGAAATTACACCGAACGTCCTTTATTTTAAGCTTTTGCACACCGTATGTCCTTTATACTAACCTCCATCCATTTTAATGATTAAAACCAACCATGTGCCCTCACATGAGGGGCAAAAATGTTATTTTATCATTTTCTATATGAGATTTTATAATTCCACATGTGTAAACTAATGTTTTTACATATATGTAATTACTTATAACGCGTATATATAATTTGGTTATTACACATATGTAAATTACTTTTAACATGTATCTAATCATAAAAATACATATAATTACGATAAAAATATCATATGTATATATATATAATGATTGTTTATTAGGAGTTTTGAAAGTTCTGCAATTATTTAGAGTTCTAAAATAAACCCAACCACACACACACACACACAGACACACACACACACACACATATATATATATATATATAATATATATATATATATTATATAATATATAGGTAGGGATCCTAAGAGAAGTCCACCATATTTGAGAAACTTAAGAAGCATTTTGGATCACACATTTTTCTAAGCTTTTCGTAATATACACATACGTATAGTTTAAAATTCACTATATACTATATGTATATTGGATTATACACATATGTATATAGTCAATTTTAAACTATACGTATGTGTATATTACGAAAAGCTTAGAGAATGCTCTCAAGTTTCTCAATTAACCTAATGCTTCTCACATGATCCTAACCCTATATATATATATATATATATTATTATATATTTATAAATATTATATATATATATATATATATATATATATATATATATATATAATATATTATATGGGATAGCTCATGAAAAAATAGTTTAAATGAGAAAACTAAAAAACTATCAAAAATAGCCTAGAAACATACCAATTTCTTTACAATTTTTTATTAGATTTTGTTATTTTGTTATATAAAAAAATAAATACTACGCATGTGTGTTACTACGAAAAAACCTAACCCCCCCCCCCCCAAAAAAAAAAAAACCCTAAATTGTGTGTACAACGTATACAAATAATGCACGTGTGCAGTGCTAATTTTTTATTTTTTTTAAGTTTTTTATACATTAAAAATAGCGATTTTTAACAAATAATTGTAAAAAACAAAATTTGGTATGCTTTTTAAGTTTTTTTTTTCTCATTATCCTCTCCGTATATATATAAACATGGGATTTTTTTAAGGACAATATATATAAATTAAATAAAAATGACAAAATAATAGTTTTACCCTTCATGTGAGGGTACATGATTGGTTTTATATATGAAAATAGATGGAAGTTAGTATAAAGGACATGCGATGTGCAAAAGTTTCAAATAAAGGACACTCAATGTAATTTCTAAAGATAAAGGACACACGATATAAGTTAGTGTAAAGTTAAAAGGACAAATCGTGTAATATGCGAATAAGTTTAAAACCAAAGGTACGTGTACTGATTTAGAAAAAAAGACAAAATAGTCTTTGTAACGGTTAACGTAGTATTCGACTCACATAAGAGAAGATTGTAAAATATAGTAAGTTGGAAACGACAAATACATATATGTCCAAAGGTTTTTTTAGGGCCGTCTAAAATGTGGGTCTAACCATTCTAAATTTACCCTTACTCTTTTATTAGAATGATTTTCTTTCAGTTCATTGAAAAAATAACATAAAATATACATGACAAAACTTGAAACAAAATTTGACCTCACATACCACGACCCTTTTAAAAGTCAGTCCATAGAAACAACAATTACCGCGTTGACCCACTTCTTAATGCCCATGTGTCGGTGGATCTAATCACGCGACTACATTAGCAACACCCATCTACCACCACTAAAATACGCCGAGTGCACAACTTACCATCATCATCTTCCCTACACAACCATCTACCCCCTTCACTTCCACTCTCACTATCAAAAAACCTCAATCTCCACACACAACATGCAGATCTGAATCAATGTATGTATAACCCTATTCCACTTTCAATTCCAGAAGGTAAGTCAAAATCACAGATCCAGATTATTATTATCATTATTGTTCATCTAAGTTAGGGTTACATATTTACAGATCTGTGTAATTTTACTTTTGTTTGTGTGAATCGAGAGAACTAACAATGCTTAACCGGAGTTTACCGACCCGGTCCGGCAGTTTCCGGCCGGAGAATCTAGGTCAAAACGCATTAGCTATAATCGGTAACTTGTTCTTCACGTTTTTCGTTATCGGTGTGTTAGTTTTCACGATTATTGCTGCTACTTATGAGCCTGAAGATCCTTTGTTTCATCCTTCAACTAAGATGACAAGCTTTTTAACTTCCACTTCGAATGCCACGTTTGTATCCGATAGCACGGTTGTGAAAACCGGTGAGGATTTTATGGTTGCGAATGAAACGGTGTATGGTAGCTCGATAAACGCGTCTGATGTTAGTAGTACGTTTACGCTTGCGGTGAATGAGGGAGATGTTGAGGAGAAAGAGGAGCGCGATTGTAGCGGGGAGGTTGATAAGGCGGTGAATTGTACGGATCCGGAGGTTTTTCATGTTATGATGGCGGCTGCGATTGATCAGTTTAAGGATATACATTTTTATAGGTTTGGGAAGCCGGTTAGGGGGATTAATGATAGTTCGTGTCATATGGCGTGGCGGTTTAGGCCGAAAGAAGGGAAGACTGCGGCGCTGTATAAGGATTATCGGTGTTTTGTGATTTCTAGGTCGAAGAATTGTACGCTTAGTGTTGTGAGTATTGGGGATTATCATTCGGGTGGGAATGCTAGGAAGAGAAGGAAGCATCGGAAAGATGGGTTTGAGAAAACGCCGATGGGTGACGCTGATGAGAATATCGCCGTTCAAGTGGTTGGGGAGACCGTGAATGATTCTCTCCCTGTTGTTGAATCGGAGAAGTCGTTTGATCAAGGTAAGTATTTGTTGTATAACGGCGGTGGGGATAGATGCAAGAGTATGGATCATTATCTGTGGAGTTTTATGTGTGCGTTAGGTGAAGCTCAGTACTTGAACCGAACACTTGTAATGGACTTGAGCATTTGCTTGTCATCGGTTTATACCAAATCGGGTCAAGATGAAGAAGGGAAAGATTTCAGATTTTACTTTGATTTTGAGCATTTGAAGGAATCAGCATCCTTTTTGGATCAGGGTCAGTTCTGGGTTGATTGGAACAAATGGCATCAGAAAGATGGGTTAAGTATTTCGTTAGTGGATGATCTTAGAATCACCCCGTTGAAGTTGGCGGGTGTGAAGGACACGTTGATAATGAGGAAGTTCGGGAGTGTTGAGCCGGATAATTACTGGTATAGAGTGTGTGAAGGTGAAGCGGAATCTATAATTCAAAGACCATGGCACTTGATATGGAAATCGAAACGATTAATGGACATCGTTTCGGCAATCGCCGCAAAAATGAACTGGGATTTTGACTCGGTTCATGTTGTGAGAGGTGAGAAGGCACGGAATCAAGAACAATGGCCGAATCTCGCAGCAGATACTTCACCCGACGCTCTTCTTTCCTCATTACAAGATAAGGTCGATGATGGAAGAAACTTATATATTGCTACCGATGAACCAGACGTTTCTTTCTTTGACCCTTTGAAAGACAAATATTCCACTCATTTTCTCGACGAATACAGCAGTCTTTGGGACGAGACCAGCGAGTGGTACAGTGAGATGAAAAAGCTGAACAATGGTGTTGCAGTTGAGTTTGATGGATACATGAGGGCTTCTGTTGACACCGAGGTTTTCTTGAGGGGCAAAAAGCAAATCGAGACTTTTAATGATCTCACCAGAGACTGTAAGGATGGTATCAACACCTGCAGTTCTTGAGGTTATTGAGTTCTCTCATGTTTGTATGTTAAGTTAAGTCAGTTATTACAAGATTTGTTGTTTAAAACAGATAATTTGTCATTAAGTAGCACTGTCTTATTTATTTTTCCATTGTATTTGTTTATCAATAGTAAGTTATGCTTTGTCTCTTTTTAAAAGTTGTTCACTATTGGCATGCTCCTAAGGGTAAACGAGTGTTGCGAGAATCGCTAGGCGCTAGTCGGGCCGTGAGGTACCGACTAGCCTTTAATCGGATTGAATTTTTATATGTAATTTTCAGCTCTATATGTAAATACACACTTTAATATGTGTTTTTTTAAGTAGACATGTTTTAACACCTTCAACCCATATTTTCAAATAGATAAGATTAATTCCCGGAATTTACGGGTTTTTGTCTAGAATCTGATCGTAATCGTTAGACTGCCAACCATTTTTGGCCAATTAGGATTGGATCTGACCATTGTTGACCGCCTACCGATTAATTGACCGATTAGATAAAAATTCATTGGTGAACCTCCGAGTCTCCGACTAGTGATTAGTCGACGACTAATCGGGATTCTTACAACCATGGGTAAATTACAAGTGCGGATCAAAATGGGTTGGGACGGGATGAAATTAACGGATCCAAATGGGTTGGGACGGGATAAAATCAGCTGGATGCATAGGTCGGATACCATCCAGCTTTATGTTCTTCGGTCCGTCTTTACATGTATGAAAAACTAATCAAGCCATGTCTCATAGACCATCAAATTCAGCTACACGTTGTAATCATGATCTAATCAAGCCATGTCTAATAGACCATCATATTCAGCACCTTGTAATAATGATTTATTTAAATAAATGGGTCGACTCAACTATTTTTGTTTGCCAATTTATATTTATAGTGTATACAAATACAAATGGTCCAGAAACACCATGTACGGCCAATGCATGTAAATGTCGCCCCCAACTACCAGCTGCCGACGACACAATCGTAGTCACCACCACCATAAAAACAAATATTGTGGGCCAATCTGTTTTCACATTTTGTAAAACGACCCGTTTGAACCTGGACCTGATTGACCCCTTTTAGAACTACCTGTTTTAACCTGGTGCGCGACCTGACCCGACCCGCATGTTTAACCGTACCGGACTTAAATTCAGTAGAAACTAAACTATACAACAAGAAAGATTAACTCCATAACTGATCCAAACCCAAATCAAAACCAAAGAAGAAAGTTCACAGCTTCTCAGGTGCATACAACACCGGAAACCTAAACGCATTCTATATATACAAAGCGGGTAAATTTCAAATCAGCTACACCAACTGCGCTTGTGCAGCAACACAGCAAGTCGGCGCTAACTAAAAAACACTAAAAAAAGCATCCTAAAAACTCGAGTACGGAGTCTACACAAACCCCTGTGCATCACTGGCCACACTACTAATAGACTAAAACCACCAAAAAACCTCACATTGGACAAGTATCTTCTTCACCCTCTTTTGGCATCATCATGTGGTTTCGGCAAAGCGGGCATGTTACATTCCATAACTTCACCCATTTCTCAACACAAGATTTATGGAAAACATGCCCACACGAAAGCTGGTTGATCTCTGCATCTAGTTTAAACTCAACCAAACAAACCGAGCATTCTTGTTTTGTTTGGCGACACAAGGAATCATATAGAACTGACGGTGTTCGGCTTCTGAACTCGCCTATGTAAGCCTCAGAAGGGGTTCCTCTACATTCCACCGATTCGGACAACGTTTGACTGTTGTAGTCTTCCCCTGACGCCACGTGGATCCCGATCACATGAAGAATGGATCGAACTATCTCTTTCATGATCGAAATCGACATGACTGTGTTGACCAGAATGACACAAAGAACACCAGCATCTGATGGGCTTTGGTATGGTGAGAGACCCATTTTGTTGTTGACCTAAATTCATGACATCAAGATTATTAAATTTAAAGTTAACACCTTCATAAAAAAATGCAAAAATCTTGAAACAAGAAGATAAATCTCAAGTAATTTGCTATGCACAAACACTTCAATTTACAAAATTTAAAACACAAGATTCAAAAGAACACACACCCCGTTAAAAATGACTTGTTGGCTTCATATATTTACACCCACAGTTCATCAAATCCAAAGCTTTGTACAAATGCCTTCAAACAAACCCTAAAACCATATATGATCAAATTAAGGGTAATTTTAACAAAACAAGAATCTGAAACCCTAAAAAGTTATGTTCTTGAACTCCCATCAAGAACATGAAACTTAATAAAACAGGGTTATATTACCACACAAAAAAAAAACCCCACCCAACAACAACTTTATAGATCAATACAAAGATCAAATAAAAAACCCATAAAACCAAATTAAAAATTGGTAAACAGGCATACCATGAATATTAATTGAAATTCAGAGATGAGATCTACGACCAAAAAAAACAATACTTTTTCCCACTAAACTGGTAACTTGAAACACAAGGAATAGGGTAGATTAAGAAGGAAACAGAGATAAAAAAAAAAAAAAAAAACATACCTAGAGCCAAAGGGAGCTTCAAAGATGAAATGGGTTTAAGATTTATTGAATTTGAATGATAATTTGAAGGGGTTTTTGGAATTATAGTAAGAAAGAAGAGTGAGAAGGTTGGAGAAGGGATAGGGGTGATGTGGGGTATTGCCGATTATGATGATGAAGATGATGGGCAGCCTCAATAACACCGCCTGCTTGAAGTAGTGTGTTTGTGTGATGGCTATATATATACACACATTATTGAAAGGTTAGCCATTCACCTCTAGCTCAAGTGGTAGGAGAGCTTGAGTTCTTTTATGAAGACTCAAGTTCAATTCTCACTTGGTGTAAAAAGAGTAAGGCACTGGTGGGTAACGATAGGAGACCCAGGGAAACCTGGATTCGATCTTTGAGTCAAACGAGTTTTTACTGGTAATTTCACCGTCGTGTCTACGGCGGGTGGGTTATCGGGTTTTCCCCGGAAGTGGTGGTGGATGACTCGGGTTACTCTTGGAGTACTCCGTTTGTTCAGTGGGTGCCCCGAAAGTACTCGGGATTGATTTGTTGACCGTTAAAAAAAATTATTGAAAGGTTAAAAATGGAAAGTAAGTTTAAAAAAGTTAAAGTCAATAGAAAAAGGAAAGTAAGTTTAAGAAAAGTTAATAAAAGTCAATAGCCTCTTAGGTTAATGCATTTCCATCGAAAAGAAAAGAAAATGAGTAAAAAGAAAAATTTTGATTACCTCTCGTGTTCTGAAGTCTTAGAAGGATTAAAAAATTAAAGAAAAAGACATAAATTTTCCTTTATTTTTTTTTTCTTTTCCTTCCTTTAAAAAACTATAAAACACGACTTTTTTACATCCTTTCAAAGGGTAAGGATCAAATAAGAAGTTTGTTTTAGCTAGGAATGATAGGAAGCAATGATAGAGTGACACGTATCAAAGATAAAAAAACATTGGAAGGGAATTTTAGTCAAACAACCCTAAGATAAAAAACACAGTTCTATAACAAAAACCCAGTATGTCATTTTCTTTCACGATACATCTCACCCCACCACCACCACCACCGTCGTCACTCCATCGCCGCCCACCACCAGAATCGTCTCCCCAACCTCACCACTCTGTCAAATTTAACATGATGCGATGGAACACGAGATTTCTGTTTAAAAAGGTACTCTTCTTCTCAAATTTTTCAAACATTTTGTATTCAAAGTGAAGATATCTCTGATTCTACTATTTCTCTTGATTTATTCATGCGTATGGGCAACATCATTAGTTCCAATTTCATTGAGAAATCATTAATAAAAAGTTGCACACAAGGTGTTTGACAAAACGTCTCAAAGAAAAATTACAAAACACATTTCAGTTTAAACTTTCATTTAAATTTGTGTTTTACAAAAAAAATGAAAAAACACACCTTTTTCGTGTTTTTTGTCCATTGCTTTTTACAAAATAATGAAAAAAACACTGTTTTTTATCTATTGCGTTTTACAAAAGAATAAAAAAAACACATTTTTTGTGTTTTTTATCCATTGCGTTTTACAAAATAACGAAAAAACACATTTTTGTGTGTTTTTTGTCAATTGCGTTTTACAAAATAATAAAAAAAAAACCCAGTTTTTTGTCCATTACGTTTTACAAAAGAATGAAAAAATACACTTTTTGGTTGTTTTTTGGTCTATTGCGTTTTACAAAATAATAAAAAACACAGTTTTTATCCATTGCGTTTTACAAAAGAATGAAAAAACACACTTTTTGGGTGTTTTTTGTCAATTGCGTTTTACAAATAAAATGAAAACACTGTTTTTTATCCATTGCGTTTTACAAAAGAATGAAAAAACACACTTTTTGGGTGTTTTTTGTCAATTGCGTTTTACAAATAAAATGAAAACACTGTTTTTTATCCATTGCGTTTTACAAAAGAATGAAAAAACACATTTTTGTGTTTTTTTGTCTATTGCGTTTTACAAAATAATGAAAAACACAATTTTTTGTCCATTGCGTTTTACAAAAGACACTTTTCTTTTTGTGATTTTAGTCCATTGCGTTTTAGAAAGTACACTTTCTTTTATATTTTTAGTCAATTGCGTTTTAGAAATAAACTTTGTTTTATGTTTTAATTCATTGCTTTTTCGATAAAAAAACATTTTCTTTTGTGTTTTTTGTCCCATTGCCTTTTAGAAAAAACACTTTATTTTGTGTTTTTTTAGTTAATTGTGTTTTATAAAAATGAAAAAAATTGTGTTTTTTTCATTGCGTTTTACGCATCTGGGTTATCGAAAACTTTTTTCAAAAGTATAGCAATAGTGTGTTTGTTTTAAAGATAAAAAAACGCTCGTTTTTATGGTGCAATTTTTATAAAAAATAATGTCGTATGAATGAGTTATTAACGTTTAAAAAATGGGGAGGAATTGGAGGAGAGGGAAACTATTACATTGGATTGACTACAATGCCCCTCAACAAACTCACGTGCTTCCTTTTCTTCCTTCAGTTCCACCCATTTAATCTTAGCCCTTGATTACTAAATAGATGGTCAAGATTACTTCATATCCTTCCTACCCATAGAAACTTCATAGTATATCCTGACCATCCTGTCAAATCTTTTTTTTTTCGTTAAATGAAACTCGGGAACACATTATTAAATGGTTTATAGTTAAAAGATGATAGGTTGGTGTGGTTTATTATAAAGAACTAGCAACAAAATATGTGCTCCAGAACGTGAGATAGAAGGATTTTTTTAACAAAGTTTAAAATGAACGTAGATAGAAAAAAATACTTCTTAGGTCGTCCCATACCTTTATATTAGAAAAGGCAAAATATTATGCTCGTCCCATAACTTTAAACCACAGAAAAAATTAACGTTTTCGAACTTAGAAAAACTTAGTTAAACACACACTCTTACCACTCAACTCAACTAAGTTTTTGTTCTTCAATTAGCACGCAACATAATTATGGTGCAACAGATTCTGGAAAAAAATATATATAAATAGTGGATGCCTCATGGTAGCTCCTAAATGCTGCCAACATCCAATAATAGGAGAGAAACTACTACTCAAGTGTTTATTTTTTAAATGGGATATAACATAATATAATATGATTCCTATCATGTATTTGTGTTATGCCACATTGTCACATGATTGGTTTATGACAAGGAGCATTAAAAGTATCCGCAAAATCAATGTAAAATAATTATTTTACTTTAAAAATCATTTCTTTCTCTCTATCCCTCCGAAAACATAAAGTTATGATTCCAAAGCGCTCTACTTATGTATGGAAACATTCACGTCAAATTTTGTGAAAATACAATGAATTTTGAGCTCGTTACTTGAAATCTCAACCACAAGAGATGTCTCGCACTGACTGAGCCCATCTTGCAGGCTGTCTTGACCCAAAACATATTTTTTTTTACTAAAATTTTCATATTTCATGCTTGTGATGGCTCCCGCAAACAAAGTTTCATGTCAAGACGATATCGTTTGAGAGTTACGAGAATCATGACGTTGAGTGTCCCCGAAAATGACCCGGTTAACGGGTTGAACCGAACAATTTATTTATTGATTCCCAACTTCTTTATTTAGGCCCAAAACAACCATGTAAAGTTTATTATCCTAGTGGTAAGTTAAAAGAATTTGCATCCTAGTTTTATTTATTGATCTCAAATTCTCAAAATTATGTCACAATCTAAATCGATTAACAAATAACCTAACATGCTTTAAAAAAAATCCATTAAATTAATATAAGTTAATTACTTTACCCCCACAAATAACTTACTCTATACCTCCATCAACAATCCTTGACTCATGGTCACATTTTCCACATCTTGATGTCGTTAGCATTACCACAAAAAATAAAGTCGTTCATCGTCGCCTTTTTCTCTAGTAACGGTGCAGTATCTTCGCCGAATGGTTTATCAATTTTCCCACACCTATCCTATCAAATTTCGATAAATGATTTCGTTAATGATTGGGACTTGCTTTCTTAGTCCATTCATGAAGGAAATACATGTATATTCGGTGTGAAGGCATTCATTATAGTTATGACTTTTTATTCTTGTTTTTCACAGGTTAAAGAGTCTTTTTATGTCATCATCATACATAGTGTATATATCTTCTATACTATATAATATAAGAAATTATTTGACGAACACTTGTCATCGTATTAGACCATGTATCTTTTGATTTATTCGCCAAACTATTATAGATAATTATTATTTAGTTTGATTTAATCTCTTAAAATTAACTATAGATAACTCTCCAATTAAATATATATTTAGTTTAATCTTTACTACTTAATTATAGATAATTATTATTTAGTTCAAATTATAATATTATTTAGTTGATAATTATTATTTAGTTTAATCTCTTCTAATTTATTATAGATAACTCTTCTACTAAATATTATTTAGTTTAATCTCTACTACTTAATTATAGATAATTATTATTCAGATTAAGTTATAATATTATTTATTTAATTTTTATATCATATTATCTTCATTGTTTATATTAGCTAACGTGTCATATAACAACTATATTTTTTTTGTTTCATTTTACTCAAATTATTACTTCTTTTTTACAGACACCTACTTTTTTATTTGTAATATACAAATTTACTCTTATTTTTTTCGATGATGTAAATCTCTTTAATAAACTTTGAACACCATAGTATAGATGTTATTTATTTTTATTTTGATTATAAAAAAAGTAATTATATCGATTTTATTATATAATTTTTAAACAAATTGTATGTAATATTAGTTTATATATAAAGTTAGATTTATTCCGGGCTTTTTTAAATGTAATTTATATTTTATCACTCAAATGACTGCTTATTTGCTTCTTGAATAACATGTTTGACCGATGTATCTTCTTTTCAATAATCATCTCCGCAATCACCATAACTATTGCGTACCGAGTATTTTAATATAATTTTTTATGGTTTGGTATATAAAATCATAATTATTCAACCCGTGTAATACACGGCGGTTTTTAAAGATATATATTTTTTTATTATTTGGTAAACAATATTATATTTATCCAACCCGTGTAATACACAATAACTGCTTATTTACTTCTTGAATAACATGTTTGACCAATGTATATTATTTTCAATAATCATCTCTACAATAACCATATCTATTGCATGACGGGTATAAAATATAATTTTTTTATTATTTGGTATATAAAATCATATTTATTTAACCCTTGTAACACATGCGGTTTTTGAAGATATAACTTTTATTATTATTTAGTAAACAATATTACATTTATTCAACTCGTGTCATCCACATGATTTTAAAGATATAATTTTTTTATTGGTTGGTATATAAAATTACATTTATTCAACCCGTACAATACATATGGTTCTTATAGATATAAATTTATTATTTAATATAAAATTATATATGTTTAACCCGTACAATAAATGAGGTTTATAAAATATATTATTTTGTTATTTAGTATATAAAATTTATTTATCTAACCCATGTAACACACGAGGTTATAACCTAGTATATAATATATACTCGCACACAAAGTTATTAATCAATTTTTTTTAAACTTCAGGTAAGAAATTACATGAAACTGTTTTTAATTATAAATTTATGAATTAAAAATAAAATTTTAATGAACTAATGTATTCATTCTCACGGATCACATGACATGACAAGATTGAACATTTCGCTCATTTGTTCGCGTGATGTCTCAACTCTCAAGCAATGGTCATGTCTTAAACATAGTACACCTTTATTATTTGATGATATCAATGTTGCTATTTTTCAAATAGAAATTACATAAATGTAGTGCATTTGTTTTCAATTGAAGATGAAGAAGCAACATAAACGATACTTGCATATTATGTATTTTAGTGGAACTACAGGAGGGTCAGGGGGTCAGCTGACCCTCCGGCCGGCCAGAGTCCTAAGGTTACCGAAGTACTCAACCAGAAAACTTTCTTATAGTTGACCCTTCTGATTTTCTTCAGTAAGCTTTAAGAAAAAGATAGTTGAATTTTTTCCGGTCAAGGAGAGACGGCCCGACGGCGACGTACGACGGTGTGACAATGGCAAGTAGCAGTCCGGTGGCTGATCTTCGTTCCAGAGGAGAAAGAAGAAGAAAAAATGCTTTATATAAGTTAAATATAATATATATGGGCTTTAAATAAATCAAGTTTGGCCCAATTCTCAAAATAAAAAACCCAATACTTTATTTATGTTTTATATTTTCCCAAGAAAGTAGTCTGTCTCTCAACCCTACACAACTAAACCTGCCGTCACTGTTTGATTTTTTCCTCCAATCTACATCAAGACTTTCTCTCTCAGAAGTGTCAAAAGTGAATCCATAAAATGAAGTAAGTTTTTTATTTATTTTGTGTTCAACCTTTTCTATTATTAGGTTATATATATATATGTATGTATGTTTTATATATATGTATGTATGTATGTATGTATGTATGTATGTATGTATGTATGTATGTATGTATGTATCTAGTTGTATGTATGTATGTATGTACGAATACAATTTTGTTGTGTATAGATTAATTTTGTGTGTATTAATTTAATATTTCAATTGTGAAGATATATATTTAAATAGCAAACTAGGTTACAATTAATATAATTTTATGATAGTTTTTATATTTTGGTAAAAATCCGATGGTAGTGGAGTGGTTAATGAGAGATTTGGTGTTCTAATAATAAAAGAAATTGTTGATGATGTGGTCTTGTGAAAACCAATTAATAAAAATAATCATGAAAGAATATAAAACCGTACATAAAAAATTTTAATAGCAAAAACTTTATGGATATACCTAACTATAAATTTTGTAAATAGTTCTATTACGACCCCCCGATCAAAAAGTTATGGTTCCGCCACTGTGTATTTACGACACATATTAGTATATATAGAATTATAAGGAAAAACAACAATCAGAAATGTAGTGTATTTTTAACAACATATCTTTTACATCTAAATAGCACAGGGAAATTAAATTTTAATATTTCATATAGATGGTTAGCCAATATTAGACCCATTTTTTTAATATTGTTACTGAAAGTCCCACCTTTTAAATATTTTTTTCCTCACTACACTTTCGTTAAATAAAAAAACTTAACTTTTTCAAATTTTAAAAACTGATGTTTTAGGGATTTTGATCAGAACGAGAATACGAGATGATTATGTAAGCTTACCTCAAAACGGTGCTCCAAATGGCTTGATTTTTATTAATTGGAAATTTAAAAACCCGAATTGAAGCACCGGTTTCGTCGTCTGGAGCACCGTTTTGAGATAAGTTTTGCATCAATCGAATCATATCCTCGTTCTGATCAAAAGCCCTGATACATCAATTTAAAATTCGGAAAATAAACTTAACGGGGTTAAGTTTTTTTAGTAGAGGTGCAGTGAGAAAAAAATATTTAAAAGGAGGGACTGCCAATGACAATATTCAAAAGTAGGTCTAATAACGGCTAATCACCTCTAGGTGGGATTATTAAAATTCAATTTTCCAATATCACGAGGTAGCCTAACACAAGAAAGTCGTTGTTCTAGAAAAAAAAATATCATAGTCTCACATTTGCAAGAATTCGAAGTAACACCATACCATACTACTAAATCACTAGGTTATGAATAAATATAGTGAATTTGATAGCTTGGTCATGAAGTTACTTTTAATTGGATAAAATAAAAACTTAACTGCCACATAATAACTAAAACAACTAGCATTATTTGATAGATGATTATTTAACCATAAAACCATCAACGTCAAAATGAAAACATTTTTGCTTGTAAACAAGGAGTGCACTAATCATTAGACCTTAAGTCACAAACATCAACGAGATCTAGAAATGTGAAGAAGAATCTAGTTCGTCTAGTTTCATAAATACATATGAATTCAACACAATTTGTAATGGAATGTAACCAAATATCAAATCAAAGAAAATAAAACTAACTTTAAAAATCATAGAAGAATGAATTTCTAATCGGAGATGGAAGAATCTAAAGTCGGGAATGAGTTTTTCTGTATTTTATGAAAATTTTATTGGATTTTTACTTATTCATAAGATGTTATTTATTCGTTAAGATTTTGTTAGGTTGTCACACAGTGATGAACAAATTAATGGTAAAGAATATATCAACACAAAAAACAAAGATATTTTAGTGGTTTAGGTGGATGTTAACTAATTTATCGTACATTAACTTCTTGGTGTCAACCAATGGTCTGTTTTCATTTTGTTGTTCTTGTATAAATAAAATAAGTAATGTTTCTCTCTAGTATGATAGTGATCATAGATCTTCTCCCTAAGTTCGCTATCATAGTGATCACCAAATACTTCTATCTCACTAAGGTAATGATCATCTTCACAAATTCTATTAATATTGTTTACTGTAACCATCCATAGTTTACAACATAAATGTTGGAAAAAAAAACTACACAAAGAATCATTTAACACTTATTCTTTCGATAATTTATAATCTATCTTTTAAAACAGTTGATATATAACTCCACAATGTGTTGTTGCATATCAACATCGTTTGTTACATATCAGCATTCCGATATTTACGTATCAACACTTTGTATTCATATCATCATTTGCTTCCTACGCTTTGCATGCTAAGATATTTGTATTTGATTTTCTCTCTCTTTCTCTCTCTCTCTCTCTCTTTTCTCTCTCTCTTATATATATAACATATCAGGATTCCGATATTTGCGTATCAACACTTTGTATTCATATCATCATTTTGTTTCCTACATATATATATATGTGTATGTATGTATATCTGTGTGTGTGACTCAATTAGATAAACTTATGGTGACATGCCTTTTTTATTTATAAAATCATAACCTAAAGAGGGATTAACTAATTAACTAATTACTTAAAACTTATGGATTCTTATCAAAGTTAAATAGCAAAATGAATTCAAATTTCAACTACGGCTTAGGGACTAAGTTGGAATAACCAACTCATTTAAAAGTGGGAACCAGTCCGTCCCTTCCCGTTCTTATTTGGATTGGCTAGTACCTTGAGAAAGAAGCTAACTAGAAAGTTGAAAGGAGTAATCAGGGGAGAGAGAGAGAGAGGGTGTGTGTCGCTATATAATACCATGGTACTATATTACTATTCACGGCAATAGTGGTGTGGTTGCTAGAAACGGTGTGGTGATAACGAAGGATGGGGCTGTGTGGTGTTCCGATAATCGAGTAAGTGCTGATTTGAATCGGATGCGGTGGTAGATCACGGCGGCAGGAGGTGAATAGTGGTGGCGATCATTAGGTTAGAGAGAAAAAAATGGTGGTGATTAGATTTATCACAATACAAGCAAGAAAAGGACTAGTCAAGGGTTGCCAAGAACTCGTGAGGGTGGTGTGCAGCTGACCAGTCAAGAATGATTGGCAAATGGGCGATCGACGGTGGTTCACTGTAACATTTGTCAAAAACGGGTTTTCCAAACCCGCTCCGTTTGTAATCGAATATCAAGTTATAAATGTTTCGTCGCGTATTTATATCCGTTTTAATTTTTAAGGATGCATAATTAATAAACAAACTAGAATATAAAAGTTATAATTGATAAAAAGTAAAAATAAAATAATTAAAAGGAAAATTTGGCTGCCGGGACTCGAACCCGGGTCAGCCGGGTTTAATCTCAAAGTTTTATCACCCACACATATAACCACTCCGCCACTTGTTGTTTTCTGTAAATACTAGGAAACAATTAAATTTTATGGTCTATCATAAATCAACCGGTTACGCCAACTATAACCGAAATCGGTCACCAAACGTCCAAAGACGTTTGATTGATCGCGGTTTACTGAGTTTAACCGATGCACCGACACCTTCAATCAAGTTTGCTTTGAATGAACTTAAATTCAAGAATGGATCGGTTTTAATAACCGAAAACTTTCAATTCCTGAATTACTTCAATCAAAGACCCCTCTCACGACTCAAACACACTCTGCAAACCTTCAATTGCATTTTCGCACAACTTTCAGTTCGCCGGAGAAGCTATTTGGACTCGCCGGACTTTCGCTGGAAAACCGTATTTTCCACCAAATCAGTGAGTCTCTAAATTCTTTCGTTGTCTATCAGTTGTTAAGCTGTTAATAACTCAAACCCTTCAATCGGAATCAATTTCAGACGACGATATCGGATAACTCACCCTCGCCGAAAAACTTCTAAAAATCCTTATCTTCAACTGTAAAACGGTATAGACATTCAAACCTTCTGATAACTCTTGTTTAATACTTAAATTCCTCACTTAGCTAATCAAAACTGTTAATTTATTCGTTCAGTCGAAATCCGTAAAAACAGAGCCGACGACTTGCCGGAATTCTGAGATAAATCGTTCTCCGGTATATTTACTTCTAAAAATCGTCTCTGCCATTTCATAATAGTCTGTTGAATGTTTGCCAATCAAATTAAACAAGAAAATATAGAGAAATCGTAAACTGTAATTCGGTAACGAAGAAGACGAAGTAGGTTGATTATAAGTTTAATTGTAACATCCGTAAAAAACAGGATTTACCAAACCCGCTCCGTTTATTAACCGAACAATCAGTTAAAAATTTCGTTGCGTATTTAATGCCCAAATTAATTTTAAACGATACATAATTAATAAGTATATTGGAATATATAATTTATATTTGAAAAAAAGTATTTAAAATAATGAAATAAAAATAAAAGGCTGCAGCCGGGTTTCGAACCCGGGTCAACCGGTTATCAGCCAAGCCTTAACACACACGCGCTCAACCACTCCGCCACTTGTGTTTCTTGTTCATTATTGGAAACAATTAATACATAACATAAATCTCGAATTCAAAACTGACGCGCCCAATCGCAGTCGTCGGAAATCCCGACGATTTCGCCGAGATTGGACGGTTTCTTCTGTTTTAACCGAAGCCTTAACTATTACATCGGTTATAACCGACGTCTGAACCCGCGACGCAAGTCATAACCGCCGGAAAACTTATTGACCGACGAATCAAGACGGAAAACAGACCAAATTCGTCGATGTTCTGCCCTATAAATACACCCTCTAACTTCTGTTAGCTTTTTCGCTCACAATCACACTCTTTCCCGACGTAATTTCACTCGCCGGAAAACTTCTTCAACTCGCCGGAAAACCGAGCCCTTCACCTCTGTGCCTTACTCTAAAAACTGAACACCCAGAGCTCATACCGAAGCCACCCACACTCATCTCAAGCTCCCTGAAGACCCTCTGCCGCAGGACACACGTCGCCGGAATAATCTGCTGTCATCGGAGCTTCGCCGGCGAAACAGAGGAGCCCTGTTCGGTATATCTTACACTTAATCTCTCATTCTTTTTATTAATCTTACATGTAATTAATCACAACACCCTAAAGAAACTTGATTAAATCGTCGAACCAGTCGGACATTGGTTCTGGCTGAAGCTTAACGAAGAAGATGAAGTTTTCAGTATTATATAAGTTTAATTTTTGTGAGTTTGAGGCTATTTTCTAACCTTAAAAATGTTATTTTTAAGTATTTATAATTGATTTTTAATTAAAATAATTAAATAAAAATAATAAAAAAAATATTTTATTTTTGCTACAGTTGACTTTGACCGTTTGACTTTGACTAACGTTGACCGGTTCGGAAGGCATATTATTGTGCGCTGGGTGAGGCTCGAACCCGAGACCTCTCGTACGCGTGCACGCAGCTCTACCAACTGAGCTACGTGTCTAACCCGTCATATATCCGATTTTAATTACATATATACATTAATTAGAATTAAACAGAAATCACTTTATTTTAAAAATGAATTAAATCCAGCGAACCGGTGCGCTCCACAGGTCTCGAACCCAGGACCTGTGGGTTAGCGGACACACAGTCCACCGCTGGACTGTGTGTCTCACTTGGTTATAAACTCGGTTATCAATATACTTAACATATACTTAAATCAACCCGGTTCAGTTTGCTGAAAAAGGAATTTTTATCAAGGCAGCGTGTGAGGGACAATACTCGAACTCGTGACCATAGCGTTAAAAGTGCACACAGTCCACCGCTGGACTGTGTGTCTAACCCGGTAATTAACTTGATTTTAATTATACTTAACCATTACTGAAACGTCGTCTTCTTCACTGGTTTAACCGGAAGTGGCGACTGACTGGTTCGAAATGTTGATTCAAGTTCCTTTAGTGTTGTATGATCAATTACAGACGAGATAAAAGTAAAAAGAAAGGAATTTAGGCGTGAAAAGTACCCGCTGTTTCTCCTCTGTTTTCCGGCAGAACTCCGGTGGCAGCAAGTTCTTCCGGCGACGAGTGTCTTGCAGCAGAGAGTCTTCCGATAGCTTACAAAGGGTGTGGGTGATTTCGGTAAGAGTTTAGGGGGTTCAGTAAAGCTCGGAGACTAATAATACGGTTTTTCCGGCGATGTATCAAATATTTCCGGCGAGTGATTTTTCGCCGAGAAAAGGTGCGATTTGAGTGTGAAAGATTTCTGGCGAGTTGTGGGTGTATTTATAGGGTAGTATTGAGATGAATGGGGTCTGAATTCGGTCTTAATTCGAAGTCAGCCGTTCTCCGGCGGTTATGGCTGATGTCGCGGGTTCAAACTACTACATCGGTTATAACCGATGTCCAGTCTGCGACACAAGTTATAACCGCCGGAAAATCTTTAACCGACGAATCAAGATGGAAATCGGACTAAATACGTCGATGTTCTGTCCTATAAATACCCCCTCTAACCTCTGTTAGCTTTTTCGCTCACAATCACACTCTTTCCCGACATACTTTCACTCGCCGGAGAACTGCTGCAACTCGCCGGAAAACCGAGCCTTTCACCTCTGTGCCTTACTGAACACCCAGAGCTCATACCGAAGCCACCCACATTCATCTCAAGCCCGTTGAAGACCCTCTGCCGCAAGACACACGTTGCCGGAATAACCTGCTGACATCGGAGTTCCGCCGGAGAAACAGAGGAGTCCAGTTCGGTATACCTTACACTTAATCTCTCATTCTTTTTATTAATCTCACATACAATTAATCGCAACACACTAAAAGAACTTGATTAAAATCGTTGAACCAGTCAGACACCGATTCTGGTTAAGATTAACGAAGAAGATGAAGTTTCAGTGGTATATAAGTTTAATTTAAATTAAGATATATCTCGGGTTAGACACACAGTCCAGCGGTGGACTGTGTGCAAATATACACGCTTACGTCCTGAGTTCGATTCTTGTCCCACGCATACTCGCCTTAATAAAAATGTTCCTTTTTTTTTAACCGAACCGGATTCACTGCAATAGATGTTAAGTTTAATAAAAACCGGAATAATAACCAAGATAGACACACAGTCCAGTGGTGGACTGTGTGAACGTTTAATCACATGTCACGAGTTCGAGTCCGGACTACCGCACCGGTTCGGGCAATTATTAAACTTTTTATATAAGACAGAAATGAAATTATTTAGTTTGTATATAAGTATAATAAAAATCAGATTATTTAACAAGTTAGACACACAGTCCAGCGGTGGACTGTGTGTTAACCTAAACCACAGGTCCCGGGTTCGAGACCTGTGGAGAGCACCGAGCGAGTTATTAAAAATCGTTTTTAAATAAATGATTTTCAGATTAATTCAATTAGTATATAAATATAATTAAAAACAGAAATATTTCGGGTTAGACACGTAGCTCAGTTGGTAGAGCTGCGTGCACGCGAACGGGAGGTCTCGGGTTCGAGCCTCATCCGGCGCAAACAATTACACAGCCTGACCGGTCAACAAGTCAACGGTCAACGGTCGCAAAAAGTCAACAATTTTTATTATTTTTAATTATTTATTTTATTTAAAAATCAAATTAAAAATACTTAAAAATAACATTTTTAAGGTTAGAAAATAGCCTTAAACTCACAAAAATACATCCAACAATCCTACAAAAATTGATTAATAAAATCCATTTACTTACCGAACCATTATGCCATTTTCTAGGTTAGTTTCACTCGTGGTTAAAAACCAACTTCGTGCGCATTCAACATCATCAACCGAACGCACCTAATGTGAGTGAATCTTACAACTCCCCTTTTTAATTACACGTTTTGGGGTGTGTCATGTGTCACTAAAATTAACTCATTTATTTAAACTTGTGCCATACTATATTGTGATCTAAACTTAGATTGTATATATTGTTTGTAGTTATGTATTTCATATTGTCAAGTTATATGCAAATCATTCATTAGGCCCATCAGTTCCTCGTTGGAGACGAGTTGAGCAACGCGTGCCTCAAAACAAATCCATTATTGTTCGTGTGTGCATTATTTAATATTAAATGATTGGTGAATAAGTTTATATCTATTTTTACTCATGTGTGGTTGTGCACTTTATTTTATAATCAATTCAATAAACTTGTTCAAATGCTTTTCATAGGATTCACTCGCCAACTTTTTGTTGATCCAAAAACCATTTTTACACATGATACAGGTGAACATGATGAAGCAAGGAAAACATAGGAAATGCCTTAGAAGAAAACATTGAAGTCTAGAATGATGTTTAGGACATGATGTATTTATGATTGTATGTTTCCCTTTAAAATGTAATAATGAATATGAAACGTTATAATAAATGTCATGAGCTTTGATGATAACCCAATCATGTCCCGATCACCTTTTCCGCTGCGGGTCGGGGTGTGATATCAACCGAACGCACCCAATGTGAGTGAATCTTACAACTCCCCTTTTTAATTACACGTTTTAGGGTGTATCATGTGTCACTAAAATTAACTTGTTTATTTAAACTTGTGCCATACCATATTGTGATCTAAACTTAGAATGTATATATTGTTTGTAGTTATGTATTTCATATTGTCAAGTATATGCAAATCATTCATTAGGCCCATCAGTTCCTCGTGGGAGACGAGTTGAGCAACGCGTGCCTCAAGACAATCTATTATTGTATATGTGTGCATTATTTAATATTAAGTGATTTGTGAATAAGTTTACATCTATATTTACTCATATGTGGTTGTGCACTTTATTTTATAATCAATTAAATAAATTTGTTCAAATGTTTTTCATAGGATTCACTCGCCAACTTTTTGTTGATCCAAAAACCATTTTTACACATGATACAGGTGAACAGGATGAAGCAAGGAAAACATAGGAAATGCCTTAGAAGAAAACAATGATGTCTAGAATGATGTTTAGGACATGGTCGTAATTATGATTGTATGTTTCCCTTTAAATTGTAATAATGAATATGAAACGTTATAATAAATGTCATGAGCTTTGATGATAACCCAATCATGCCCCGATCACCTTTTCCGCTGCGGGTCGGGGTGTGACATTAATAAAATCTGGATATTATCTCGGGTTAGACACACAGTCCAGCGGTGGACTGTGTGCACATACAAATCACACGCCGCGAGTTCGATCCTTGATACACACACCCTCTCCGTAATAAAGATGTTTTATTTTTCTAACTGAACCGGATTAACGTAAGTTAGATGTTAAGTATAATAAAAATCTGTATATTAATCAAGTTAGACACACAGTCCAGCGGTGGACTGTGTGTAACATTAAGTCACAGGTCCCGGGTTCGAGACCTGTTGACGACACCGATTTGATGATTTAAAACATTTTTGAAAATAAAAGAATTTTGAATAAACTGAGTTAGTATATAAATATAATTAAAAACAGAATTATTTCGGGTTAGACACGTAGCTCAGTTGGTAGAGCTGCGTGCACGCGAACGGGAGGTCTCGGGTTCGAGCCTCACCCGGCGCATACATTTACACAATAAAACCGGTCAAACAGTCAAACAGTCAATGGTCAACGGTCAACACAAAAGTCAACGTATTTTTACATTTTTATTTATTTAATTTAATTTAAAAATCAATTAAAAATACTTAAAAATAATGTTTTTAAAGATAGGAAATAGCCTTAAACTCACAAAAATATATCTAAAAATCCTATTAAAATTATTAATAAAATCCACTCATTTACTATATCTTCCGTTATTATTTAGGTTAGTCAATCCTCGTTGTTAAATTCTTCCAACTCGTGCGCATCTCATCATCTCCAACCAAACGCACCCAATGTGAGTGAATCTTTACAAATTCCCCGTTTTAATCACGTTTTTGGGGTGTATCATGTGTCTTATCATTTATTATATTTAAATTATTGTGCATACATCATATCATGAACAAATGTGTATTCAGCTTGTATCAACTGTTGTGTGGTTATTGTAGATTTAATTTATTATTTTCAGTACATGCAATTTCATAGGCCGCCGCTCCCCATTACATTATGAGCGTTGAGCAGTTCCCCATTACATTATGAGCGTGAACCTGGCGTGCCAACATACGATCGGCTCCGTTTGATTGAGCCTTGATCGCACAGACTTTTATCATTTTCAGTACATGCAATACGATCGGCTCCGTTTGATTGAGCCTTGATCGCACAGACATTTATCATTTTCAGTACATACATTTATCATAGGCCGTCCGTTCCCCATTTTTGTTATTGTATGTTATAGTTTGTGATTGTTATTGCTGTTGTTTGATTATTTACAATTGCTCACATATGACTATTGCACAATTTTTCTTTGATAAAAATAATAAGAAATCAATAATAAACGTTTATCTAACAAGGTTCACTCGCCAACTTATGTTGACCCAAAAACCCCCATTTTTACACATGATACAGGTGAACCAGCTGCAGCAAGAAACACATAGGATTGGCTTAGAAGAATAAACTGGTTTAGAGCTTGGATTGTTTAGTTTGGTTATTTTCCTTTGTATTTGTATGGACATGTTTGGATTATTGAGAATGTAATTTTGACGTTAATAAATATGAAACATATTAGTAAATATCATGAGCTTTGGTGATAACCCAATTATGCCCCGACTCTTATTCCGCTGCGGGTCGGGGTGTGACATTCACTATGGCTAGAGGCAGTGGTTTTGGGTTTTAACCCTTAAACATGTTCAAACAAACTAGTGTGAAATGTGAGGTCGATCTAATCAATTAGGTAACTGATTTATGCCATGTTTTATTGTGTTTATAATTGTTTTGGACTGATTCACGTACAAGTAACTAGATCATTTTAAAAAGGGTTGGAAAATGTTGTAAACACTTACAGGCATTTCCCTTCGAGGCAACCTATCGATTTCATTGTTGCTTTCCAATTTCAAATCAAGTACTTCTGGAGTATCTTGTTTATTAGGGTTACATAATCATGTACTTTTAGATTATTTTTTAAGTTGAAGTTGTATTATTATAGAATTATTGGGTTAACTAGTCAACCCGGTATTACCGTCCGACACAACCGGTACCACTGATTGAACCATTTCTGATCCTTGCGTATAGTTTAAAAACCGGTTTTTAAAATATTAACTAAAACAAACTATTAGGATCGCTAGGATTGAACACACACGAAAGCAGTAAACGACACGAAGATTTAAAGTGGTTCGGTCAGCTGACCTACGTCCACTGTGCTGCAACTAGGGTTTCTTTATTATTCAGGTGCTCAAGGAATTACAAGTACAATGATATCAATATATAGAGACTAATCTAGGATTAGGAAACTTGTACCCCAAGTTAGGCCTAAGCCCACATAGAGATAACTAGGGCCGGCTAAATTAAAACCCCTAATTTAACTGCCAAATAAAGACGTGTGGGCCGACTCAAAGCTAGGGTTGGCCGCCCTCCCTTGATCGGGCCTCCACACCAATTAAGCCCAACAATCTCCCACTTGGAGGCTCGAACAACACCCAATAGTCTTCAACATCTGTACATCTTGTAATCTTCCTTTACCACCTAGTTGCAGCAGCCTTCTCAACAATTAACCTGAAGGCACGTTGAAGCTCCCACTGAGCCTCAACTCATCAGTCACAACTTGTGACTCGTTCTCTGTCCCTACCGGCTCCTGTAACATCCGTCAAAAACCGGATTTACCAAACCCGCTCCGTTTATTAACCGAACAATCAGTTAAAAATTTCGTTGCATATTTAATGCCCAAATTAATTTTAAACGATACATAATTAATAAGTATATTGGAATATATAATTTATATTTGAAAAAGTATTAAAAATAATGAAATAAAAATAAAAGGCTGAAGCCGGGTTTCGAACCCGGGTCAACAGTATCAGCCAAGCCTTAACACACACGCGCTCAACCACTCCGCCACTTGTGTTTCTTGTTCATTATTGGAAACAATTAATACATAACATAAATCTCAAATTCAAACTGACGCGCCCAAATCCATCGTCGGAAATCCCGACGATTTCGCCGAGATTGGACGATTTCTTCTGATTTAACCGAAGCATTAACTTTAACATCGGTTATAACCGATGTCCAGTCCGCGACTTTGGTCATAACCGCCGGAAAACTTATTGACCGAAGAATCAAGACTGAAATCAGACCACATGCATCTCGATTCTTTCCTATAAATGCACCCTCTAACCTCTGATAGCCTTTTCGCTCACAATCACACAAATTCCCGACGTAATTTCACTCGCCGGAAATTTTCTGCAACTCGCCGGAAAACCGAACCCCTTCACCTCTGTGTCTTACTCTAAAAACAGAACACCTAAAGCTCATACCGAAGCCACCCACACTCACCTCAAGCTCCCTGAAGACCCTCTGCCGCAAAACACACGTCGCCGGAATAACTTGCTATCACCGGAATTTCGCCGGCGAAACAGAGGATCTCTGTTTCGGTATATCTTACACCTAATCTCTCTCGTTTTTATTAATCTCACATGTAGCTAATCAAAACTTACTAAAGAAACTGGATTATTTTTGTCAAAACAGTCGGACACCGATTCTGGTTAAGTTTAACGAAGAAGTTGAAGTTTTCAGTTATATATATATATAATTTAAATCAAGTTATATCTCGGGTTAGACACACAGTCCAGCGGTGGACTGTGTGCAAATAAACACGCATACGTCCCGAGTTCGATTCTTGTCACACGCACACTCGCCTTAATAAAAATGTTCCTTTTTAAAACTGAACCGGATTCACTTGCAAAAAGATGTTAAGTTTAATAAAAACCGGAATAATAACCAAGATAGACACACAGTCCAGTGGTGGACTGTGTGCGGTTTAAACCATACGTCGCGGGTTCGAGTCCAGACTACCGCACCGGTTCTGGCATTAACAAACTTTTTATATAAGGCATTAATGAATTTATCTAGTTTGTATATAAGTATAATAAAAACCAGATTATTTACCAAGTTAGACACACAGTCCAGCGGTGGACTGTGTGCCAAACTAACCCACAGGTCCCGGGTTCGAGACCTGTGGAGAGCACCAAGCGAGACATTAAAATCGTTTTTAAAATAAATGATTTTCGGATTAATTCAATTAGTATATAAATATAATTAAAAACAGAAATATTTTGGGTTAGACACGTAGCTCAGTTGGTAGAGCTGTGTGCACGCGATCGGGAGGTCTCGGGTTCGAGCCTCACCCGGCGCACACAAATACACAATAAAAACCGGTCAACAAGTCAACGGTCAACAAGTCAACAGTAAAAAAAATCAACATTTTTTTTATTACTTTTATTTATTTATTTACATTAAAAATACTTAAAAATAACATTTTAAAGTTAGAAAATAGCCTTAAACTCATAAAAATATATTCAACAATCCTATTAAACTTGATTAATAAAATCCGCTTACTTACCGAACCATTATGCTATTATCTAGGTTAGTTTCACTCGTGGTTAAAACCAACTTCGTGCGCATTCAACATCATCAACCGAACGCACCCAATGTGAGTGAATCTTGCAACTCCCCTTTTTAATTACACGTTTTGGGGTGTGTCATGTGTCACAAAAATTAACTCGTTTATTTAAACTCGTGCCATACCATATTATGATCCGAACATAGAATGTAATATTGTTTGTAGTTTATGTTTTACATATTGTCTAGTTGTATGCAAATCATTCATTAGGCCCATCAGTTCCTCGTGGGAGACGAGTTGAGCAACGCGTGCCTCAAAACAATCTATTATTGTGTGTGTGTGCATTATCTAATGATTAAGTGTTTTGTGAATAAGTTTACATCTATATTTACTCATATGTGGTTGTGCACTTTATTTTATAATCAATTCAATAAACTTGTTCAAAAGTTTTTCATAGGATTCACTTGCCAACCTTTTGTTGATCCAAAAACCATTTTTACACATGATACAGGTGAACAGGATGAATATGGTGGATACGCCGCTGGTACTTCCTATATATAAGTATTCTTGTCAAAGGATCAGAGGTATTATCAGGCGGTTATGAGAAGTTCCATGTAGGATTTAGTAATGTCTTGGTCGAAGTTTGTTCATCATACATTTAAACGTATTTCAATTTCATCATTTAAAGAAGTTGAGCTATGTCTCACTTCCACAAGGACTAATCTCTCCATCATAACAAACGAGAGAGGTACTGTCATCATTCAAACATGTATACTATCAAATTAAGACTCAAGTTTTGGTTGTTGTGATTATTTATGTTTGAGAGTCACATAGGACTAATCATAACTTACTGATAAAACCAATGAAAATTTGACAAGAATATGGTGGATACGCCGCTGGTACTTCCTATATATAAGTATTCTTGCCAAAGGATCAGAGCCATTATCAGGCGTTTATGAGAAGTTCCATGTAGGATTTAGTATTGTCTTGGTTGAAAATTTGTGTTACATTCACTGATTTAACATTCATATCATCTTATCATTTAAAGAAATTGGATTGTGTTCTATTTCTACATAAACTAAACCTCTCCATCATAACAAACGAGAGAGGAACTGTCACCATTCAAACATGTATGCTATCAGAATTTGGACTCAGATATTGGTTGTTGTGTTTATTTATGTTTCTAGAGTCACATCATAGAACCAATCATAACTTACTGATAAAACCAATGAAAATTTGACAAGAATATGGTGGATACGCCGCTGGTACTTCCTATATAAGTATTCTTGTCAAAGGATCAGAGGCATTATCAGGCGGTTATGAGAAGTTCCATGTAGGTTTTAGTATTAGAAGTTTTGCTTAGGATATAACCATATCTTCCCAAACATATCAAAATTCTTACGCGTGATATCATACTTAGTGAATCAACTCCGCTTATCAATATTTTTACCGTGGGCAACAAAAAGCGATTCCTGTAGCAGGGTACTCAACCCTTACAAGGAACGTTACCGCCTCAAACAAAAATTTAAACTCTTACTCTTTTTCTAAGTATGTAACTGTCAAACTAAACACCATCTTTTTTAGACAAATATGCCACTACTTAAATTTCGGGATGAAATTTCTAAAAAGTAGGGGATACTGTAACATCCGTCAAAAACCGGATTTACCAAACCCGCTTCGTTTATTAACCGAACAATCAGTTAAAAATTTCGTTGCATATTTAATGCCCAAATTAATTTTAAACGATACATAATTAATAAGTATATTGGAATATATAATTTATATTTGAAAAGGTATTAAAAATAATGAAATAAAAATAAAAGGATGAAGCCGGGTTTCGAACCCGGGTCAACCAGTATCAGCCAAGCCTTAACACACACGCGCTCAACCACTCCGCCACTTGTGTTTCTTGTTCATTATTGGAAACAATTAATACATAACATAAATCTCAAATTCAAACTGACGCGCCCAAATCGCAGTCGTCTGAAATCCCGACGATTTCGCCGAGATTGGACGGTTTCTTCTGATTTAACCGAAGCATTAACCTTAACATCGGTTATAACCGATGTCCAGTCCGCGACTTTGGTCATAACCGCCGGAAAACTTATTGACCGAAGAATCAAGACTGAAATCAGACCACATGCATCTCGATTCTTTCCTATAAATGCACCCTCTAACCTCTGATAGCCTTTTCGCTCACAATCACACAAATTCCCGACGTAATTTCACTCGCCGGAAATTTTTTGCAACTCGCCGGAAAACCGAACCCCTTCACCTCTGTGTCTTACTCTAAAAACAGAACACCTAAAGCTTATACCGAAGCCACCCACACTCACCTCAAGCTCCCTGAAGACCCTGCCGCAAGACACACGTCGCCGGAATAACTTGCTATCACCGGAATTTCGCCGGCGAAACAGAGGATCTCTGTTTGGTATATCTTACACCTAATCTCTCTCGTTTTTATTAATCTCACATGTAGCTAATCAAAACTTACTAAAGAAACTGATTATTTTTGTCAAAACAGTCGGACACCGATTCTGGTTAAGTTTAACGAAGAAGTTGAAGTTTTCAGTTATATATATATATAATTTAAATCAAGTTATATCTCGGGTTAGACACACAGTCCAGCGGTGGACTGTGTGCAAATAAACACGCATACGTCCCGAGTTCGATTCTTGTCACACGCACACTCGCCTTAATAAAAATGTTCCTTTTTAAAACTGAACCGGATTCACTTGCAAAAAGATGTTAAGTTTAATAAAAACCGAATAATAACCAAGATAGACACACAGTCCAGTGGTGGACTGTGTGCGCGTTTCAACCATACGTCGCGGGTTCAAGTCCAGACTACCGCACCGGTTCTGGCAATTATCAAACTTTTATATAAGGCAGAAATGAATTTATCTAGTTTGTATATAAGTATAATAAAAACCAGATTATTTACCAAGTTAGACACACAGTCCAGCGGTGGACTGTGTGCCAAACTAACCCACAGGTCCTGGGTTCGAGACCTGTGGAGAGCACCGAGCGAGACATTAAAATCGTTTTTAAAATAAATGATTTTCGGATTAATTCAATTAGTATATAAATATAATTAAAAACAGAAATATTTTGGGTTAGACACGTAGCTCAGTTGGTAGAGCTGTGTGCACGCGATCGGGAGGTCTCGGGTTCGAGCCTCACCAGGCGCACACAAATACACAATAAAAACCGGTCAACAAGTCAACGGTCAACAAGTCAACAGTAAAAAAAATCAACATTTTTTTATTACTTTTATTTATTTATTTACATTAAAAATACTTAAAAATAACATTTTAAAGTTAGAAAATAGCCTTAAACTCATAAAAATATATTCAACAATCCTATTAAACTTGATTAATAAAATCCGCTTACTTACCGAACCATTATGCTATTATCTAGGTTAGTTTCACTCGTGGTTAAAACCAACTTCGTGCGCATTCAACATCATCAACCGAACGCACCCAATGTGAGTGAATCTTGCAACTCCCCTTTTTAATTACACGTTTTGGGGTGTGTCATGTGTCACAAAAATTAACTCGTTTATTTAAACTCGTGCCATACCATATTATGATCCGAACATAGAATGTAATATTGTTTGTAGTTTATGTTTTACATATTGTCTAGTTGTATGCAAATCATTCATTAGGCCCATCAGTTCCTCGTGGGAGACGAGTTGAGCAACGCGTGCCTCAAAACAATCTATTATTGTGTGTGTGTGCATTATCTAATGATTAAGTGTTTTGTGAATAAGTTTACATCTATATTTACTCATATGTGGTTGTGCACTTTATTTTATAATCAATTCAATAAACTTGTTCAAAAGTTTTTCATAGGATTCACTTGCCAACTTTTTGTTGATCCAAAAACCATTTTTACACATGATACAGGTTAACAGGATGAAGCAAGGAAAACATAGGAAATGCCTTAGAAGAAAACAATGAAGTCTAGAATGATGTGTAGGACATGATGTAATTATGATTGTATGTTTCCCTTTAAATTGTAATAATAAATATGGAACGTTATAATAAATGTCATGAGCTTTGATGATAACCCAATCATGCCCCGATCACCTTTTCCGCTGCGGGTCGGGGTGTGACAGATTGGTATCAGAGCCATGACTATAGGGATATAGGATAGGTTATTAGACCCTTAGAGCCTATACTATAGTCGTCTAGATTTTAATTGATTATGTGGTTACATGCAAACTTATGATGTTTATTTGTTTCATATTTGTTTATACTTACAGTCAAACATACATATACTTACAACACATTCATCATACATATTTCAATGTTCACATATTCAAATCATCTTCATACTTTCGTTATTCAAAGATTTTGCCGCATTTTTCATTTTTTTCAAATCTCATCAAAGTGAGTTCTGCGACGGGCATGTAGTAACTGTAAGAGTACAAGTACCGGTAGTCGGAACGTCCTGTCTAGGTTGGCATTCGTATAAATCCAATATAACGGACCAGTTTGCCTACCTGGGGACTAACAATGAGAGTACAAAGGACCTATTAGGCCAAAGCATGCCACACCAAACGTCGTTCGAACTAACCCCACTTTGAGGTGTCACCGTGTCCATACCTGGACACATTCCAAATATCATACGTTACATATTTCTCGATTTTCTCCGAGTTTTAGTGTACGTAACCAGGCTAACACATGCGAACCATATGAAAAACCCGGTATTCATGGGGGCCCACATGATTACGAAGGTGAGTATGGCGGCATGCAAGGCCCAATTACGAGCAAAGCCTAAGACATCCTATGGATGTAGTAGATTTATTATGTTATATTTATTTTATGAATGTTCATTCCTAAATACGACCCATGATCTCAAAAACATCCAACTCATACTCTTGATATGTATTCCTTGTAGATGTTTTCTAGCCTCGCCCGTAGGAAGATGAGAGCAGGAAAAGCCCGCGAGCGCATGGCTGCCCTAATCGCTCAACAAATGGCTGTCGTAATACCCAACATTGTAGTTCAAATCCAACAAGCCCTTACCGCTAATCCCGTCAATCAAGAAGATCAAAACATTGTCAATCCTCCCCCAATTACCACCAAATGCACCTACAAGCATTTCAAATCCTGCGACCCTCCAAAATACGAAGGGATTGAAGGTGTCACCGCTCTCCTCCATTGGTTTGAAGAAATGGAGAACACTTTTCTAAATTGCGATTGCCCCAATGATCGCAAAGTGCGATATGCTACTGTTCGTTTATTTGGAATAGCACTTACTTGGTGGAATACAGAGAAGGCCAAACGAGGTGTTGAAGACGCTATGACTTTGACTTGGGAAGAATTGAAGGAAATCATGACAAGACGGTTTTGCCCAAGGAGCGAAATCAAGAAATTAGAAGATGAGTTCTATTCGTTGAAGCAAAAGGAAGGCGACCACACCACATACAACAAGAGATTCCTCGAGTTAAATCAAATGGTTCCCAACTTGTTCACTCTTCTTTACCGTTTGATCGAGCACTACATTCGAGGTCTTCCATAAAAAATTCAAGACTCTGTAATAAGTACCACACCTGTAACCTTGGAAGCAGCAATGGAGTTAGCTACAGAGCTCACCGAAAACCGAATCCGGAACAAAGACTTCAAGGAGGAGAAGATAAAGGATAAAGCATCGACTGAAACTTCAGACTCCACCCAAACCGAATCCCCTTCTCAACCCATTTTTAAGAGAAAACGAGACGGGCAACTTTTCGCTGCCACCCAACGCAACCAACTAGCCTCACAAGCCGTACCCCTCCAAGCTATCCCAATCACTCAAGTAGCACCCAGCTTAACTTACCCAAATAAGAAACCTTACCTTAGACCTCGCCCTCAATGTAACACCTGTTTTTATCACCATCCATCTACCTTACCTTGTCGACTATGTGCGAATTGTGGACGCTATGGTCATTTGAGCAAGGTTTGCCGCACCCCTCAAACCAAATCTCACCCCCTACTCAAAACATGATCCAAACCTATCAACAACCCCAATACCCCACGTTACCTTATGTTCGAGCTTGTTTTAATTGTGGCGAACCTACCCACTTTAGAAACACGTGCCCTCGATTGGTTAACATCATAAACGCTCAAGCTCAATCAAACCCAGTTAACCAAGCAAATCAAGAAAACCCAATCACTAGGCCACCAGCAAGAGGAAGAGTTTTCAACATCAACGCCAATCCTGTTGAAGATAATGACGGCCCAAACGAAACCACCCAACTAGTCCCCTTCACCAAAAATCAAGATTTAACTCCAACCGCTTAGTTTTTACGTTTTCTTTATGTTATCTCAATTTTCCCGTATCCCAGTTATAAATTGGAATCTTATCCAAGGATCTTAATGCGAATAACTATTTCAGTTTGTTTATGTTTTAAAGTCACATAGAACTAATCATAACTTACGGATAAAGCCAATGAAAATTTGACAAGAATATGGTGGATACGCCGCTGGTACTTCCTATATATAAGTATTCTTGTCAAAGGATCAGAGGCATTATCTGGCGGTTATGAGAAGTTCCGTGTAGAATTTAGTATTGTCTTGATTGAAGTTTGTTTTGTACTCACTGATTTAGCATTTATAGCATCTCATCATTTAAAGAAATTGGATTGAGTTCCATTTCTACATAGACTAACCTCTCCATCATAACAAACGAGAGAGGTATTGTCATCATTCAAGCATGTATACTATCAGAATTAAGACTCAAGTTTTGGTTGTTGTGTTTGTTGTAGAGTCACATAGAACTAATCATAACTTGCGGATAAAGTCAATGAAAATTTGACAAGAATATGGTGGATACGCCGCTGGTACTTCCTATATATAAGTATTCTTGTCAAAGGATCAGAGGCATTATCTGGCGGTTATGAGAAGTTCCGTGTAGAATTTAGTATTATCTTGATTGAAGTTTGTTTGGTACTCACTGATTTAGCATTTATAGCATCTCATCATTTAAAGAAATTGGATTGAGTTCCATTTCTACATAGACTAACCTCTCCATCATAACAAACGAGAGAGGTATTGTCATCATTCAAACATGTATACTATCCGAATTAAGACTCAAGTTTTGGTTGTTGTGTTTGTTGTAGAGTCACATAGAACTAATCATAACTTGCGGATAAAGTCAATGAAAATTTGACAAGAATATGGTGGATACGCCACTGGTACTTCCTATATATAAGTATTCTTGTCAAAGGATCAGAGGCATTATCAGGCGGTTATGAGAAGTTCCATGTAGGATTTAGTAATGTCTTGGTCGAAGTTTGTTCATCATACATTTCAACGTATTTCAATTTCATCATTTAAAGAAGTTGAGCTATGTCTCACTTCCACAAGGACTAACCTCTCCATCATAACAAACGAGAGAGGTACTGTCATCATTCAAACATGTATACTATCAGAATTAAGACTCAAGTTTTGGTTGTTGTGATTATTTATGTTTGAGAGTCACATAGGACTAATCATAACTTACTGATAAAACCAATGAAAATTTGACAAGAATATGGTGGATACGCCGCTGGTACTTCCTATATATAAGTATTCTTGCCAAAGGATCAGAGGCATTATCAGGCGGTTATGAGAAGTTCCATGTAGGATTTAGTATTGTCTTGATTGAAAATTTGTGTTACATTCACTGATTTAACATTCATATCATCTTATCATTTAAAGAAATTGGATTGTGTTCTATTTCTACATAAACTAAACCTCTCCATCATAACAAACGAGAGAGGAACTGTCACCATTCAAACATGTATGCTATCAGAATTTGGACTCAGATATTGGTTGTTGTGTTTATTTATGTTCTAGAGTCACATCATAGAACCAATCATAACTTACTGATAAAACCAATGACAATTTGACAAGAATATGGTGGATACGCCGCTGGTACTTCCTATATATAAGTATTCTTGTCAAAGGATCAGAGGCATTATCAGGCGGTTATGAGAAGTTCCATGTAGGTTTTAGTATTAGAAGTTTTGCTTAGGATATAACCATATCTTCCCAAACATATCAAAACTCTTACGCGTGATATCATACTTAGTGAATCAACTCCGCTTATCAATATTTTTACCGTGGGCAACAAAAAGCGATTCCTGTAGCAGGGTACTCAACCCTTACAAGGAACGTTACCGCCTCAAACAAAAATTTAAACTCTTACTCTTTTTCTAAGTATGTAACTGTCAAACTAAACACCATCTTTTTTAGACAAATATGCCACTACTTAAATTTCGGGATGAAATTTCTAAAAAGTAGGGGATACTGTAACATCCATCAAAAACCGGATTTACCAAACCCGCTCCGTTTATTAACCGAACAATCAGTTAAAAATTTCGTTGCATATTTAATGCTCAAATTAATTTTAAACGATACATAATTAATAAGTATATTGGAATATATAATTTATATTTGAAAAAGTATTAAAAATAATGAAATAAAAATAAAAGGCTGAAGCCGGGTTTCGAACCCGGGTCAACTAGTATCAGCCAAGCCTTAACACACACGCGCTCAACCACTCCGCCACTTGTGTTTCTTGTTCATTATTGGAAACAATTAATACATAACATAAATCTCAAATTCAAACTGACGCGCCCAAATCACAGTCGTCGGAAATCCCGACGATTTCGCCGAGATTGGACGATTTCTTCTGATTTAACCGAAGCATTAACTTTAACATCGGTTATAACCGATGTCCAGTCCGCGACTTTGGTCATAACCGCCGGAAAACTTATTGACCGAAGAATCAAGACTGAAATCAGACCACATGCATCTCGATTCTTTCCTATAAATGCACCCTCTAACCTCTGATAGCCTTTTCGCTCACAATCACACAAATTCCCGACGTAATTTCACTCGCCGGAAATTTTCTGCAACTCGCCGGAAAACCGAACCCCTTCACCTCTGTGTCTTACTCTAAAAACAGAACACCTAAAGCTCATACCGAAGCCACCCACACTCACCTCAAGCTCCCTGAAGACCCTCTGCCGCAAGACACACGTCGCCGGAATAACTTGCTATCACCGGAATTTCGCCGGCGAAACAGAGGATCTCTGTTCGGTATATCTTACACCTAATCTCTCTCGTTTTTATTAATCTCACATGTAGCTAATCAAAACTTACTAAAGAAACTGGATTATTTTTGTCAAAACAGTCGGACACCGATTCTGGTTAAGTTTAACGAAGAAGTTGAAGTTTTCAGTTATATATATATATAATTTAAATCAAGTTATATCTCGGGTTAGACACACAGTCCAGCGGTGGACTGTGTGCAAATAAACACGCATACGTCCCGAGTTCGATTCTTGTCACACGCACACTCGCCTTAATAAAAATGTTCCTTTTTAAAACTGAACCGGATTCACTTGCAAAAAGATGTTAAGTTTAATAAAAACCGGAATAATAATCAAGATAGACACACAGTCCAGTGGTGGACTGTGTGCGCGTTTAAACCATACGTCGCGGGTTCGAGTCCAGACTACCGCACCGGTTCTGGCATTAACAAACTTTTTATATAAGGCATTAATGAATTTATCTAGTTTGTATATAAGTATAATAAAAACCAGATTATTTACCAAGTTAGACACACAGTCCAGCGGTGGACTGTGTGCCAAACTAACCCACAGGTCCCGGGTTCGAGACCTGTGGAGAGCACCGAGCGAGACATTAAAATCGTTTTTAAAATAAATGATTTTCGATTAATTCAATTAGTATATAAATATAATTAAAAACAGAAATATTTCGGGTTAGACACGTAGCTCAGTTGGTAGAGCTGCGTGCACGCGAACGGGAGGTCTCGGGTTCTAGCCTCACCCGGCGCACACAATTACACAATAAAAACCGGTCAACAAGTCAACAGTCAAAAAAATCAACATTTTTTTTATTACTTTTATTTATTTATTTACATTAAAAATACTTAAAAATAACATTTTAAAGTTAGAAAATAGCCTTAAACTCATAAAAATATATCCAACAATCCTACTAAACTTGATTAATAAAATCCGCTTACTTACCGAACCATTATGCTATTATCTAGGTTAGTTTCACTCGTGGTTAAAACCAACTTCGTGCGCATTCAACATCATCAACCGAACGCACCCAATGTGAGTGAATCTTGCAACTCCCCTTTTTAATTACACGTTTTGGGGTGTGTCATGTGTCACAAAAATTAACTCGTTTATTTAAACTCGTGCCAACCATATTATGATCTGAACTTAGAATGTAATATTGTTTGTAGTTTATGTTTTACATATTGTCTAGTTGTATGCAAATCATTCATTAGGCCCATCAGTTCCTCGTGGGAGACGAGTTGAGCAACGCGTGCCTCAAAACAATCTATTATTGTATGTGTGTGCATTATCTAATGATTAAGTGTTTTGTGAATAAGTTTACATCTATATTTACTCATATGTGGTTGTGCACTTTATTTTATAATCAATTCAATAAACTTGTTCAAAAATTTTTCATAGGATTCACTTGCCAACTTTTTGTTGATCCAAAAACCATTTTTACACATGATACATGTGAACAGGATGAAGCAAGGAAAACATAGGAAATGCCTTAGAAGAAAACAATGAAGTCTAGAATGATGTGTAGGACATGATGTAATTATGATTGTATGTTTCCCTTTAAATTGTAATAATAAATATGGAACGTTATAATAAATGTCATGAGCTTTGATGATAACCCAATCATGCCCCGATCACCTTTTCTGCTGCGGGTCGGGGTGTGACAGCTCCCACTTAAACGAACTGTCGAATCCTGAGAAATCCTGAGAACACACACTCTCCAATACTAGCAAGAGATTCTCTGGAGAGACTTTTCCATTTGGAATTCTGGTCTTTTTAACCCACTGTCGCTCTGAAACTGTAACTGAAACATGCCTTGCGCTCCCATTGTGACAATGTCCCCCGACTGGTTTGACCTTCCAAACACGTTCATCCCGAATCTTCCCTGTGACTCTAGGTTTCTCTCTTGCAAAGGAAACCTCTTCTGTCCCTGAGATTCTGTGAACTCGACTTTGTTTTTCTCCAGAACTGGAACGTCACTTCCTTCTGATGGTATACTGACCATGTATAATGAGCCTCTTTTCTTTCCACGAGCCATGACCATATTCCCTTTGACAACCTTCCACTGTCCATTCCCGAACTTAACTTCATGTCCCTGATCATCCAACTGGCCAACCGAAATCAACAACCTCTTTAGACCTGGAATAACCCTGACATCTCTTAAAGTCCACGAACCAACTGAAACTTCAAAACAATGTCACCCATGCTCGTAACATCAAGTACCTCATCATTCGCCAGTTTTACCTTTCCAAAGTCACCTTCTTTCAGATTTTGCAGTGCTTCACTGCTGTGGGTAGCGTGAAATGAAGCACCAGAATCCATGACCCAGGAATCCACACTGCTCTCCACACTACAGACTAACGCATCATCATCATCACTGTAGTCTCCTGCAGAGTTTATTTCTTTCTTCTGTTTCGAACACTGATTCCTAAAGTGTCCTACTTCATTGCAATTCCAACATACCACATCCTTCCGAACCTTAGACGCACTCCTCCTCTTGCTCTGATGACTTGCACGCTGATTTTTTCTTTCCCTGGCCTCTATACTCAACAAAGAACTCGAAGACTCACCTGAACCACGACGTCGAGCATCCTCTCCCAAAATAAGATCCCGCATCTTCGCAAATGTGAATTTACTCGATTCTGAAGTGCTAGTAACAGTAGTTACGGTTCCGGACCAACTATCAGGCAATGAGGATAATAACAGTAGGGCTTGAACCTCATCATCAAACTTAATATCGACAGACACTAAGCAATACAAGATTGAGTTTAGGTTATTGATGTGATTTGTTACTGAGTCACCCTCCTTCATCCTGGTATTCACAAGCTCTCGAATAAGATAAACCTTATTTGTTGCAGAAGGCTTCTCATACATGTTAGATAATGCTTCCATATACCTTTAGCTGAGGTCTCCTTCTGGATGTTATAGGCAACATTCTCTGACAAAGAAAGCGTTATCACTGCTCTGGCTTTCTTATCCAACTTCACCCAATCTGCTTGTGGCATATCTTTTGGCTTCTCACCCTCAAGCACTACATCTAAGTCTTTCTGACAAAGTAGTGCCTCAATCTGCATCTTCCACCAACCAAACTTATTCCCATCAAACTTCTCTATTATAACCTTTCCGTCTACAGCCATGGCAATGACTAAACGAAACACTAGTTATGGATAAACAGAGATAAACGCAGCAAATCAATCTAACGAACTTGATAATCAAACTGAAACTTTAACTGAAACGATAAAACCTGACAAACGCGGTTGACTCAGGTTCTAGGTTTCTGTAGTCGGTCTCTTTGATTCAGCAAAATTGTTCTTCTGCAAAATAGATCTCTGATTTTGGCTGGTTCGGGACTGGTTGTTAAAGATTTCGAAAAAACGGAACCTAAACCTTCTTCTGTGACGGCGGCGAAAACCCTAACGGCAGCGGCGGAACCCTAGCAAAGCTGGGTGGCGGCGGCGGCGGTTGACTGGGTGGCTGACGACGAAAGAACTGAAGGTGGCGGTTCCGGTGTTCTCGTGTGATCCCGATCAAGAGCCAAAGCTCTGATACCAGTTGTTAGGATCGCTAGGATTGAAACACACGAAACTGAACACACACACGAAAGCAGTAAACGACACGAAGATTTAAAGTGGTTCGGTCAGCTGACCTACGTCCACTGTGCTGCAACTAGGGTTTCTTTATTATTCAGGTGCTCAAGGAATTACAAGTACAATGATATCAATATATAGAGACTAATCTAGGGTTAGGAAACTTGTTCCCCAAGTTAAGCCCAAGCCCACATAGAGATAACTAGGGCCGACTAAATTAAAACCCTAATTTAACTGCCAAATAAAGACGTGTGGGCCGACTCAAAGCTAGGGTCGGCCGCCCTCCCTTGATCGGGCCTCCACACCAATTAAGCCCAACACAAACTTCCTCGTATATCCCGACCTACTAAACCTAATAGAGTTGTGTGTTATTTTAAAATAGTAATTTGTAATAATGAAATATGAGTATTGTTTTGTAGGAATGGGATCAAATACAAACACTTATGTTTAACAACTGTAAGAACCAACACATAATTCACAAGTGTCCCTCAATAAAAAATTAGTTTAGGGGTAATTTAGAAATTTTGGCTATATATATATATTTCTAACTAGTTAAAACTATTTATTAAAATATCCTTATACCCATGCAAGTCTAATTCAAATTAAAGTTTGAATTTTTTAACATATCCATGATATGGTAACTCTCGATGATCAAACCAACCTGTAGGAACCACCACCAAAAAAATATAATCAACACTACACTATATAATTAGCATAACAGCCTCAATCTTTCTCCATTATCAGCACATCGTCCTCAATCGTTCCTCATTATCAACATAAACGACATTAGCACAACATCTTCAATCGTTCTGCATTATCAGCACATTAGATGTGCTGATTATATCTACTTTTGGTTTTCAGATTTTACACAAATGTGCTGATTATATCTACTTCTCGTGTTTGTTTGTATTTTATTGTAATTAACACATAATTAGGACACACATGTGTACTATGTCAGCACATGAACAACCAACTCATTTATCCACAATTATGGTAGTTAACACTTTAGCATCACAAAATCAACTTTAAATGATTGTTAATTATCGTTGGACGTTTGCTTCGAGGTTGAACTCACAATAACTTGTTCAGCCTGTTCGTATTCATTCTGCTGTTCGTCTTCGAGGCTGATCGCAACAAGGTTTTATATGGAATTGAACTTTATCGCACAAAAGGGATTAATGTGGGTGAGTTTTTTTTATATTGGTCCTCATAAGAATTACACAACAAAATAAGAACATACGTATAGATTTAAAATCAACACAATACATTTTCCATACTAGCATATTCCAACTTCATAGCTAGCACAGTTAGTAAACACCATTTTGTAACTTTTTTAAAAGTCAATTTTATAAATAAAAAAAAGTATAGCGATAACGTACTCATATTAAAGATAAAAAAATAATATTTTATGGTATAAATTTTTTAAAAAAATAATGAAGTATATAAGAGTTATTTTAGTTTAAAAAACTTTGGTGGAATTAGTATTTAATGGAAAGGATGAGTTCTTTACAGAACCTCATTTTCATTCAAAGAACTAATCTTTGTACCAATCATTATTTTTAGAGTGAATTTCAAATTTTGTCCTTTATCTTTATACTCAATTTCAGGCGGTGTCCTTTGCCTTTAAAATTGACGACTTTTGTACTTAATGTTTCAAAATTTTGAATGGTTTGTCCTTTGAACCTAGCTCAATTATTTTTTTCTGTTAAATGAGATTATGTGCATAGCACATGAGGGTAGATTCGTCTTTTCCACTACCTTCTCCAAATATTTCCCCAAATTAAATAACCCAGTGGTTCACTAATTACACGATTGGTCCTAATAGTTGTAATTTTTGCACTCGGGTGGTCCTTATCACTAACCTATGTTAAGTTTTTCAGTTAAATACGTGCAAAATTACTAACTTGCCCCTAAACAAATAAAAAAAAAGAAAAACAACTGAACCCCCTTTATCTTCTTCATCCTCTCCCCCCCCCCTCTCTCTCTAAAACCCACCACCCACCTCCACCGTCAGCCCATCACCACCACCACCGCCACCTTCAACCCACCACCTCCTCCACCGCCTCCTTCAACCGCTGCATCAACAAACATGTTGGGCCTGTCGGGGAAGCTGGGTTGTGAAAGTACGGTCATGTGGAGGACAGAAATGGTGGCACGTGCCACCGTCTAACAGTCGGTTCGGCGGTTGTTTCACCAGAAAACGCCATTCGCCGGCCGAATCTCGCCGGATTGTTCACACCGTGAAGATTCGAGACGCTCATTCTCTCTAGCTGATCCCCGATTGAGTCGATCCACATATTCGTCTTCAATTTGACTGATTCGATGTCTTCTAGGGTTTTGAATCTTGTTTCCGTCATAAGAGGACACACTGCCTTCATAACCGTAGTAATTCGAGGTGATTCGATCGAATATCCGACGGTGATTCAGATCTGAACTTTCATATTCCAATAGTACGTCATCGTTTTCCAGATTCACCGGCTTTTTCTGCCTCGTATCCAGCAGTTTGTCAGCAATTATGCTTTTGAAGCTCGATCTGGAGCCGTAATCAGATCTCTAACGATTTTGTTAGCGTAAGATTCTTCGAATTCACTACTGGTTTCTTTGCATTCGGCCTCGTGTCTGCAGCTTAAGAATTGATCTAGATCATCAGTGTAGTCTTGATCTGGATCTAGATCTGAATCTGGATCCTCATGATGTGAAAGTTCTGATGAGTTATGAGGTTTGTGATGATCATTGGTTGAATTAACAGTTAGTTTTTTATTCGAGCTGCTACTTGTTACATTATTATCCGATAGCTGCTTGGTTTTCTGCTCGCCTGAAGAATGATCATTATGAGCTTGTTCTTGTGGTTGATTATTCTGGTATGACCTGTGGCTTCGGGTGATGACTCAGGATCCTCATGGCAGATAGCTCGGTTGAGCTACGTGGATCATGAATGTTTCTATGCGGCTCGTCTGTTGAATTAACCGGTGATTGTTTATGTAAGCTGCTGCTGCTGGCTTCATGATCGTCAGTTAGTTGCTTTTGTTTCTGTTTTGAAGATGATGGTACATCAATCAAACCATTTTTAGCTATGTTAGCTGCATCATGATCACTGTTTTGATTTGATTCATCATTAGAAATATTAACCTGCAGCTGTTGATTTTAGCCGGAATTGTAACACCTCGCCAGAAATTCACCGGAGAAGATGACCGATGATGCAGCGGTTGAAGGAGGCGGTGGAGGAGGTGGTGGTGGGTTGAAGGTGGCGGTGGTGGTGGTGATGGGCTGACGGTGGAGGTGGGTGGTGGGTTTTAGAGAGAGAGAGGGGGGGAGAGGATGAAGAAGATAAAGGGGGTTCAGTTCTTTTTTCTTTTTTTATTTGTTTAGGGGAAAGTTAGTAATTTTGCACGTATTTAACTAAAGAACTTAACATAGGTTAGTGATAAGGACTACCCGAGTGCAAAAATTACAACTATTAGAACCAAGCGTGTAATTAGTGAACACTGGGATCAAGTCTGCAATTTTCGCAAACCACAGGGACCTACCAAGCATTTAACTCATTTATTTTCGATCTGTCATCTTTCGTTCCTTCAACTTTTACAGATTTACACACATCTTTGATACATTAATCTTCTATTTCTTCACACTTATTAAGGATCAAAATCAATGTCTATCGTCTTTTTTTCTTTATATGTGTAAATCTTCAAACTGAATCTTTAAATTGATCGTTTATTTACTTATAGGTATATTTTGATAATGATTATCCATTTTTGTTTATTTACTTATATATAAATCTTGATAAATGTTTAGTTAACATACTTTTACGTATAATATTTACATATATGCACATATTTACTCTGATCTTCAATTTCGCCAAACTAAACTGTCTACATATATGAAAATGTTCTATTTACGTGTAACTAAAATATTTACATATATGTAATATTCAAACTAATTATCAAATTCTTCAAACTAAATATACATTTGCATATATGTAAACATTCAACATACGTGTAAATAGTATTTAGATATATGTAAATATTTAAACTAGTAATAATTTTTTTTCAAACTCAACTTCCAAAATGATCATCAAATGTTCAACATTAATCATTCTATGTGTATTTTCTATTTATATCTATGTAAAGATCTCGATACACATCATTAGCTTGAAATTCAAATTGATCATGTATATATGCATATATCTCGATACATACATGCATATTTTCACATCGTAATTATTTTTGCTACGATCAAGAAAAGAAAAAAAAGGAAGTCATGAAGAAACCATAAACCAAAAAACGGAAAGAGCAATAAAAAATATAATATAACAAATCCATTGCTAAGAATAAAACAACAAACAAAATACTGAAACTTAAAATCTACTCACACGAACTGAAGAGTATGGAAATCTTTAATTCATCAAATCTTCAATATTAATTTCACAAGTAATAACTTGCATAAACTGCATTTCCAGGTAGATTTTGAACTGGTATGGAGAGATTCGGATTAATCTCAAGAACGTGATTTTAAGATAGAGAGAATGAGTGATTATAGGAGAAGTTGATTAAAAATTAACGTTAAAATTCCAATAATACCCATACTCTTGTTATTTAATCTACCTACTTTTAGACTTAATTACAAATGGTCAGGATACAATAAGAAGTTTCTATCACTAGGAACGATAGGGAGTAATCTTGTTCATCAATTTAGTAATCAATGGTTAAGATTAAATGAATTAAATTGAATAAAAAAGAGGAGGCGTGTGGGTTTTGTAGGGGCATTATAGTCAATCCAAAACAATAGTTTCTCTCTCCTTCAATTCCACCATGTTTTTTAAACGTTAATAAACTCTTTCATACAACATTATTTTTTTTATAAAAATTGCATCATAAAAAAGAGCGTTTTTTTATCTTTAAAACGAGCACACTATTCTATACTTTCGAAAAAAAGTTTTCGATAACCCAGATGCGTAAAATGCAATGAACAAAAAAGCACAAAAAAATATTTTTTTCTAAAACGCAATGAACTAAAAACGCAAAAGAAATTGTTTTTTTCTAAAACGCAATGGAAAAAAAACACAAAAGAAATTGATTTTTTGCTAAAACGCAATGGATCAAAAACATAAAAAAAATTTCTTTCTAAAACGCAATTGACTAAAAACACAAAATAAAGTTTTTTTTCTAAAACGTAATGGACACAAAACACAAAAAAAAAAAAAATCTTTTCTAAAACGCAACAGATCAAAAACACAAAAAAAAATTGTTCTTTCTAAAACGCAATGGACTAAAAAATACAAAAGAAATTGTTTATTCTAAAACGCAATTGACTAAAAACACAAAAGAAATTGTTTTTTCTAAAACGCAATAGATAAAAACACATAAAAAACTGTGTTTTTCATTATTTTGTAAAACGCAATGGAAAAATAACTGTGTCTTTTCATTATTTTATAAAACGCAATTGACAAAAAACACACAAAAACTATGTTTTTTCATTATTTTGTAAAACGCAATGGAAAAAAAACTATGATTTTTCATTATTTTGTAAAACACAATGGACAAAAAACACACAAAAATGTGTTTTTTATCCTTTTGTAAAACACAATTCTAAATGAAAGTTTAAATTGAAAACTGTTTTGTAATTTTCTTTGAGACATTTTGTCAAACACCTGGTGTGCAAGTTTTTACCACTGATTTCTTAATAAAATTGAGACCAATAATGTTGCCTAAACGCAAGAATACATCAAGAGAAGGGAAGTTTGAGAAATTTGAGAAGAGACGTACTTGGTTCAAACGATTTCTCATGTTCCATCGTATTATGCAAACTTGAAAAAAAATGAGAAAGTGCAAAAAATAAATTGGGCTTCTTCAGAGAAATTGAAGAACACGTTGATTGAATGTTTAAACCGTTCATTGATGAGGATAATCGCACTATGATGTAGTAATTCTAGAGAGAGAAAGTGAAGGAAAAGTTGAAGATGGTGGGTTTTGAAAATGGTGGGTTTTGAAGATGCATAGAAATGATAAATAGAATAGATTATTATTGCTTCCTACACTTCCAAGCCAAACTAAACTTCCTATTTGATCCTTGAGTTAAATGTGTGGTTGGTCCTTGTGGTTTGTAAATATTGCAGATTTGGTCCCAGTGCTTTACTAATTACAAAGTTGGTCCTACTGGTTGTAATTTTCGCACTCGGGTGGTCCTTATCACTAACCTATGTTAAGTTTTCTAGTTAAGTCAGTGTTAAATGACCAAAGTACCCTTAATTATAAAAAAACAAATAGAAACAAATGGGCCTCATCCACCCATCCTACCCTTTTTCTTCGCCACTCCACCCTTTAAAGCCACCCACCACCGCCACCTCCCAAACCACCACTACCAGCTTTCCCGTCGCCACCGTGTTCTTCCTCCGTAACACCGGCGACTTCGCCCACCACCACCAAAAGCCGTGCCACTTAACTAAAAGCCAACCTCCCCTTCACATTTCAGTTACCGTCCCCGTCAATTAACAGAAACTCAACTTCTTCTTCAACAGCTCTCGAATCTCATCATGGTGGAAGCTGGACCGATTCAGAAACTTATCGATACAGTTACCGAAATATCTGCAATCTCCGACTACTGGTGCACGGTGAAGAAGCTGTTCTCGAATCTTGCTCAACGGTTGAAGATGTTAACCTCGTTGTTTGAAGAGATTCGTGATGTTAAGGAGCCGCTTCCTGATGATTCTCATCAAGCTTTGCTTTCGTTAATGGAGGATTTGAAGTCTGCTAAGGAATTGCTTTGAGTTGGAAATGAAGGCAACAAGATATATTTGTTAAATGTTTATGTGATCATGAAACTATGATCTAGAAATAGAATAGTTTGCCAGGATCAGGGCTAAGGAATTGAGGGCTAATTGTCTTGCATAGACACCTTGATCATTGTGATTACTGTTGTACGGTCTTCTGATGAACGATCAATGCGTTTCTTTATTGTGAATTTGCTGTTTGTGCTACGGTAATAACTCCTTCAAAGAATCAAAGAATAATTAGGTGGTGGTGGGCAGAGTCGCCGGTGTTACGGAGGAAGAACACGGTGGCGACGGGAAAGCTGGTAGTTGTGGTTTGGGAGGTGGCGGTGGTGGGTGGCTTTAAAGGGTGGAGTGGTGAAGAAGAAGGGTAGGATGGGTGGGTGGGGCCTATTTGTTTATATTTGTTTTTTAATAATTAAGGGTACTTTGGTCATTTAACACTGACTTAACCAGAAAACTTAACATAAGTTAGTGATAAGGACCACCCGAGTGCGAAAATTACAACCACTAGGACCAACTTTGTAATTAGTAAAGTAATGGGACAAAATCTGCAATATTTGCAAACCATAAGGACCAACCAACCACACATTTAACTCTTGATCCTTTCCCAATTAAAAAAATGACACTATCTTTTTGAGTCATTGACCCTTTAATGGAAAATGGCTAAATGACTAAAATACCTATAAATAATAAATCTTATTACTTAATATAAATTAGAAATTTTATGAAATTATCCCTAACTTGTTAATACTAATTATTAATTATAAGGGTTTAATTTGTAATCAATACCACCCTTAATTAAACTATCAATGATGAGATATGTTTTTACGGTTCTTAAAGTTAACACTTGTACAGGATCTCAACTTTCGTTTTGTAAAGTGTTTTGATGTACGTAAATCCAATGAGGGGTGAACCAATTTGAGAATATTGGTTGCTTAAACGGAGTGAAAACAAATTTTAGAAAAGTTTCAAGGCCCCAAAATTTGTTGTCACGGTTGATTTCAGACCTAACAACAATGGTCTATTTCTTTTTTTATTGTTTTTATGGGGTTTTAAGCATTTTTCCTAACCATTTAACATACAAGTGATAACTTTTAGTAAGACCATAATAGTTGACCACTTTCTTAGGAAGTGTTTTCGAACATTTTAAGAAAAAGTTTTAAGTAAAAATATGTGTTAAACAATCAAATCGCAAAATCTTCTAGTAAAATGTGTTATTTAATTTCAATACCAAAAACATGTTATATGAAATATTTTATCAATCAATTTTTTTTTATAATTTATACTATATAATAAAATAAACTTACGGAGGACACGTGTCGCATTTCTATGCATCCCAAAAATTGTTTTCCCGCCAATCTCTCTTAATTATAGATAAGTCTTCTACTTAATTAATTATTGATATTTATTATATATTAATCTCTTATATTTAATTATAGATAATTATTATTTAGTTTTAATAATTATGATTGTTTTATTCTTTTTAGTAAAAAATGAGAAAAGTTTACTCAATTTAATTAAAAATTAATTACTAAACTTTTAAACGATGTGTTTTCCTTTAATTTATGAAACTAATTCTATTTTATTATTTAAATATGTAACTTATTTAGTTTTAAAATGATATTTAAAGGAGTATCTACACTTTAGTTGAATTAACATTAACATTTATCAATAAATAAATAAAAATGTTAATACACGGTTGAGAAAAAAAAAAATATTTTTTTAAATTAACTTAAACAAGATTTATAAATGTCACGTTAATGTTCATTTTTCAACACATGTCTTGACGATTATGTGTGTTAACAGATGACATATATTTTATTTAACCTGTATAATACATTATATCTTTTTATTACTATGCATATAACATTACATTGATTTAACCCGTGTAATACACGGGGTTATAACCTAGTTTTCTATATATTAAAAAGATAACACTTCCTATGAAATATTTTTTTTTCAAATATTTTGTTTTATAATTTTATATTATAAAGCATAAAACTTCTAATAAAATATTTATTTCAAATATTTTTGTTTTGTAATCATACTAACACATACTTATATTTTAAGCTAATCGACATAACACACCCTTGTGGATTTATCATGTGGAGAAATACACGCAGTTAAGATGAAAATCTAAAGGAATTAGCTTGAGTGAAGAATGAGTAATATGGATGACGATGTATAGTTAGGCAGATTTTGACCTACTATATATTACGATTGCTTTAAGTCAAAGCTATTCATTTGCTTAAAAAATAAAAGCATAGTTTATACCTGTTCTTTAGTCTATTTTTAGTATACATTTGATTTACTTAACCACACAAGCATTAAAAAAATTAGTTAATAACTTAAACAATAACAACCATATCAATACAATCCCTTCTGTAACCAAGCAAACTTAAACAAGAAAAGATATCTAAATTTTTAAATCATTATTTATTATAAAAATCAATAAATGTAAGATATTAAATGATTTATCTCTTAACTAATTGATTTTTTTTTCCTATATCCTTTCTAAACTACGAGAACTCCATATATACATAGGGGAGACATGCATTATATGAGAGCTCTAAATGTTGGAAAACTACAAGAACTTATGAGAAGCCACTTAAAATCATTATTTATAAAGAAAAATCTATAAATTTAAGATATTAATTAAATTATTTATCACTTTTTAATAGATTTTTTTCTTATATCCTCTCTAAATTACTCTTGACAAGTTTTATACACGTGTATATAATGAGTAAATTGCACAAAACATCCTTTATGTTTCCTCAAACTTGCAGGTTTCAGCCTTAATGTTTAAAAGTTGCTAAAAACAGCCTTTAAGTTTTTTTTGTTACGGATTCAATCCTTTACAGCTAACCACGCTATTTTCTTCAGTTAAGTTCCCTCACATGCATAACATGTGAGGGTATATTCGTCATTTTGGTTGATCTTCTACCCACCTCAATTATAAGAAAAAAGAATATTTAAGGTTTAACCTATTTTAAAAAAATTCTAACCGCATGGACTAATGTGCAATAAAACCAAACTTTTAAAAACCAAACACCTTCTTTTCCGGTCTTCTTCTTCGACGAACCCGGAATTAAGATAGGAATCTTGTTAAGCTAGCCCACTAAGCTGTAAAGATTAACACAGATTTTGATCATGCCAATCAAACTCTTCAGGATTATCATCAGTTGGAAGAATCGGCGCCTTATTCGCATAACGACTCTTCAACCCTAGATACCTCTCACGGAACTCCGATGCCGTTAAATCAGAGAACTTCGTAACGCCGTGTTCAGTAGTCGGATCCAGCAACTGGTGACGCTTAGGGCGCCACAAGTTAGACTTAAACACTATCAAACGGTAATCGTGCTCCTCTGTAGTCGCGTACGTTTTACCAAACTTTGTTTAAACTAAGTTAAAACTTAAATATTTTTTTTTATAATTGAAGTGGGTGGAAGATCAACCAAAATAACGAATAGACCCTCACATGTTATGCATGTGAGGGAACTTAACTGAAGAAAATAACGTAGTTAGCTGTAAAGGATTGAACACGCAACAAAAATAAACTTAAATGCTGTTTTTAGCAACTTTTAAATATTAATGCTGGAACCTACAAGTTTGAGGAAACATAAAAGATGTTTTGTGCAATTTTTATATGTATATAAATAGTAAACATCATCCTTCACATTCAAAGTTTTAAAAACATTTCATTTTAAACTAATTGACAAGACCCAAAACATAAAATTATCGCCACATATTTATAAGGCTGAAAACTTTAGGCCCTTACATTTAAAAGCAGAAAACTTAAATACATAAATTCAGAATTGCTTATCTATTAATCTCATGCGTCTTAAAATAGATAAATTTCTGTGTTAGTTGGCTTTTGAATAGTTATCTACTTCTACAAGTATTAATTAAGTTTTGCATATATAAAAAGGTTAAAATTAAGCATGTTTATACTGACTTTTAAACAAATAAAAACAATTTAGAATAATCGAGATACCATACACTTGATTTGTCATGCGCAGAAACATACAAGATTGAGAAGGGATTAGCTTGACTGCTTTGAGTGAGAAATGAGTAATTGATGATGTATGATTTGGCAAATGTTGACCATATAATCGTGACTTGTAGATTCCCACTATATATTTACTATATTATTATTAGGTCAATGTTTTAGTTTGTTAAATAATATACTAATACATTTATCTTTTTAAAGTCGGTATGTTTTATAATATATTTGAATCACATATACGTGTTTAGATGATCGCATAAGATGTCTTCCTCCACTTTGAGAAATCGGTCAAACGCGTTTACATTATGTTTTGAATGTCTGAGACTTTGTTATATATTGAAAATGACGTTTTTCACTTGTGTGCACTTTATCTCATTTTTTAATACACTATCATTCTAACATAAAACCAAATATTTTTATGACTCATTTATACATCTTCAATAATTTTTTCTAAAGTTATGAAATAGTAATCGAGTTTTGTGAAAGTAATTCCTACAGAACTACTTAAGTTTCGATTTTGTTCAATGTTATGATATTGAATGATAATTTTTAAATAAAAAAAATGAAAAGTCTATATCGCTAGATTAATTGTTAACAGAGACGATTACAGACTAATGACAAATAGACGAGCAACAAGCTGCCTCGCTACCTAATTCTGAATAGCATACCTTACCCTGCTAAACTGAATAATTTAAATGAAACAATCATGAAACTTGGTTATTATTTGCTAACATTCTTTTCATAATTACTCCTATTTTTGTTAAATTTAAAAAGAATAATCATTAAATAGTAATGAAGTTTCATATTTGTTCTATTTAAAAACTATGAAATTAACATTGTAAAACTTGAGTAGTTTAAATTATTTTAAATGAATTTGATAGAAAAGTGAAAAAACTTGGTCAGTAAGATATTTCTTTTGTTTATCATACGAATATTATATATAAAATAAACGTAAGTGTGAAATAGTGACACATAAATACATAACAATTTTCATGTGAAATTATAAGTACAATATTTCCTTTAAGAATACTGACATTTCTTTCCCAAATAAGAAACCTAATGAAATGTGTGAAATAAATAAAAGACCTCGATATATTTATTTGAGTGACAAAAATATCTTGCCCAACCCACTAATCCTGATTGTTGTATCCCACGTTCCACAATATGCCCTGACCATTTTACCTACCACATTATCTGATTATTATAACAAACAAATGATTTTTTTTCTTGCTAATTTCCAAAATAACCTTCAACTGGGTGTTTGGGATCGTTAGAAATCATAAATATTGAAGTATGATGTTTGCATTTAGTAAAATTAATTTCGATAGTGATTGATCGGATTTTCAGGTAAACACAAGCGATGTCTATCATGTGGTTTAAACATCAGGCAAAGAGACAAGGATAGTTTCGTTTATAAATTAAACTTGATAAGAAATTACATCGAAACAGAAGGTCAACGGACAAGTTACGCCGTTACACCTTTTTTAAATAGCAAAAACAAGTCTTTTAAAAACAAAATTCGTAGATCTCGGGGTCATGGCATTACTATTTATGACCCTTTTGAGTCGATTAAGCAGGTCCAGAGCCTCTGGCGCAAGGAAACCAAAAGTGTCAAATGCAAATGTGATAAACACGTATGGGTTGTCAAGACACGCTTTCTCGCGTATGATCACTTTGCCCGAAACAGTTTTTAAAGCAGCCTGACTGATCAATTGTAACCGAGGGTTGGGCTTCCATGCTTTAGTACCTTGCTACCATTTGCCTGTACGTAAACATTGTTTGCTGTAAAAAAAAAAGTAAAATTAGTTACATTATCTGATTACTTTTGCTATAAAAAAGAGAGGGGTATAGTGTTTAGGGGTATGACTTCTTGAGAATTATTGTATAAATTAAAGTGTGGGTCAGAATGAAACATCTTTTAGAGGTTCAAATATTATTCTTAGGTTACTTGTTAAATTTTGATTGGAAAATGTTGCTTTATCTATATTTAATTTATGTGATGATGTAGAAAACAATTCAAATATACATTTAGTTTTATATATAATTAAAACTAGGTTATTTCCCATAGAGATTATCCCACATAATGATACGTGTCATTCATTTGATTTCTTTATATATATATATATAGGATTTGGTTCAAGAGAGAATCAATCTCAATTACGAGAACTATGAGAACTCCTATCATCCAATAACATATTTACACATCACCCATAACCAAATTAAATCAAAAGAGTATCCCATGTCAAATCTTTTCTCTCTCTTCTATTTAAAACTCACCATGTCACATCTTTCCTCTCTCTTCTATTTAAAATTCAACATGAGACATCTATTGAGTTATGATTTTTAGGGTGAGTTCATTTGGTAAGATCCTCAAATTTCGTAAACCCGAAATTGGGGTGTCGGGGGCGTAAAAATATATTTGGCTTAAAAAAAATTGTAAAAAGTTTTTGAAACAAAAATTGTAAAAAAAGTTTTTGTAAAAAAGTTTTTGTAAAAATAAAATATTTTTGTTTGCCGTAAAATATTTTTTGTTTTTTGTAAAAATGTTTAAACCCGTAAAAAAAATTTTTTTGTAAAAAATTGTTTTAAAGTTTAAAACCACGCGTAAAAAATTTTAATCCCGTGCGTAAAAAAACTTTTATATCGGCGCGTAAAAAAAATATAAAACCGCGCGCAAAAAAAAGTTCTAAACCGGTGCGTAAAAAAGTTTTAAACCATCGCGTAAAAAAGTTTAAAACCACGCGTAAAAAACGAAAACCGGAGCGTTAAAAAAAGTTTAAAACCGATGCATAAAAAAAGTTTAAAACCGCGCATAAAAAAAGTTTTTAAAACCGCGCGTAAAAAAAGTTTGAACTCGCGCGTAAAATAAGTTTCAAACCGCGCGCAAAAAAATTTTGAGATCGCGAGTAAAAAAAGTTTAAAACCGGCGCGCAAAGAGAATTTTAAACCGGCACGTTAAAAAAGTTTAAAACTGCGCGTAAAAAAAGTTGTAAACGGGCGCATAAAAAAAGTTCTAAACCGGCGCGAAAAAAAAGTTTAAAACCGGGCGCAGAAAAAGTTTGAACCCACGCGTAAAAAAAGTATGAACCCACGCATAAAAATGTTTAAAACCGGCGCGCAAAAAAAGTTTGAACCCCTACGTAAAATAATTTTCTTACTGTATGATTCAAAAATAACATTAATTAAATCAAAAACATTAATTAAAGTACAGTGATTACAACTTTAATTATCAATCACTAAAGAGCTTAATAAAAATACCAATTTACCCTTGTCCCACTAGAAACAAAAACTCATTAATTAAAGCACAATGATTAAAACTACTTTATTGTCTTTTAATCTCATCCATTAAAACACACTTTTGATCAATGGCTTATATTGGTTCATACGGTTCTCACAACTCAATGTGGTTCTCATTTTACCCATCCCCTATATATATGTCATACCCCAACCAATTGCGGAATCATCGGGGTAGTGGCACTAGGCGAACCAGATTGTCTCAAGAGATTCCATAACAATTATTTAAAGATAATAAATCAACATTTAACATCCATACTATTAAACTCATAATATCCTTAAACAATCATTACATTAACAAAATCCCTTAAACAGTAAATTCTGATCAGATCTCCCCTAGATTTATTACACTTGGAACTAAACAAAATAAAACAAAACTAAACTACGCAAGCCACATCCAAGCATCCAAGTTACAAAATCCTCATCCTGTTACATATGTTAAAATACAAGTCAATACAATTAAGTAAAGGTGAGCATACAAGTCTAAGTACTACTAGCATACTCGAGAAAGCGTTTGCGAAACAATTTAATTACATATCATGATACATCCAAACACTCAATCATAACATAGGCTCATTTCTCATGCTAACTACCGTGAGAAGGCTTGCGCGTCCATCCTAACTAGACCCCGTCGGGTGTAAGCCACACTATAGTACCATACTAGCTAAGGAGGCAAGTTAACGAAAATAAGTCCTAGTCACATGTTTCTAGCATCACGTATTGAGCATATATAATCAGATTATTCGCGTGCGATAAACAGTTTGATTTGTGGAGTGATTTTGATATTGGAACGTATGTAACACCCAAAAAGTGTGTTAAAGCGAAAATGGGTCAAGTATACTCATCGTGGGTGCGTTTTAGTTAGCTTAGAGGTTCTGAGGAGAGTTACGGAGAATGCCGGTTCAGCCTGTAGACGAACAGAAGTACATCAGTCTTCCGAAAAGCCGAAATGGTGAAGTTTAAGTAGGGCAGTAGACAAGTTCGGGCGAACTTGTGTGTAAATACACAAGTTCGAGCGAACTTGATAGGTTTTGGTGAGTTGAGAGCTAAGTTCGGTCGAACTTGATGAGTTTCCTAAGAAACTTGTCAAGTTCGGACGAACTTGTAGAATATCCTTACTAAAAAGGCAAGTTCGGTCGAACTTGTGTAGTTTCCTAAGAAACTAGACAAGTTCGGTCGAACTTGTAAGAACTTTGGTGAAGAAACACTCAAGTTCGGTCGAACTTGACCCAAATGGGTACAAGTTCGGTCGAACTTGACCTGGTTAGCTGGTGATTCTCGAGCGAACTTGATGTTTTCGGGTTCAAAATCTTGCGTTTTCGCGTCGTTTGCAGAGGAAAATCGAGTGTCCATCCCTCCAACCATGTGCTACTGAGCAAACTTAGATCGGAAAGGTCTTTAGAGTTGTTTAGCCGTTTTAGAAAAGCGTGGGCTAATCCTGGCGAACTCGGGGTTCGTTCGGATTAGTCCGGCTTGTGTAACCCAACATAAACGTCCTTGTGCTTCCAGATCTGGGATCTTGAATGATAGGTGCTTCGTTTCATACCAGAAAATGAACAAAACACCATCAAAAGTCCGTATCTTGTGTAAAAATCAATGGTTTTCAAAGGTTTTTCTCAGATCTATCACTTACAAGCCGAGATCTTCCAGATCTTGTGTTTGAGAAGTCTCTACTATCGCCAAACGAACTCGTATTATGCAGATCTAAGCTAAAAACAGAAGTTTTTGAAGAAAAAGATGAAGGTTTTCGTAAAAGAATGAGTTTTTGATGAAAACGAAGGCTATGCCTTGTGCCAAAATCGTTATAAACCTTTGTAGATCGTTGATATACGTTGTTGCAGTGAAATTGGGTTGATTCTTACTTAGAACACGAAGGTTTCGGGTTTTGAGAGCTCTGGGCGAAGTTGCAGCAAGTTCAAATGAGTGAACAGAGCTTGGTATTTATAGGAGAAGGCAAAATGAGAGCTGATGGAGACCAAGTTCGGTCGAACTTGCATGAGATTCATGCAACTTCGGGCGAACTTGCTAGGATTTCAAGAATGGATGGCTAAGTTCGGCCGATCTTTGAGAGGGACATGAAGATTTTCTTCGGCTAGGCACTTTTTGAGATTAGACACGTGGAAAGTCGGATGTACATTATTAAGTTCCTCCGGTAATTCGAGACGATATGCTACTTTGCCGATCCTTTCCAGAATCTTAAAGGGTCCAACGTATCGAGGCGCTAGCTTTCCTTTCTTGCCGAAGCGGACCACTCCCTTCCAAGGTGTAACCTTTAGGAGAACGTGATCTCCCACTTCGAACTGCAGGGGCTTGCGGCGTTTATCAGCGTAACTCTTTTGACGACTCCGAGCTTTCAGGAGATTGTCTCTGATCTGGAAGATCTTGTCCGTTGTTTCTTGAATTGACTCGGGATCGGTGATTTGTGCTTCTCCGATCTCGTGCCATGCAATAGGCGATCGACATTTTCTTCCATACAGTGCCTCAAAAGGAGCCATTTGAATGCTGGTATGATAACTATTATTGTACGAGAATTCGATTAAAGGTAAATGTGTATCCCAGTTACCACCGAAATCTATGATGCACGCACGAAGCATGTCTTAGAGGGTGCGAATCATGCGCTCAGTCTGACCGTCGGTTTGAGGGTGAAAAGCGATGCTGAGATTGAGAGTAGTACCAAGAGCGGATTGAAAAGTTTCCCAGAGACGCGAGGTAAAACGACCGTCTCGGTCAGAAATGATGTCACGAGGCGTCCCGTGTCGATAAATGACTTCGTCGGTATAGATTCGGGCCAACCGTTCGACCTTAAAGTCTTCTCGAATAGCAATAAAGTGCGCGGATTTAGTAAGACGATCAACGATAACCAAATGCTATCGTTACCAGATGAAGTACGCGAGAGTTTAGTAACGAAGTCCATGGCTATACTCTCCCACTTCCACATCGGGATTTCGGGTTGTTCAAGTAAGCCAGAGGGCCTTTGATGTTCGGCTTTAACCTTTGAACAAGTTAAGCATTTTGAGACGTACAAGGCGATATCCTTTTTCATGCCCGACCACCAACACTTAGGATGAAGATCCTGGTACATCTTGTCGGCACCGGGGTGAATGGAATATCGGGATTTATGAGCTTCGGTCATTAGCAAATTACGGAGATTATCACGACTGGGAATCCAAACGTGATGGAGATAGTAATAAATACCATCAGATTTAGATACAAGCTGAGTTTCGGCACCACATTTCATTTCGTCTTGAAGGGTATTCTCGTTAAAGCAGGCGAATTGAGCGGCACGGATGAGGGTTTCAAGTTTAGTACAAGCTTGAGAGTCACGAATACCATATACATAGCTTCGTCGACTTAGAGCATAGGCGACGACGTTTGCTTTGCCGGGATGGTAGCGTATTTCGCAATCGTAATCGTTGAGAAGTTCAACCCATCGTCGTTGTCGCATGTTTAGTTCTTTTTGATTAAAGATATGTTGTAAGCTCTTATGGTCGGTGAAGACCGTACACTTTGTATCGTAAAGGTAGTGTCGCCATATCTTCAACTAAAAAACAACTGCACCGAGTTCGAGATCGTGGGTTGTGTAGTTCTTCTCGTGGATCTTGAGTTGTCGAGACGCATACGCGATAACCTTGTCTCGTTGCATGAGCACACAACCAAGACCAAGATTAGAGGCATCGCAGTAAACAACGAAATCGTCGTTTCCGTTGGGTAAAGTGAGGGAGGGAGCGTTGCATTGCATACGCTTGAGAGTTTGAAAAGCTTCCTCTTGCTTGGAATCCCAAACAAAAGGTTTGTTTTTATGAGTTAAAGCGGTAAGCGGAACGGCGATTTTCGAAAAGTCGGCGATGAATCGACGGTAATAACCCGCCAATCCAAGAAATGAACGGATTTCGGAAGCATTCTTCGGTGTAATCCAACTCTTGACGGCTTCAATCTTTGCAGGGTCGACGTGAATCCTTGACTATTGATGATGTGGCCGAGAAATTGGACTTCTTCGAGCCAGAATTCACATTTAGAGAACTTAGCATAAAGGCGATTACCTTGAAGAAGTTCGAGGACTAAACGGAGATGACGCGCGTGTTCATCTCTCGACTTCGAATAGATAAGGATATCATCGATGAATACGATGACGAAACCATCTAAGAAAGCTTTACACACACGGTTCATCAAATCCATGAAAACCGCAGGTGCATTCGTAAGACCAAAAGGCATGACCACGAATTCGAAATGGCCATAGCGAGTACGAAAGGCGGTTTTAGGAATGTCTTCTTCCAACACGCGTAACTGGTGATAACCGGAACGAAAATCGATCTTGGAAAAACAAGTAGTGTCACACCCCGACCCGCAGCGGAATAAGAGTCGGGGCATAATTGGATTATCACCAAAGCTCATGACATTTACTATTATGTTTCATATTTAATAAAGTCAAAGTTACATTTTCAAATATCCAAACATGTTCATTCAATACAAAGGAAATAAACCAAACATAACAATCCCAACTCTAAAACATTTTATTCTTCTAATCCAAGTCCTATGTGTTCCTAGCTGCTGCTGGTTCACCTGTATCATGTGTAAAATGGGAGTTTTTGGGTCAACATAAGTTGGCGAGTGAACCTTATTAGATAAACATATATTAATAAATTAATTGTTAGTTTATCAATGAAAATTAGTGCATAATCATAGATGAACAAATGTAAATAATCAAGCAAAGGCAAATAGCAGTCACAACTATAACATACAATATCGCATGACAGCATACATGATCATACCAACAATCATACTGTTAAATAAACATAAATGAAACTGTGCGATCAAGGCTCAATCAAACGGAGCCGATCGTATGTGGGCACGCCAGGTTCAACCGCATAATAAAATGGGAACATGCTCAACGCTCATAATGTAATGGGGAGCGGCGGCCTATGAAATTGCATGTACTGAATAATAAATTGCATCCAATAATAAGTACTTAACAGCAACAAACTGAATACACAAATTCATGATATGATGTATGCACAATGGTTTAGTAATAATATATATATACAAAGACACATGATACACCCCAAAACGTGATTAAAACGGGGAATTTGTAAGATTCACTCACCTTGGGTGCGTTAGATTGGAGATGGTGATATGCGCACGATTTAGATGAGCGGAACAACGGGGATTACTAACCTAAATAATAACGGAAAATATATTAAATGAGTGGATTTTATTAAGGATTTTAATGAAATTTTTAGATATATTTTTGTGAGTTTATGGCTATTTTCTATCTTTAAAAATGTTATTTTTAAGTATTTTTAATTGATTTTTAAATTAAATTATATAAATAAAAATATAAAAAAAAATTGTTTATTTAGTGTTGACCGTTGACCATTGACCGTTGACCGGTCGGTCAGCGTATTAGTTTGCGTCGGGTGAGGCTCGAACCGGCGACCTCCCGTACGCGTGCACGCAGCTCTACCAACTGAGCTACGTGTCTAACCCGAAATAATCTTGTTTTTATTTATACTTATACACTTATTCAGTTAATCCGAATTTCCTTTATTTACAAAAACATTTTAATTCAATCGGACCGGTGCTCGTGACGGGTTTCGAACGCGCGACGTGTGGTTCATATTGCACACAGTCCACCGCTGGACTGTGTGTCTAACCTGGTTATTATCTCGGTTTTTATTATACTTAACAATTAACTGGGTTATCCCGGTTTAGTTTTTAAACAAAAAGGCGCGTTATTATATAAGGTGTGCGTGTAGCAGGGATCGAACTCGGGACGTGCGTGTGTATTTTGCACACAGTCCACCTCTGGACTGTGTGTCTAACCCGTTTAAAATACCGATTTTAATTAATCTTCTGTTATGTTGCGTCTTCATCTTCTTCGTTGATTTTACACAGACAAACTTATTCCGACTGTTATGACCGATTCATGACATATACGCTTTTCAGACATTATCAGTAATTTAAAAGTAGCGAATGGAGAGAGTTTAAGGAAGAAGATATACCGATTGATGTTGTTCACAGAATTCCGGCGGAGGTTCGTCGGTACTGAAAGTGAACTCCGGCTGTTGAAACCAATTAACAGCTTGTTCGATTATTTAAGAAGTTGAGTCACTTAAACAAGGTTTAACAGAAGTTTGGGAGATCATACCCGTTCACGTGTGTTTTCCGGCAGTTTCAGGAGTTTTCCGGCGAAGGTAAGATTTTCGACAAACGTGGACTAGGATCGATTCTGATGGTGGAGTTGTGTTAGAGACTGATTAATCACATGATTGAAACAGAAAGAGTCGGAGGAAATACCGTGTGGATGTGAGTCCCGGTTTTCCGGTGACTTGCAGAATTTTTCCGACGGTATGATTCAAGCTTCTCCGGTGGATTGTAAGGTTGCGGAATGAAATTGGGAGTCTTGCAGAGTGTTTTGAGTCGTAGGAAGAGTCTATGATTGAAGTAGTTCGAGAATTGACAACTTTCGGTTATTAAACCGATCTTCTTCTGAATTCAAGTTCCACTCAAGGCAGCATTGATAGAAATCGTCCGTTTATCGGTTATACTCGCTGAATCGAGAGTATCCAAATCGATTTGGGTGATTGATAACCGGTTTCAGTTACAATGTGTAAAATCGATTGATTTACCTTAGACCATAAAAACTATTTGTTTCCCAAACATGATAGAAAACAAACAAGTGGCGGAGTGGTCTTGGGAGTGAGTGTTAAGTTGTTGAAGGGTGTCTTGGCTGACCCGGGTTCGAGTCCCGGCAGCGTTATAATTTTTTTATTCATTTTATTTTAACTTTTCATCAAATATAATTTTTATAGTTTAGTTTATTTATTAATTATGTATTGTTTTAAATCAAAATAATCATAATTATTCGACATAACTTTTATAACTTGATATTCGATTACAAAACGGAGCGGGTTTTGAAAACCCGATTTTTACAAATGTTACAAGTAGCACCTTGAAGCTGATCAAACAAATCGTCGATACGAGGAAGTGGGTAGCGGTTCTTTATCGTGAGTTTGCTAAGTTCACGATAATCGATGCACATTCAGAACGATCCGTCCTTCTTTTTCACGAAAAGGACAGGAGCGCCCCATGGCGAAGTGCTCGGGTGTATGAAGCCTTTATCAAGAAGCTCTTAAAGTTGGCTTGATAGCTCGCCCATTTCGGATGGTGCGAGGCGATAAGGAGCTTTAGCAACTGGGGTAGCGCCTGGAATCAAATCGATACAGAATTCAACATCTCGAGTAGGGGGTAAACCTGGTAAATCGTCAAGAAAGACTTTGGGAAATTCACAAACAACGAGAACATCTTTATAAGTCTTATTTTCTTTCTCCAGGTTCACGATATGAGCGAGGAAAGTAACACATCGCTTTTGCAAGAATTTGTGTGCTCGAGTACATGATAGAAGCATCAACTTCTTTGAGGGAGTTTCACCATAAACATGAAGTTGATCACCATTAGGGAGAGGAAAACGAATCATTTTATCGAAGCATACAACTTCATCATGATTTTCACGAAGAAAATCCATGCCTACTATGATATCGAAGCTACCTAACTGCATAGGTATGAGATTGATCGAGAAGACATGTTTGTTGAGATCGAGATTACAACCACGTAAGACGGAATTAACGATAACGGTTCTTCCGGTGGCGACTTCCACATCGAAAGTCTTTGGGAGTTTAGCGCGCTTACATTTTAAAACCTTTTCGAATTCTAACGATACAAAACCAATTATCGGCACCAGTATCAAATAAACATGAAGCATAAAAACCATTGACGAGAAACGTACCATTGACAACATTGTTGTCATTCTGAGCTTGGCGGTGATTCAGATTGAAGGCTCTTCCGTGCGCAGCTTGTTGTTGCTGCTGAGGCTGCGGTGGTGGCTGCTGCTGAGGCTCTCGTTTCACGGTGCGGTTTGGGCAAACATTAGCAAAGTGGTTCGGATCACCACACACGAAGCACACTCGTGCCTTTAGAGCTTGTTGTTGGTTGGCTTGAGGAGGAGCAGGTAAAGCTGGAGCTGTTGGAGCCTGAGGGGCTGGCTGACGAGGACCTGATCGGCAACTCACAGTAAAATGGCCGTAGATATTGCAGTTTGTGCAAAACCGGCAATTGCCTCTAATGGCCTGATGATATGTGCACTTAGGGCACATAGGGTGTGGACCAGTGTACGCACGCTTTGCGGTGGTGCGTTCAGTGCTGCTTACTGGAGTAGCTGAGGGTTCGCTGGAGCAGTAAGAGCAAAGTTCTTGCTCGGGTTTTCCCTTTTCCGACCACAGCGACTGTTCTTTGGCTCTCGGGGCTGTTCGGTAGTAGGAGCTGCTGATTCGGTGACTGTCCGATTTGCGACCTTGCTGGTTTTAAAGTAACCAGACTGAACTCGTTTGTCATTAATCTCGGCGGCTAGCTGGTAGGTCTCCTCGATAGTAGCAGGGCGTGCTGCTTGAACAAAGTCAGCGACGCAATCGGGGAGAGCATTGAAGTATTTCTTGATTGGCTTTCCGGTCATATCCACTTGACCGGGACAGATGATGCTCAACTGTTTGAAGCGAGAGGTGAGACCAGCGTTATTGGGACCATCTTTCTTGATATTCCAGAATTCGTTCTCTAACTTCTGGATCTCGTAGGGAGGACAGAATTCCTTGATCATAATTTCCTTAAGTTCCTCCCAAGTGAGTCTGTAAGCTTCGTCGTTCCCACGCCTGTTGCGCTCGGCTGTCCACCAGTCGAAAGCCCTTGATTGAAACACGCCGGTAGCGTTGACAGTGCGCAGAGCCTCGGGACATCCACTCTGGCGGAATGTGACCTCGATAGAGTCAAAACAGTGGAACATGGCACTCGGCCCTTCGGTGCCTGAGAAAGTAAGCGGTCCCCATGCTTTGAACTGCTTAAAGCTGAAGTGGGGTTTGCGGGAGGACTTTAGCTATCTCCTTGGCTACCATTGTAGCGATGCGCTTGTCGGCGTTGCTGCGCTGGAGATTCCTTCGTGTGTGCAATCCCATAGAAGACATCTACATGAAGCATTTAGATTAGATGAGATTCGATTATAATAGAGTTATGTTTAAATATTTATTATTTTTATAATTCATACAAGGCACAAATCACATAAGCACGTAATCACGTAAGCACATAAGCACGTAAGCACATAAGCCACGTAAGCACACATTTGCACGTATTCACCTTCTAATAGTAACAATTGCGTAGCGTGATACGAGATGCGAGATATGAGCGATATATAATAGCGAGATAAGCGAGATAATACCGCGTATGAGGCATACATCCTCATAGGCGTAAGCGAGTTAAGCGATTAGTTTGGTTGGTGTATTAGTTTAGCGTTTTAGATTACGAGAGCTGTGCGAGTTGTGCATACATTTGATGGAGCGTAAATGCGATAAATCGAGAAATCGATGATATGATAAATCTTCAAAGCGAGAAATCGAATAAAGCGAAAATTCTCAAAATTTTAAAACAAGATAATAATAATAATAAACTCGATGATGCGTAAATCGACGATATACGCTTAAATCAATTGGGAGTGTCCGGGGTTTTGAGACATTTGACACGCCAAAGTGATTCGACTACCCTTTGCATTTGGACCCACGCTTTGGCCTAATAGATAAACGTTCTCACCGCAAGCGGCTAACGACGTTTACCCTTCCAGTTAATACGTGTTCCAAACCATCGGCGTAACCGAGACTTTGGTGAGATTGAAAATCGAATTGCGGAATTAGTTACTAAGATGCGGGTTTCACCCCTAACTTAGCAACTTTATTCCTAAATAGAAATGGAGATTTTCATCGAGGTTTGGATGTCACTCCTAACTCAACGAAGATATCTCGTGCGAGAGAATGCGCGGAGTGAATGATCTCATCGAGAGTTCTTGGTTTTCACACCTATTCTCGACTTGATCACTCGTTTTGTGTGATGCGAGCGTTTCCAAGCGTGTATTATTGTATTAGCCTTAGGAAATACACATTTAAGCATTTATGGCAAGTAGTTTAACATTTAAGTCAAAGTTAGGTCAACCGGGTACTTAAACATGCTACTAGGTCGAATCATGCCAATTCTACCTACTATCCTAAAGTTATGGCGCTCTGATACCAATCTGTCACACCCCAACCGATGGCGGAATCATCGGGGTAGTGGCACTAGGCGAACCAGATTGTCTCAAGAAATTCCATAACAATTATTTAAAGATAATAAATCAACATTTAACATCCCATACTATTAAACTCATAATATCCTTAAACAATCATTACATTAACAAAATCCCTTAAACAGTAAATTCGGATCCGATCTCCCCTAGATTTATTACACTTGGAACTAAACAAAATAAAACAAAACTAAACTACGCAAGCCACATCCAAGCATCCAAGCTACAAAATCCTCATCCTGTTGCATACGTTAAAATACAAGTCAATACAATTAAGTAAAGGTGAGCATACAAGTTTAAGTACTACTAGCATACTCGAGAAAGCGTTTGTGAAACAATCTAATTACATATCATGATACATCAAAACACTCAATCATAACATAGGCTCATTTCTCATGCTAACTACCGTGAGAAGGCTTGCACGTCCATCCTAACTAGACCCCGTCGGGTGTAAGCCACACTATAGTACCATACTAGCTAAGGAGGCAAGTTAACAAAAATAAGTCCTAGTCACATGTTTCTAGCATCACGTATTGAGCATATATAATCAGATTATTCGCGTGCGATAAACAGTTTGATTTTTGGAGTGATTTTGATATAGGAACGTATGTAATACCCAAAAAGTGCGTTAAAGCGAAAATGGGTCAAGTATACTCACCGTGGGTGCGTTTTAGTTAGCTTAGAGGTTCTGAGGAGAGTTGCGGAGAATGCCGGTTCAGCCTGTAGACGAACAGAAGCACATCAGTCTTCCGAAAAGCCGAAACGGTGAAGTTTGAGTAGGGCAGTAGACAAGTTCGAGCGAACTTGATAGGTTTTGGTGAGTTGAGAGCTAAGTTCGGTCGAACTTGATGAGTTTCCTAAGAAACTTGTCAAGTTCGGGCGAACTTGTAGAATATCCTTACTAAAAAGGCAAGTTCGGTCGAACTTGTGTAGTTTCCTAAGAAACTAGACAAGTTCGGTC